>CM060953.1:98328200-98435700 GCA_030765055.1 Mantis religiosa
GTGATGATAAAAGCAATAATATATTGTATTAATTTTAAATAATAGGAGTAGAAGTTAATTGTATTCAATTGCACTCAAGTTTGTAATGTAAGACTTCAAGCTTTCGCAGTAAGCATTATTAATTAAGAATTCACTGGTGATCAGCCATGCGAAATTTACAAAAGTCAAGCTTTTGGCCATTGTGCACTCCATGGCCTTCTTTAGGAACTGAGTGACTAACTAGAAAGCTGCAACTGTATGTATTATTAATTGGTATATGTAATTCAGTATATATAATTAATCACCCGTCTCAAGTGGCAGACTGCGCAGATAACGCGAGAGTTGATGGTAACTGTGCCCCTCACCAACCAAGCCAATCAAAGATTGTCACTTAGTCATTGGCCAGGCAGGATGAGCTCCGCCCACCAGTTAATAATATATACAGTGGCACCTTTCTAGTTAGTTACTCAGTTCCTGAAGAAAGCCATGGAGTACACAGTGGCCGAAAGCTCAACTTTTACAAATTTGATGTGGTTGATTACCCGTAAAGCCTTAATCAATGCATTCAAGTTTTATGATAATGGCTATAAAATATCCTCATATAAATCAAGAATAATAAATGCAAAATCCTTTCACCACTTATAATGTGCCATAAAGTATCAAAAATAACATGAACTTATACTCAAATAATGAAAAATTAATAAATCAAATCTGTTATGTAAGCATGTAGATAAACCAACAAAATTGAATATACAAATTATGAATTATTGGAAGTAAGGGGCAAGCAAGTGAGCTAGTGGATTAGCATTGAAATTAAGAATTGTATTTAATTAGTTTTAAGGTTGCACCATGGCTGGCTGGTTAGACTGCTTGTCTCTCACTAAGGCAGCCCGGGTTCAATCCCAGGTGACTGTATGTGAGATTTGTGGTATACAATATGGTGCAGAGGCAGGTTTTCTCCAGGAACTCCGGTTTCTCTGGCCATCATTCCACCAATTATTGCATTATCATCTTTCCTTTCATTCATTTAGCCTTTAATCTGTCATCTACTTCTCTCACTCTCATACCAAGCATCAGGCTGATCACCCAATCTGGGTTCTCTATCTGATCCAGAGTTTTTGTACCTCAACCCAAACCCTAAAGACATAAGGAATACAGGAAGAAGAATCCCCAAACATCATGATAGTGGCATACTACGGAAGTTGAAGTATTTAATTAGTTTTAAAAATGGGATTTTTTTCACTTTTCTCTGTACCTTTTCCTTAAAGTGTTAAAAATAGTTGTGTAAAAAAGTGATAAGAGTATTATAATTATGTATTTATACAATACATAGTTTTTATAATTCTATGTGCAATTAAGTTTGAAGCTTTTCTTATTGAACTGTGTTAGAGAATTAGTTTAAGCAAATTATATTCATATGTGTACCTCCTACCAATAAATGTACTCCTAATTTAAAGTGACAAGAGCTTTCTATTATATCATTAAAAGTACCTACACAGCAGAACTATTTTATATTTCACAGGTTGCAACACATGAATAACAACACATTATTTGAAAATATGTGGAAGATGGCTATAACGCTTTCCTGTGTTTCAGTGGCAGCAATAGTAACCATGAGTCGGTAAGTCTATTTGAAGAGGGGAGATTATGAATTTTTTTGGTTTAAAGATTGAATATGAAATTTATGTATTGAGAAGGTAGTACAGATGTATAATTTTGAACAGATTTGTTACATTGCAGTGAGGTTGTAAATAAAAAGTTCCTTCTTTATAAATTATAGTTTTGTATATCAGAATAATCAGCAACATTTATGTGAGTATAAAAGGAGCTGCTTATCAGATCTTAAGTTTTTGAAATAACATAAGAAAACATAAGTTTAAAAATTGTGATGTTTACTTCTATAAGTGTTGCTAACATCATATTCTAAGGGATCTTAAATGTTTAAGTCTTGTGTTAAAGTGAACCATATAAATTACTTAATTCTTTCTGAATAAAGGGACCACTGCAAGAATATTGAATCTCTCTTGGAAACTTCCTCCTACTGAGTAAGATTTAACAGGATAATTTTAATGGCGATGTGAATAAAGTGTAGCAGGATAAACTTATTCCACATTATTGAACGTTTTCACCATTTTATTTTAATAAACCAGACCTAATTCCAATATTTTATTCCATCCTGTAATAATCAGCTGTCGTAAGGCACTAACAGACACTTGCATTTCATATGAATAAAATGATTGTGCTCCTTCACTGTGGGTAATTTTAATTAAAAAATAAAGCCTCGGACAAAATATGACAATCAAAATAAGAATTGGCCTTGTCATTTGTTACAAATACGTAGAACATTTAAGGAAATTCTTCCAAGATTGCTGTAGCATCTTAGGAACAAACATAGTGAGCATATTTAGTATATATCTATTTACTTGCTAATTTGTCAAAGCACAAAATGCGTTGTATTTTAAAACAGCATATTTTTATATTAAGTGTCCTTCCTTCAACATTTAGAAGAAAGCTGTAAGAAAGGCCGAGTTCAAGTCAAAACATATTGACTTCACCTCAGCCACATATAATGCTACATCTGCTATACATACAGAGTTACCTCAGATGAAAACAAAGCACAGTCTTTTATATAGAATAAAAAGTATTTCATAACAGAAGTATTTATTAATAACACATGCTTCTTGTTTTCACGAATCTTAGCACACAATCTAAGGCCAATGTAAATAGTTTCTTAATAAATGCATTGCATCATGAAATATTGGGATAGGAAAGGTATTAAATTTAAAGGGAGTAGATTAATGACACTAAACAATACTTACTTTACCGGGAAAATTTAAAAAAGAAGTGTTGTTTAGTGTCATTAATCGACTCCCTTTAAATTTAATTTATTACAACACTGTTTTCAACACTTCCATGAAAAGAATTATAGGACAGGTATTCTTACATTATCATAAGAACTCATTGCTTAAGGTATAGTTGTGCTGCTCGAACAGTTACCATGGATTTATCTTTGGTAATAGATAATAATAATTTATTGCGGCCAATAGACACTTACAAGAGCATCTGACACTGTCAATTATCTCTATACAGTCAAAATACAAAATGATCAAAATACAAAAGCTATTTACAAAATATTTCAAGTGGATTGAACATCTGTCATTTGTGATTCCTGCGACTACCATGGATTTATCTTTGGTAATGGATACCTCTCAGGTAACGCACTGATTACTTCATGTGGATTGAACATCTGTCATTTGTGATTCCTGCGACTTCCATTGACTGAAGTGATGCATTCATTGGTGCTCAGCACAGGCCCAGGAGGCACGACAGTTCCTCTCTCACTCTTACAAGAATAATCAGTGCATTATCTGAGAGGTTTCTATTAACAAAGATAAAGCCATGGTAACTGTTCAAGTAGCGTGACTATAATAGATAATATACTCACTGGTAAGATTACAAAAGATAATTTTATTACTCTGTTATTGCATTAACACTTGCGTGTATCTCATTTGTGAATTATAATTTCCTTTCTGTTGTCTTGCATTTATGAAAAATGCAGTAACGAATTTCCCAAGCTGTTAACTGAGCACAGAATAAACCTTGCATAACAAGGAAATATAAGTGAGCATCCATTCATAAAATGCTAGCTCACACAAGCTAAGCTCACAAAAATCTTGTGATTTAGTGAATTAGTGCTTTGAGTTCCAATGACTGAAGAAGGTGCGTGTAGTGTGAATACGAACTGTTCAAACAAAAAGCCGGCATCTGTTAAAAAGTGGTGGAAAACAAATAATATTTAATGTTAGATAGTCAACATGAAAAATTCAATGCCATGGCCGGGATTTGAACCACGGATCTCCTGGTTTCCGTCAAGCCGCTCTAACCCATTGAGCTGCCATGGCCAACGTGCCGTCCTGACATTAAATTCTCCATTTGACTTGTAAAATTTAATGTGTTCAGCTTCTTATTACAAAATTATCTGTCTCTTGCAGTAGTGTATATTATGAAAATAACTTCCAGGTTTGCAGGTGTTTCAGTGAAAATTATAAACAAAATGTACAAGGAATATAAAAATCTGATTACAATATGACAACTGAGCCATCTTCAGTGGACCCAGATATGGGTGTTGCACTTTTGCCTGAAAATTCCAATTAACATAAGTAAAATATTCATTTATTAATGCTCATAATATCAATTTTTACTTCAGATTGCATATTAAATTATAGTTTTCATGTAGAGTGCATATTTTAGATGAAATAATGCTCTGCTGTAAGTTTGTTTGTTTGTTTGTTTGTTTGTTTATTTATCTGCCGTATGAGTCAGCCAGACTAATGGCATCGTCAAAAATACAGTTTATGTACAATAATTTTCAAAGATATAAATATGTATTACGAATATGATTGAAAATGCTACAAATTAATATAAAGTCCAATACAAAAGTACATTTTAAAAATACATACAGTAAAATAAAATTTATTATTACAATTTCATATTAAAATTTAACTGATGCTAAAAGGTAAAGTTTTAATAATATAAGTTGCACTGATTGCCTAAACCTTCTGTATAAAAATCAACACTAATTTAATATTTTACTTATCTGCTTAAGTATTCCTCAAGTGTATAAAAACTACCATATATACAGAACTTCTTTAACTCTCTTTTAAATCTATTTTTCACTTGTATACCTTTTATTTCATCTGGCAATTTATTGTACAAGTAACAAGCTGCAAAACTGGGTTTGGATTTGTACAGTTCAATCCTGTGAGCTACAGAATGAAAGTTATTGATTTCCCCAGTTTCATAATTATTAACAAAATTATTGAAATAACACAAAAATTGACTTTCCCAAATCATTAGTAACAAAAAAAAGTGAACTTAGCAAAAAAGAAGAAGCTAATAAAGGAAACCACAACCCTCTCGGCTACAGAAAGTAATAGGTTTTCAAAAAATCCACTTATTATCCATGGGCCTCCGATAAATTTAAAAAAGTTTAATTAAAAAAGTTACTCCTTAAAAACCCTAATTTACTCAAACATCAAAGATGCCATTCCATCTAACAAAAAATCTGGTATATATCAAATTGAATGTTGTGACTGCAGTCAAATTTATATTGGAAAAACCAAAAGAAATTTAGAAACAAGAGCAAAGGAACATTTTAGAAACATAAAATATAAACAATTGGAAAAATCAGCAGTTGCCATGCATTTTTGGGACAAAAATCACAACATAAATCCTGAACCAAAACTTCTAAAACATACATCAGGAAAACAAGAACTGTCCACATGGGAACAAATCTTGATTTAAAAAAAAAAAAATAGGAACAGAGTATTAAATACCGACATCCCCCCAAAAGATTTATTCAGCGACTTCCTCGAACCGCCACCGGAGGAGTCCTATGACAAAATATTGCCAGCTACACCACTGAGAACCAGTCGATATCCGGTTGACGATGGAGGCAAAGTCTCTGAAACATGTTCCGGGAAAATTTAAAAGTAAGTGTTGTTTAGTGTCATTAATCGACTCCCTTTAAATTTAATGTATTTGACTGTTTGTTTTCTGACTTATAAATTTTATTTTTGCAAGCATTATTACTTCCAACTCATGTAGGGACTATACGGTCAGGATATTTAGCTTTTTAAATGCATCTCTACATGAGTCAGTTTGTTTTAAACCTAACATGATTCTAACTGCTCTCTTTTGTAGGGTGAAAATCCTCTGTATATATTTTTTTATGCACTGTCCCCAAATGGTTATCCCATATGCTAAGTGAGGGTGTATTAGTCCATAGTATATGGTTTTTAGTGTTGGTAGGTTAACTATTTTTGACAATTTCTTTAAAACATATAGGCCTGAGCTGATTTTATTAGCAATTTTCTTTATATGTTTATCCCAGAATAGATTTTTATTGAATATGACTCCCAGAAAATTAGCGCTATCAATCTTGTTTATAAACTTTTCACCTACCTTAACTATACTTGTGAAATTTTTGCTTTGCTGGGGCTGCATAGTCAAATTTGTTTTCTCTGCATTAATAATCAGATAATTTTTATTTAAATACTCAGGTATAAGGTTAATATTATGTTTCGTAATGTTTTCTAAAAGTGGTATACTATTGTCTACATTTACTACTGTTGTATTGTCTGCATAAGTAATGATTTTACCATTTGTAATGTTTATGAAATAATTTATATATGAAATGAATAATAGAGGACCAAGGAAGTGAACCTAGGGGAACCCCACACTTAACTGTTATTGAATTTGAGTAGTAACTCCTAAAATGATCTGTAACCTGAGTAATTTTTACTTGCTGTGTTCTGTTTGTCAAGTATGATTTAATTAAGTTGATGGCGATTCCTGTAATTCCACAATCATACACTTTATCCAATAGTATGTCATGATCTACACTGTCAAATGCTTTACTTACGTCCAGTAGTATACAATTGCATTTTACTTGTTTGTCTAGATTCTCAATAATATATTCAATTGATTCAGTGATAGCGTCTACAGTTGATATATTTTTTCTAAATCCATAATGGAAATTTTTGAATAACCTGTATTTTAAAAAGATGTGAGTTGGTTTACTATGATTTTTTCAATTACTTTTGATAGGGTGGATACTAGCATTATCGGTCTGAAATTTCCTACAGACTCCCTATCTTCTTTTTTATGGATAGGTTTAACAATAGACTTTCTTAAGCAATCTGGGTATATTCCAGTTATGATTACCAAGTTAATCATATGTAACAGCGGTTCTAATAGGAGAAGGGATTGTAATTTCTTTATATATGTTTTCTGGCTTGTAGACTGTGGTCCAATTGGTCCAATTCTTTAACGTTTTGCCAAAAACTTGTCTGTAAATTTCATGGAAGTCAAAGCCATTAATGTAACTCCATGGTCCAGAGGAGACTTGAGCTGTCCGTCTGTTCATAGGCTGGCTGCATAAAGCCAGAAGGTTTTTGCTGCATGCCCATCCATTAAGGATTTTACCGCATGTAGGATTTTTTTCCCCCAGGATATTGTAGGATGGGTTGTGGCTTTTAGGAAGATATTTCTTGTGAGGTAACATAAATTTTATGTTCCTCAGGATGTAGGAAAGGATGCAAAACTTTAAGCACCCAGGTGTTCTATTTCATAAATTTTATTTAGGTTGAACATTTTGATGCCAAACAACTTAGAAGAATTTGTGGAGCTTTAGCTGCTGTAAGGATTAACCCCTGGGTTATCTCGGGTGCCTGTAAGCCATGCGGGGTACCTGGAACAGCCTAAATCGGTGTCTAGTGGGGTCATAATCTCCCAGTGATTGAACTAGGACGCTTTCATGAAAGGGTAAATTAGCATAGAATTTTGATGCCCGATGCCTAATTTCGTCCCCCATGTATGGAAGACTCGAGGCCTCGTGAAGCAACGTGGTAGGAAAAGAGCGATCCACAGAATAGATGGAACTGAAGTCCTCTATTCTGTGCACGTTGAAGCCATTTAAGCCAGCTGTCTGCGGCCATGCCCCAGATCTCCCCAAGCCAACCGGCATCAAATTCGGCCCAAGCATTGGATACAGGGAAGAACTTGCTCCCTGCACCTTTGCCAAGAGGTCCCTTATGTGGTGACGGAAACCTTTATCCAGTTTGACTCCTAGGTACTGGATGGAGTTAGTCCTCTCTATCTTGCCTCGGATGCTGAAGTTGGGGCAGTCTGTGAGGGTTTGGTGCTTTGTGAAATGAATGGTGTGGCTTTTGTGTGGGTTAACGGAAATCTGACAATGCCGACACCACTGTTGTGTGAGGTGGAGGTGTCAAAGGGGTTGAAGGATCTTATGATGTGTTTGTCTTTGCAGAACAGAAGCACGTCGTCAGCATGTGTGCCATTTTGATGTGTGGCTCTGTGGGGAAATCTGCCATAAAGACACTGAATAAATTGGAGGATAGCACAGAACCTTCGAGGCCTCTCACAGGTCTTAGTGTTGTTTTCTCAGCGACTATGACTTGGAAGGTGCGGTGTTGTAGGAAGCTGTGTAATATGTTGATCATCTGTAACGAGAGTCCCAGATGGATCAATTTATATAGGAATCCGGCATGCAATGTCGTTGAGAAGGCCTTCTCGACGTCAGTCATTGCGGCCGTGCAGGTGCCTTCCTGGAAATCCAGGGCAGCGGTCTCCACCACTTGCAGTAATGGCTGGCCTGTCGAGTGACCAGGACAAAATCCAAACTGATGGTTGGGAATAGTTGAATGTCCTCCAGTATTGGGGACAGCACGTGAGTATCAACCTCTTGAAAACTTTCAAGAGGCTGGAAAAGAGGCTAATGGAGTGATAGCTGGAAGGATGTACTGGATTCTTCCCAGGCTTCAATATGCATATCACCCGGGCCTCCCTCCACTCGCGTGGAATGTACCCCAAGGCGAGATACATATTGAATATCTTGTTCGGAAGAGAACCGTGTTGAAGGGAAGATGGAGAAGCATGAGGGCTGTCAGCCCATCTGGCCCCGCTGCCTTTTTGGGTTTTAGACATTGGAGTACGCCTTGAACTTCACTAGGTCTGATGGTAGGGAGTCTCTGCATCCTCTGATGGGCAACCTAAGAAACAACTCACCTCCCGACAGATACATTCAAAAAAGATATCATCCTGGGGATCTTCTCTTGGCCGCAGAATGCATTCAAGATAGCGAAAACATTAGCTTTGGCTTGGGGTTCATAAGCCAGGCCTAGATTGGGGAGGTGTATTGACCTTTTCGGTTTCTGAGGGCTTAAGCTATCCTCCACACGTTGCCATCTTCGATGCGCAACCTGGCCATTTTGTCCTTCCACGCTTGCACTGTGTGCTCACACAGTCGGACACTGACCTCTCGATGTAAACTTCTCAGCAGCACTCGATTATGTGGCATGCGGTAACGCTGATAGCATGACTCCGTGTCACCCAGGATCGGCGTATGAGAAGGATGATGTCCAAGGGAAGGACATCAGGAGAAAGGGGAGCTGGGGCGTAGACTGTCAGTTTTTTGGCAGTTTGCGTCACAATGGAAGTGAATGATGAGATTGCATTCTCCAGTGTAGGAATATTTATGATTCTGGGGTTTCACAGGATGGAAGTGTGGAGGCAATTCCTGATGCCTAACCATTGACTCCTCGTGTTGGAAGCGAGCTGTCATGAACCTCTGGTGTTGATTTCTGTCAGCTCCGGATTATGATCTGAATGTAATGCATTTAGTGGTGTAAGGGTGAGGTGAAATGGTAGATATTTGGTGATCACGAAGTCGATGACTGAAGCCAGCCCTCCACCTCACGGGTAATGTGTGTTGGTGTTATTGTTGGGGGTGGTACACAGAGACCACCAAAATCTCTAAACCGCCAAGGTCCATACTTATGACCGTGGCCTCTAGGATCTGTAGAGGTGGAAGCTGGATGGATCGGTGAACCACACTGTGTCTCACCAGTATTGCAGTTCTGCCACCAGGACGGCCCTGACAATCTGTGCAATAGCAGATGTAGCCCGGAAGTTGGAATCTGGAGTCTGGTCGGAGATGTGTTTCACTGACTAAAATGACTTCTAGGGCATGGGTTCGGGGAAAGTGAAGTAGCTCACTCCTTTGACGAGTCAGGCCACACTATTACAAAATGCAAATCGAAATAGGTGCTAGACCTATTTTGACTTGCCATCTGAGAGCTGCTGTGGAGAAAAACTTCACTACGAGTTCACAGATTTTCTGACCATTTGACAGCAACAGCTGTTGCAGCCACTGTAAGATCTGTAAGATCGAGCGAAGTGGTTGGTGGAGCGGTTCTGAGGGTAGGGGTTAGGGGTTTGGGATTCGAAGTTGAGAACGACTTAAAGGGTGCAGGTCTTTCTCAGGCCTTTTCATCCCTCAGCTGTCGAGGGGGCTCTGGATTGCCATGCTTGACCATTTCAGTGGGTTTCATGGGCTTCTGAAGGAGCCTCTCATTTTTGCCAGAGTTGGGAGTGGGATTTTTGTGGCCTGGGCTCTCTAATTGTTTGTGGTTTTGTATGGATGTGGTGTTTTTCCCACGTGACGTCTTCAGAACATCAGGAACCTGTTGCGTAACTTGAGCAAATGTAGGCCTCTGACACTTCTTTTGTTGAGCCTGATTGGCTGTTTGTCTAAACTTAGGCCAATCTCTGGTGCTGTTAGAGGAGCGCGGTCTTTGCTCCTCCCTAGATATCGTAGGCTGTTGCTGCCTATGAGGTTGGTGTGGTCTGTTTGCAGCTATAAGTGCCTTTCGGAGGACAGCTACCATAGCAGGCGATGTGCTCGCTCATGCAGTTAGTGCAAGTGGGTGCATCGGTGCGAGCTCTTGGACAGACCTCTTAGTTGTGGAGTCTTCTGCAGCTTAAGCAACAGAGATTATTCATACAAAAGGCACTGGAGTGATTGAACCCCAAACAGCGATGGCATTGGGCAGGACCGCCAGTGCTCCTGATGGCTTCAACCTTCTCCCGAAGGTAGCAAATGGTAGTGATACCATCTAACTTTATCTCCGGGTAATTGGCCCTCTCCACCATGATCAGATAGAGGGGAATGGGGACAGGGTCTGATTGACCCTGTGGAGCTGGCTTAGTAAGTTACTTGACCAGGCGGGGCCTGATGCCCTGACGGTTGAGGTCGCCCTCAATTTCTCCCACCGGTGTGTCCACTGGCAGGCCATTGTTGATCCTTCGGACATCATGGGCCTTATTAAAACCAAACGTAAAGTATGGGATTTTCCTCCCATGCAGTGCCCTCAGGAGGAGCTAGTAGTCCTCAACATGTTTCCTGAAAGACGAAGCGAGTCTTCCTTCTAGTCACGGTGCACAATGCCAACAGGGTTCCTTCCTTTAGGAAGCCCACCAAACACCGGAAGTCATCCACAGTAACAGGTGGAATGTGTCTCCTGGCTGGTCCCTGTTGACTGGGTGCACCAGTTGTGTTTAAGGGAATGGTTCTTCTCCTACGGTTGGTGACCTCACGGAACTCAGCTTCATAGACATCTGTAGAAATGTCCGATGAGTTAAGATCCGCCTCAGAGGCTTCCATCCTGGAGGAAGAATGAACCAGAACAGTGGCTCCACTGGTGGAAAAATCTGTCTCGGAATCAGCAGGAGTTGGCAGAGAACTCTTTCTCTGGAATTTTACCTACCCGTTGAGATGACTCGCGGGAAGAGCCCTAGTTAGATGGCTGTTTGGCTACAGCCAGACGTTTGACTTGCCATTATCGCTCTTGGTGAGCTATCAGCACTGCCTTTTTGTTCCAGCAGTCTGGTTTGGACCCCTCACTGCATGGTGGATTACACCAGCACTGGTGCTAGGTTGTGCATCCATATCAGGATGCTTGCATGAGGATGGTGGAGGGGAAGGATTGTTGGTGGTGGGCATATCACCCTGCACCGAAGTGCAGTGCACAGCTAACTTAAGCTATATACCTACCAGTCAGTGCAGGCTGCAATATGCATGACCACAGATGATCAGACACTGAAATACGCCTTTTTTCCTGCCTAAAAGGCATTGGCTATGGTCTTGTGGTTGCCTTTGCTAGTATCTTGGACAGACAAGATCAGATGTAATCTCAGAAACTATTTGTAGCTGGTTTATTAATACTCGTCACTTACTTGTTTATATTTGAGAGACTAGTTTCAAAGGCATTTGCCTACATTTTCAATCTCTTTCCAACTTTCCAGTTGGAAAGTCTCTCATAAATATAAACAAGTAAGTGATGAGTATTAATAAACCAACTACAAATAGTTTCTGAGATTAATTTTGACGTCACTGTTACTAAATTCCTCCAAACACATATAAGATCAGATGTATCTGGATGAGGTGTTTTCTTGTAGGTCAGTGGCAGATGAGGTGTTTCCTTTCAGCTCTGCTTAGGCTGACTGTGTGGCACACTGCCTGCACTGATGTCACAGTAGCAAAATTGCCGGGAGCTGCCCGGTGGTTGCTCCCGATGCCGACAATTTGCTGGTCGCAGAGAAGATTTCTAGGAGACGTCCGTACTCTTTGGCTCCTTGCTGCAGAGTCTCTTCCTGGATCTGTCTGTCTGTTTGTCTATTTATGGCTGCACATGGAAGATGTGTTCTACTCTGAATGGAGCATGGTTGCTTGTTGACTGCCAAAGGTAACACAATTAAAGCTTGCCAACAAGAGATGCACAGAACTTCAACACTACTTGGATAAAATTGGGTTGCCTTGTTCTCTTGAAGGTCAGTTGCTACCTCTCCTTCACATTTCTCTTCTACTGTGTATTATAATGTGGTGTCAAAGAAATGTACAGCAAAACTGAGATAGTGGAAATTAATTGTTCTTTCACACTGGCTGTGTGTAGGCTAAATTGTGGAAACAGAGTCAGACTGAAAAATTCAATGCCATAGCTGGGATTTGAACCACGGATCTTCTGCTCTCCATCTCGGAGATGAAGATCCGTGGTTCAAATCCCGGCTATGGCATTGAATTTTTCAGTCTGACTCTGTTTCCACAATTTAGCCTACACACAGCCAGTGTGAAAGAACAATTAATTTCCATTAATTGACCTAATAGTGGTTAACTATAAAGCCCGGGCCTTAAAGTACTTACATGTTGTAAGTCGCCATTAAGGTAGTTGTCTAATGTGTTTATGAGAACTCCTAAGTGGTTTACCGGGAAAAATACGAGTCAGTTGGAGAATTTAATGTCATATTGGAACGTTGGCCATAGTAGCTCATTAGTTAGAGCGACTGGACGTAGATCAGATCTGTGGTTCAAATCCCGGCTATGGCATTGAATTTTTCAGTCTGACTCTGCTGCCACAAATTCAGTTAGTTTAAGAAAGAAGAACGATGCCAACAGAAAGTTACAGTGTAGTTATCTGTATGAGGGGGGGGGGGGGGGAAATATATATATTAACAAAACCTATGAATAAAATTGTAAAATAAAAATATAAGGTGCTGAAAAACTTGTAAATAACTTCCCTAGTTTGGCTGTGCAGTGATTTAGTACTCCCGTTTTGATTTTTAAGGAGCCATGATAGCTATACAATATGCTCTACAATAATAAATAAAACTTCACCCATCAAACTACAAAACATGACAGAAAATAATAGATACATTCAACACAATATACTCATTAACTGCTATTTGTACATTTTGAGATATTGTTGGATATTGGAGCCCCGTAAGAGGGATAAGGACCCTGCAACAGGTGTAAGCTATGAGTGTGTAAGGTACAGTGCGAAAGTAGTAGAGGTACATAGGCAAGCTTTCGTTGTGCCAGTTCCACCTGTTGATGGCTTCTGGTATAAAATAAAGGGTCTGCTAAACTCCACAAAGAACTAACTAGGTATCTACAGCAAGATACCTAGGACACACATAATCAAGGAGACAGAAGAGAATGGACTGCGACGGTGGCAAGACCAATGGGAGAACACAACAAAAGGAAGAATCAGCAAAAAGTTCTTTCCTTCTGTGCAAGAACGACTAAAAATGAGCATCCCACTCAACGGACAGACTACCGCCATCCTAACTGGACATGGGAAGACAAGGGACTACTACAACAGATTCAAAATATTGGAAAGTGCAATGTGCAAATGTGAACTACAAAACCAAACAGTGGATCATTTAATATACAACTGTCCTCTTCTGAACAGTGAAAGACTAGAACTCAAACAAAACATTAGACTGAGGGGTGGACAGTGGCCGGCAACAAACAGTGATCTAATCAAGCACTACCAAAAACAATTTTTAAAATTCATAAACAAAATAGACTTTGAAAAAATGTAAAAGCATAACCAAAAAGAAATGTATCATATAATGAGAATTTGTAACACTTGTAAAAATTGTAATTACCACAACTCGTAATAAGTTTAAGGAATGCATGTAGTGTTACGATGTAACGGAGCATGCAGTGTTAATTAAAAAAAAAAAAAAAGAAGATAACCACACTGCACAGCATGTGTCTATAAAATACATGCAGGTGTGGTCAAGGTACATAGGCCCCAACATACGGAGTGTCTGTAGTGGCAGAACATTCACTTCTATTTGGCCATGACCTGAACTACAGAAATACTGAAATGTTTTCTAGGACAAGTTACTACCACATACCCTTGACAAAAGAAGTAATTGAAATATTCATAAACATGACATCTTTATATGTAATCTTTATATGATACAGTTAAATCTCGATATCTTTATATGTGTTTGGAGGAATTTAGTAACAGTGACATCAAAGTTAATCGCATAAACTATTTGTAGTTGGTTTATTGATACTCGTCACTTAATTTTTTATATTATTGAGAGACTATTTTCTAAGGTAATCACCTCCATTTTCAATCTCTTTCCAGCTGCAAGGAGGATTGCCTTTGAAACTAGTCTCTAGTAATACAAAAAAGTGACAAGTATCAATAAACCAAATGCAAATAGTTTATGCGATGACATCTTTAGTCGCAAAGAATTGGCAACAGATAAATAAAGCATGGATTCTGGCTCTGAAAACAGTGAGAATGAAACTAGAGCAGCTAGGAACTCTTTCCTTTGTACATGGAAGCACAGACAGGCCAGTGACAGTGGCAGTCTAAGCAACCATGCTTCTCAGAAACTATTTGTAGTTGGTTTATTAATACTCCAAGTATTAATAAACCAACTACAAACAGTTTCTGAGATTAATTTTGACGTCACTGTTACTAAATTCCTCCAAACACATAACCATGCTTCACCCAGAACAGGTCATGCCCACATTCCATGTGCATTATAAATAGTATACACCATCAGAGCGCTCCAGTCTCCTCTGAATTTTAGAGCTATATTCATGACTTTGACTTCTCTAAAGATGCCGGATGCAGTTTATGGTGAAATATTGGAGAAGAAAACAACTGGACCTGCATACAAGCCAGAAAACATGTTTATAGTTAATGTCAGCTGTGAAAGTCTTACAATTTATCTGATTGCAGTTTACATTCACATAGATAATACATATTCTTGGTTTTATTAGGACCTTTGCAGCCTCTAATTTAACATGTTTTTGTGTTCTACCTTGTTCAGTGACTCCAACAATTACATTTGTTGGCCCTTACTTTGACAGCATGTATTGGGAAGAGAGTTCTTCTGCTAGCTTTAGAAGAATGTCTTGCCTGCTTACTTTCTCTCCTGTGACATTCTGGTATACTTCTGCTTTGCTTTGTAATTTATGTCCTCCAATGTTAAGTCATAATGAATTGGTGAAATGATGCTCAAATGAGTCCAGGGTCCATGGAGCTTAGTTACCCGTCATTCGTCTTGATTGATAAGGGAAAACCCGAGAAAAAATCTTATCCAGGTAACTCACCCTGACTGAGATTTGTACTTGGGACCTCTTGACCGTGAGGCAGACATGCTACCATCTACGCTACCGAGGCGGGCGATTCTGGTATAGGATCCATGCATTGATTCCAGCAAGATTCAGTACATTGAAGAAAATATGCATTGGCCACCCCCAGCAACCAAACTTGACTGTGTATGGGCAACACATTTTATCCAGAATGTCAAGCCTGCATTTTGTAGAGTTATAGAGGCTCACAGTTTCTGGAAGTTTCTTCTAGGTTCCTTGATCCACATCCACAGACTGATGCATTGAACTTAGCAGGACATTCTTCTTTGCCTTTCTTTGATACGACGTTATAGTAATATCATTATATCTGTACAAAGATCCAGTGGTAGATATTGCAGAAGGAGGAACCTCTCTCCGTGATTTCTTCAATGTGCATACCATATTTGTATTCTTCCGTTTCAGCTGATCAGCAGAATTTTTAGAAGAAAAAAAAAATTGTCACAAGTAACATTCCTTCCTTTTGAAATGAAAGGTTGCATAAGTTGTGTGACAACATGCTCTGGTACTGACATGTTAGGTGGTTGTTCATCATGTATTCCTAAATAAGGATTCCCATTCACTATAAATTTTGTTTCATAATCTGTAGCAAGCCAGAACTTCAAACCAAACTTATTCTATTTGTTACTCATATACTGAGTAAAGCGACATTGAGCCTTGCTTGGGTACAGTAGTTAGTCATGCAATATAAAGATTTATAGTACTAATGTTTGTAAATTATTGTACAGTTCTTATTTATGCTTAATGTATTTCTGACGAAGCCTTGTAAAATTTTTTTGCAAATGGTGAGTAAAATCTGAATCTGAATCATCTACAGTAATAACTGCACCTGGATTGTAGCTCAATTTGCAGTTATGTACAAATGGACTCCAGATTGGTGTGACCACTGCAAAGCCAACTGTCTTCAGTGTATTGTCGCATGTATGTTTATCATCAAATCTCAGAACCCTCATGATCTCAATAAATTTGTTCCTTGCCATAACATGAGAGAAAAATGGTGGTCCCCACACCTTTGACCACAGAAATTTCAAGGGGAAGTTCTTCCCTCCATATTGTCCACGGGCATACAATATGACTATAGCTGCTTCAAGTTGATCTAGCTCAAGAGTCCAAGAATTGTCCTGAAGGTCTTGATGGGCATGTTAACATCCATCAATACTCTCCATGTGCTGGCATAGTTTCCACTCACTTCTCAGTTTCTTTGCCTAATCTGTAAGACCTGGCCTTTCTGTCAGTACATTATGAGGCCCATATCTGCCAGGTTTATTTCCCTGTTCAATTCTTGTCCACATTGTATAATCAACAGCAGGCTCATTACTTTCCACGGCTGGAAAGTTTACTTCTTGTGGAGCTTGACGTCCTCAATTGAATCTGCCTCTCTAGCATGGGACAGGGTCCTGTGATTCTGCAACAGCACGATCATTTTCCTGTTCCTCTACAGGTTCAATGTCCGATTCCGACGATTTACTTTGGTCTGATTGATGAGGATTATATTCAACATCGTCATCATTATCGGATAATTCATCATCACTGAATATGTTCTCTCCTTCTGACTCATTGTCTGGTAAGCCATGGAAATAATTCAACATTTCATCTTCTCAGAGTTACTACGGTGGTCCATGTGACACGACAATGATACAGCATGATCTCAAATATTTTACCATTTACTATATTGGCACGACTTCTAAAACATGTCTGCTCTGGAGCTAAACAATTTCAAACTAAGCTTCCACAATGATCGCAAACCTTGGTTTATTTTCAGACTACTTTGTTGTCATTGTTAGTTACGACATATCTACTCTATGCAATTCATGTACTCTAGTAGAAGGATTATTCCTAACACAGTTACAAAGCAATTCCTTTCTTGGAAGTGTTGAAAACAGTGTTCTTATGATAAATTAAATTTAAAGGGAGTCGATTAATGACACTAAACAACACTTACTTTTAAATTTTTCCGGAGCATGTTTCAGAGACTTTGCCAGCAAGCCCTCGATGGCCGTCTGAGGATAGAGGCAAAGTCTCTGAAACATGTTCCGGAAAAATTTAAAAGTTAGTGTTTAGTGTCATTAATCAACTCCCTTTAAATTTAATTTAACAGTTACAAAGTTTTTGTAAAAAATGTCAAGTTCTATCAAGAATGTCAGTTTGGGTTTCAAAAGCAAAAGTCTACAATAGAAGCAATTTGCAGAGGAAATGACATTATAAATGCCCTAAATAGAAAAGAACATGTAGTCGCTATTTTCCTTGATCTTTCTAAGGCCTTCGACTGTGTCAACATACAAATCCTAATGTCAAAACTGGAAAACTACGGAATCAGAGGAATACCACTAACATGGCTTGGCTCTTATCTACAAAATAGAGAAAAACGCAGGGAAATAATACATGATTTAAATGAAAAGTTAATGAAATTTCTATCACCATCCTTAAAAGTAACACATGGAGTGCCCCAAGGCTCAAAATTAGGGCCGTATTTTTCCTACTGTATATAAACAACTTGTATCAAATAATAAAAGAAGCAGGGGGAATAGCGATAGGCTATGCGGATGACACCACAATTTTATTAACAGAAATAGAAGTACAAAATAGGGCAAATACTCTACTAGTAAAAGTAAACAGATGTTTAGAAAATTTAGGCATGATATTAAACACAAAACAGTGGATGCAAATCAGTCTTAGTTACAAAAAACAGACAAATATAAAATTAGCAATAGGAAATAAAGAATTTCAATAGGTAAATGAAACAAACTTCTTAGGATTAGTAATAGACAGCAGATTGAAATGGAATGGACATGATCAAAAAGTAATAAAAAAGTTAATTCAGGTATATATACATCTTAATACAAACAATGCAAATAATAGATTAAAAAAAGTATTGAACAAACTTACTATGAATCGCAAAAACTATTTGTAGTCAGTTTATTGACACTCGTCACTTTTTTTATGTTATTGAGGGACTAGTATGAAAGGCCATTGCCTCCATTTTCAATAAACCAACAACTGACTACAAATAGTTTTTACGATTAATTTTGACATCACTGTTATTAAATTCGGCTCCTCTTTCTAATATGTGACGTGGCGATTCTTTTTCTAAGTCCTTCACACTTTTTGATGTTTTTATATACAACCATGATTTTTCATATAATTTCTTTACTTTTTAGTGCAATTCCGTGCTGGAGGGCATTCTTTTAACATTATTAATTGTTTGTTTATTTTCTTACTGTGTATGTAGCCATATTGAAGATTTCAGTGCAGCCAAACTATCGTTTCTCCACTGAACGCAATGCTGCCCAGTCTTACTTGTCCTAAATTACACTAGCAAACTAACACAAAGTAGTACCTAAATTAATTTAACATTAGTGTTAGCGCTGTGACAACTTTTACATTACATTTGATAACGTTGATTTTAACATCTGTTGGTAAAGCGGGCACAATTCACGGCAGTAGCCGAACCAGTCCGCAAGTTCCTACATTTTACTGATTTGTCGAGCCATTTTCCGATTTTCAACAGGTACTGAACGAATCTTAAATATTTGAAGAACACACAGAACAAACAGCCTTCACTTCTAACAGTACAATTGGCACTTTTGCTGGACAGCAAGCCTACTTTTGTAAAAAAAATAAAACCTGAAAGGAAACATGGTCAGTATTTTCCAAAACTGATCTGCGCTAATCGCATCCACATGCCATTTTGCACCGATGTAGGACAGATGTCCGGGACATTTTTTGCAGAGGTTGGCTACAAGTGTTACATATCTTTCTTGTGTTGGCTGCAACACGAGGGCTGCAGGTTGTCTGCTTGCGCATGCGTATACGTGCTCCATTGGACTTAGAAAATATTGTTGCATTGCACAAAGGAAAGTTTTTCCCTAAATTCCTCCAAACACACATAAACTTAATATGCATTCATTCACCCTCGCTTGAGCTACGAGATTGTATTATGTGGTACAGTAGCTTTAAGACTATTTAGGCTGCAAAAAAGAGCAATACATTTGATGTCAGGAATACAGAAAAGTGACACATGTAACAATGCATTTAAAAAACTAAATATTTTAACATTACCTTCATTATATATATATATATGAATGTATCAAACTTACATTAAAAAGTTATGATTAAAACAAAAATAGTAACATCCACAAACATAACACCAGAACAAAAGATAATTATTTTGGAAACAGACTTCCTGGTATCCTAAACAAATGCATAGAAAATAGCATCAAAGATTTGTATAACCATCTACCGGCTGAAATTAAACAGATAAAAAACAAGAAAACAAAAGGCTGTTAAAACTTATTTATTACAAAAAGTCTTTTACCCCGTGGAAGAATATAAAACAGCTTAGGTAGAATATGCTATTTACACTCCTCATCAATTTTGTAAACATGTTTGTAAATATTATTATATTCATTTTATGTACATACAATTTGATGATCCATGTAAAAAGCTTTACAGTTGGAAATCAAGTATCAATCAATAGCGCTAAACATTATTAAACTGGGTTACAACAATGACCAAAAGCTTAGATAACTTTTGAATACATTGTTACCACTATTTAGTTATAACATGTGCGAAATAATCGCCCTGGCTATGGTCCTTTAAGGTTTTTTTTAAAACCTGCTATAAAAGCTTAAACACTTTAGGGAATCTCCCTTGCTCTATTTCAATAAAAGTCACGAAATATCGAAGCGATAATCACTCTCTCAATGTATCTACTTTTTTAAAGATCGTTAACTGGTCAAAATGACCGGTGTGGTCCTTCTAGTGTTAAGCTTCAATGCAGCAGTGAAGTGCACCAAAAATAATTATCAATATGCAATTTTTTTTAAATAAGCAGCTTTACAGTGCTGATGCACTTTTTTGTGCTCAAATTACTCTTCTGTTTTCCTGTCTTCCCAATATGTCTTTTCTAATTCTTTCTGTTTCACTTCTTTGATGCCTTTGTCCATCAATATAAAACTTTTCTTCCCTTTTCTCTTCCTGCTGATATCCATTCCAAAATTGTTGCAATTGTCTTTCATCTTTCTAAATTCACATTTAGAACATGATCAGCTCATGTATATAGTGAGATTCTTGAAAAAAGCGAAATTGTCTTAAAAATGAAATGGATTCTTGCGTGTGCAGTGAGATGTCAGATGTTTTCACAGAATTTCCAAATTTTTAGGCCTGTAACCTTCAGATTTTCACTTTAAGAATATTATAAGCTTATGGTATTTACAGTAAGTACAGTAGAAGCCCAAAATAACATGGTTGTTGGGGGACATCCTTTACCCCTGCATTATCTTACTGCAGTATATAGAGATGCAACACTAGAAGGGGCAAAAATCAATCCCACCCTGTTGGTGGAGGGAATATGCATGTAATAATAAATTACAGAATGGTATTGAACTCTCGTATATAAGGGAAATGTAATAATACTTTTAAAATTATTCACCAGTTTTGCTGGAAGATGTATTCCAGCCTGTAACCCATCTTAATTTATATTACACTGTATATATTGTACACCAGCCCAATTTTTATTTGTTTTAAAAATAACAGTAAGTTATCTTTGACACAGTAATGTGCTATGTTCTCGAACGAGGCAGAATGATCAGTTTCTGGGAAGCGGTTTTGTCATACCGTGACATTTCGGCTCGTACAGGGTATGCTGACAGTAATTCATGTGTGAAAGAGTGGACAGATGAAGGTCGTACGCAGTGAAGAGCAGGAACTGGACCATGAAAAATTACCATAGCCCAGGATGACCGTCATCTTGTCCATATGGCCATAATGGATGTACAACTTCATCCACAGTGTTGGCTTGATGCTGGAGGACTGCAACAAGTGTGAACTTGTCTGGATCATTGGTTTGTTGCCATCTGCTGCAGGTTAGACTGGTTGCATGACATGCAATTACGTCAGCTTCCATTTTCCAGAAATCACAAGCTCCTCCGACTGCAATGGGCACATGAACACCATCACTGGGGAGATGACTCTCATTTCAACATGTCCTACAGTGATGGCCGCATACATGTTCCACAGTACCATGGTGAGCACAACCTGGAGGGCTGCATTGTTGAGCGGCATGGCGGACAAAGACTAGATGTGATAGTTTGGGTTGCCATTGGTTACAACAACCGATCTCGCCTCGTATGAATTTAGGGCATTTTGAACAGCAACTGGTACCTAACGGTGGTTGTAGAACCTGAGGTACTCCCCCTGCTTCAGGCATCTCCTCAGGCCATATTTCAGCAGGACAATGCCCGGCCATATATTGCAAGGAATGTACAAGCCTTCTTCGAAGAACATTGGGTACCATTACTTCCCTGGCCTGCATGTTCGTCTGACATGTCGCCCATCGAACATATCTGGGATATGGTTGGTCAGCACCTGGTGCGTCATGGTTCTCCACTAACTAGTGTCACGGAGTTGTGGGCTCGAGTACAAACTGTATGGAGGGAAATTCAGGAACGTATTCAGAACCTTTTTGATGCAATGTCATGGTGTATAGCAGCTCTAATTGCAGCGCATGGAGGCCACACAAAATACTGAATATTAGGACTCTAAGGTCATACAGATTTGAAAAGTTAATAATTTGCTACTAGTATGTACCTAACCTGTGGTATTAAATTCATGTGTTTTCTTCTTAGTGTTCCAATTTTCACAAACAGTAGACTATAACAAAGAAAGATTTAAAAATGCAGAAAATTAAAATTAGTATGGAATATTGTAAACCAGATGTATAAAACTAACAGTAAGCAAATAGAAAGCATTAAAATAAATCATAATAATAAGGTAGTATATTCAGAACACAATATAATTTGTTTAATGACTATTACATACATGTTACAAAGCTATCAGTAACAAAACAAATGGTAAAACCAAAAAATTTTAAGCAGATGAGTTACATTCTGTGGCAGTTATTGAAGAAAAAATGTAAACCAAGAGAAATAAAAATCGGAGAAAACTGCAGTTATACATGAACTATCAATTGGTATTCTAAAATATGAAGTTATTGAAATTTTGATGCACTTAGTAAATACCTAACTCCTGGAATATTTCTAGCCCTGAAGCTATATGGCTGCACATAATACAATACAATAGCTTTATGGTATTGATTGTATCTTAGTATTTTAAAAAAGGCTGGCAAGACTTTAAATGACATACCTGCTTTACCTAATGCTAGTACCAATTTTTTTTTCTTTTCCCATGTTTCCCCTCTATCTATCTATCTATCTATTATTATTATTATTATTATTATTATTATTATTATTATTATTATTATTATTATTATTATTATTATTATTATTATTATTATTATTATTATTATTATTATTATTATTATATTTAAATAAGTGCACACTTGTACCACGTTATAATCTTTATTTTCATTCTTTCAATTCTCACATTTGCTCAGTTTTCTTCCTTTACATATTAATATTTGTTTTATCTTATTCACCTTTAGGCCTCATTCTGAACTATATATAAATTTCTTTTTTAGTTGTTTTTAAGCCAATTACTGTAATATAGCAAACTATCAAATCAACTACAAGTAATAGACTGGGGTTCTGAATATTGTTTATAATGGCATAAAATTATATTTTTCTTAGTGTTTTGCAATATGTCATTAAAGTATAAGTTGAATAGAACTGGACATTGCTTCATCCTTAACCTTGTCCCTTTTCTCCAGATATTGACTTTTCCTCAAATCTTAAACAAAAGTATTTTCCTTATACCAACTATTAAAACTTATAATGTGTGTCTACTGACGCCTTTATTTTAATGCTTAGATCACAACTGCATTTTAGTTCAATTGATAAGCTTTTCCCAAAATTTACTAAAGTCAAGTATGGTTTCCTTCTCATAGTGGTTCACGAGTAATGGCCTCAAACTTAACACCTCCAAAACATCAGTTATGCAGTTCAGCACTCAAGGAAAGAATTCTGAGAGGTTTATCACAACTGATGCTATAAATCCTACAGAAAACTCAAAAATTTTGGGTATTTTTTTAAATCAACAATTAAAATGGGATGATCACATCCGTTATTTGTCCAAAAGATTAAACAGTGCATCCTTCAATATGAGCTGCATAACTAAATTAACAAACCTCGAAACAAGAAAAATAGTGTACTTCAGTTACTTCCACTCTTTGATGACATACGGAATAATACTATGGGGGAACTCTACGGGATGGGAAACGATCTTTAAAAGTCAAAAAAAGATAATTCGGATAATGACTCAATCAAGACCAAAAGTTTCATGCAGAAACCTGTTCAAAAACCTGAAGATATTAACCTTACCATCCCAATACCTGTATGAAATAAATAAATACATCCATTCAAATTTTGATACAATTTATAATTCACAAATGCAACATAATCATGGAACGAGAAATAAAAATAATCTAAAACCACCCATGCACAGATTCGCACTGTATGAAAAAAGCCCACAATATGCAGGAATAAAAATATATAATAAATTACCTGTAAGAATCCGTGAAATGAAAAACCTCAAATGCTTTAATAAAGCAATAAATAACCTACTAATGGACAAAGCCTACTACTCGATTATTGAATTTATGGATGATAAAATTGAATTATAATGAAATTTTTTGTCATTTTGTAATTCTAATATTCTGACAATATTATTCCAAGGGCATGTCATAATTATAACAATATTTGTATATAGTTGTATTGATATTATTAGTAATTATATTATTTGTATTATTAGTATTTATATTATTAGTGTTATTGTTATTTTGTGTAATTATTATTATTATTTTAAATTTTCTACTGTTGACGAGTCACCTGTTTACTGAGTTTTTACTCACTATCTGTAAGCGTATGTGACAATAAAGCATCTTATCTTATCTTATCATACTTTGTAGATAGTTTGACGTTTTTAAAATGAATACTTTCTCTGTAGTTTTTCCTTGTCAGAACCTTATTTGATATTCAGAAAGCATATTATATTGTTCTACCCATGTTTTAAATCTGTTTATCAAAATATCTGAAATTTTTTTTACATTAGATGATAAAGCCATGTCCCTTAACTGTTAAGATTTATATATTCTATATGTTTATGTATTTACACACAGTCATTTCACAAGTCATGGCAACTGTTTTATATGTTCTGAATAACCAAATAAGTTTTTTTTTATTTAGTTTTTTATTTATTTATTTATTTACATCCTCCAACCTTAAGTCATATCGGACGATGAATGAAATGGGTGAAATGATGCTCAAATTAGTCCGGGGTCCGTGGAGCTTAGAGCTACCCGACATTCATCTATCAGGATAAGGGAAAACCCCGGAAAAAACTTATCCAGGTAGCTCGCCCTTACAGGGATTCGAACTCGGACGTGAGGCAGACACACTACCATCCACGCTATCGAGGCGGGCAAATAAGGGGTTATTGAACTATATACATTTGACAACATGGTATGTACAGTACAGTATGCTACCACAGATGATGTCCGAGTGCATTGGTGGCTAGTAGACGTGTAAATGTTAGCATCCTATACTACATCCGTCTTAAGAAGCACACTTTTTGTATTACTCCATGCCCACGTGTACAAGCATGACAGACAACAGTGACACTTTTACCCATGTGTTATGCCATATTACATTCAAACAAGTTGTATGCACAAGAGTAGCTTACCAGTAGGTTTTGTTTTGTGGGTTTTTGTTTGCGGAATTGCTCACAGGAAAGTGTACTTTAAGAAGTAGGCAGGAGTATAGAGGCTGTGTTCCAAGATGGATGTCTTGATCAGCAAGCGTATACAAAAATTACATTTCTCTGTGGCAAAAATGCTTGTGAATGTCATACCAAGCTACAAAAAGCATTGGGCAATAGGGCATTGCCTTATCAAACTGTTGCACGTTGGGTGGAGGTCTTCAAACTGGATACATAGCAACTGTTGACCTGCTGCGCAGTGGACATCCAGAGTTTGCTGCATTCTCTGCATCGTACACTGTGGAGGAAATGTCCAGGGCTGCTAAACAATGCAATAATCATCCATGATAATGCAACAAGCCACAAAGCAGCTTGTGTCCAGAAACTTGTGCAGCAGAGAGAGTGGAAAATCTTGCAGTATCCTCCATACTCCCCTGATCTCAGTCCACATGACTGATCTCATTCCAAAAATGAAGAAGCTGCTGCATGGAAAGCAGCAGGAGGACATTGTAACAGTGCATTGATGAGAAGTGGCTTGTGTAGAGGCATCACACACAATTCATGGTATTCAGTGCTTTTCTCATCCATTGGCAAGGATGTGTGGAAATCTTGGGGATTATTTTGAAGATTTTTAGCTCCTAAGAGAATTATGCATGCATATGCATGATGTTTTATGCATACGTAATATACAAATACAACAATAATCCCTATTTACGCATCTTTATATATCTCTTACACATAGCTCCTTGTACCCTGGTCCCAATTTATTACCACCATTGCAAAGGACGTTCCAGCAACTTTCAATCATACATACTGATTTACTATTCTGATATATATTTAGTGCCTCTGTCTTTGAATATTGATGCATAATTGCTTTTCTCAAATTTTGCTGTATGTTTCTCTTATTTTTCATTGAATTAAATATATCTGCTACCATTTCCACTCTATCCTACTTAGTGCATCAATCATTCTTTGAAAATTCTCCTGGTATACAATTTATTTCAATTTTCTACATTTGTTTTCAGCAGTTTAACTAGTTCTGTTACTTCCTTCTTTTGCATTTCACTGTCCAATATTTCTACAAAATTATTAGTAATTTCTATAATATTTCTAACTCCCATGCATGCAGATACTTCATAAAGTTTTTTAACCTTCCCTGAAACATATTGTATGTTGCCTAGTATATTTCTGACAGCAACCTCCATTTATTTTCCTTTTTTTTTTTTTTTAATCAGTTACTGATACTATCTCCCCCCCCCCCCCCACATTTTATTAATTTTGTTATTTATTCTACATTCCTCTGCAAACTACTCTCCTTTAATTTTCATTTCTTTAATAGTATCATCATCTGTCCGTTCTGAAAAGAATGGAATGGGTTAGGGAATGTATACAAGATTAACTTGAGGATAGTGCAAGGGAAGAAATGGACTGTAGGTATAAGGCACGAGGTAGATATGTGCAGGCATGAAGTAGGTAGCTGGTTCATATCAGTGGATCCCTGTGGATTTCTTAACACAATTATATTTACTCACTTAAAGGTACACTTTATAAACAACAAAAACACATTCCGAACACATGTTTACACAAGAGATAACGAGCCGTGCTAGTTGCTCTCTATCCATTCGTCACACATCTGTCCGCTCTGACACGCCTACCGGTATTGTCTGATTAAGAGTGTCTACACGAGGTGGCAGGATTTTTTTATTTATTTATTTTCAGTTCAGTATAGTGTTAAATATACAAAAGAACCACGTCATATGAATTTATACAGTTTAAGAACACAGCTATACAGGTTGTGTGATATAAATAGAATACTAACTTGCTTTAATAAATCCATACACACTAACAATAATAATAATGATAATAGTAATAATAATAATCTTTATAAAAATAAAGTTCTAACTAGTATTAATAATATAAAAATTATTTGTGGTTGGTTTATTGACACTCGTCACTTACTTTTTCATATATTTATGAGAGACTAGTTTTAAAGGCCCTGGCCTCCATTTTCAATCTCTTTCCAACTGGCATCTGTTGTCTGCTCTCTCTGGTGGTGGAACTATGAACTTTTTTGTCAAATTATCTACTGGCGGGATTTCAAAGTTCATTACGCGATCCTTATTTTTCCAGATGAATATGTTCTCCCATGTTGTCAATCTATTTTGGTTTATCACTCCTTTTAATAATTTTGGATTTGGATCAATGTCATGGTTTTCATTCCAAAAATGAAATGCTACTGCTGACTTGTCTTCTTGTTTCAATCTGATGTTTCTAAAGTGTTCTTTGACTCTGGTTTTTAAATTTCTTTTTGTTTGACCTATGTAGCATTTTTCACAATTCTTACAATTTATTTGGTATATTCCAGATTTGTTACCTGAAGGAATTTCATCTTTTGTTTTTGAATTTAGTAATTTTAAAATTGAGTATCTATTAGTAGGTGCCAAGATGACATTTTGTTCCTTGAATATCTTTTTAAATTTATTAAATGTTTTTGGATGATATGTGAATGAACTGAATATGCTGTTGCTTTCTTTTTCTTTAATAAATGTGGTTGCTTCCTTAATGGTTTTCTTTAGTTTAGATTTTCTAATTTTCTTCAACACCAAACTTTTGTTGTATCCGTTTTCTTCTGCTATGTGTATTATTGCTTTTTGTTCCTTGAAATATTCTTCTTTTTCCATGGGTATGTTGACTAGTCTGTGTGTAAGGCTGTTTATTATTGCATGTTTATGTGTAATTGGGTTGTGGCTATTATTTTTTATATAATTTTCTGAATGTGTTGGCTTCCTGTAAATTCCAAAATTTATTTTTGTATCATTCCTGATGATATTTAGATCCAAGAAAGGTAGTTGTCCATTGATTTCCTTTTCTATTGTGAATTTGATAGTCCTTTCTTGCAGATTGAGTAATTTTAATGCATCATCTAAATGTTTACTTGGTACAATTGCAAAGATGTCGTCAACATATCTATACCAAACCTTGAAGATCAATGGGAAGGACTTTTTAATTTGTGTTTCAAATGCACTCATAAATAAGTTAGCCAAAAAAGGTGAAAGTGGATTGCCCATTGATAATCCTGATTTCTGCTTGTAGTGTTTTCCATTAAAGCTGAAGAAGTTTTGTTCAATGCATATTTTTGTTAGAGAAATATATTCTTCTGCTTCTATTGCTTCCATATCAATTGCAGCTAGCCATTTTTTTAACACAGTCTGCAATTTTTCTGTTGGTATGCTTGGAAATAAAGATGTGACATCAAATGAAACCAGTCTGTCATTTTTGTCCAAATTTATATCTTTGATTTTTTCTACTAAATCTAAAGAGTTTCTTAAATTTGTATTAATAAACTCATCCACACTATAATAGGCTTTGTCAATTAGGAAACATTACAACATTAATTTAAAATTATTATCTTTACAATTCTTGATAGTGACTGGTATGTTATAAAATTTTATGCCCATAAAACTAGGTGTCTTCTCATAAAAGTGCAGTCTATGGGTAGGAATCGCCAAGTCGTCTTTATGTCTAGTGTTGTGATTGTGTCTATCAGAGTTGGTTTCAAGGTGTAGGTTAAATTTCCGAAGGTGCATTATTGTGTGGTATATGTATAAGCTAGGAAGGGTTAGAAGTTTCAATTTTATAAATACTGGACGACAAGATTCGTTATTCGACAAGATTGGCCAGTGATGACACAAAGGCCCATTGTCCTAATCTGACCTCTAATGAGTGCCTGCCAGGACTTAAGAGAAGTGGCCACGCCAAACCTGGTAGTGTACTCAAACACATTGCATTACAAAATTTAGCAAGTTCATTGTTTCATTTTCTGCTTCTATTCTCAAACTTTTTATTCCCAGTTGTTGAAATGTTGAAATAATTCATAATTGTGAAATCATGAAATGATGGGGATTAGAGAATATTCCTGTAGCAATTGCAGGATCATCTAGTTATTTGTCATGCATTATTGCATTATCAAAAATTAACTTTAAAGAGAGTCGATTAAAGACACTAGACAACACTTACTTTTAAATTTTTCCGGAACTAGTTTCAGAGGCTTTGCCTCTATCATCGGCCGGCTCTCGACTGATTCTCGTTGGTGTAGCTGACGATACCTTGTCACAGGTCTCCTCTGGTGGCGGCTCAAGGAACTTGCTGAACAAATCCTTCTGGGGGATGTCGAAATTGAATACTTTGTTCCTATTTTTTGAAATGAAGATTTGTTCCCATGTGGATAGTTCTTGTTTTCCTGATGTATGTTTCAGTAGTTTTGGTTCTGGATTTATGTTGTGGTTTTTTTCCCAAAAATGTGTGGCAACTGCTGATTTTTCTAATTGTTTATATTTTATGTTTCTAAAGTGTTCCTTTGCTCTTGTTTCTAAATTTCTTTTTGTTTTTCCAATATAAATTTGACTACAGTCATTGCATTCAATTTGATATATACCAGATTTTTTGTTTGATGGAATAGCATCTTTGATGTTTGAGCAAATTAGGTTTTTTAAGGAGAAATGGTTGACTGGTGCTAGTTGAATATTTTGTTTTTTGAAGACTTTTTTGAATTTATCATAGGCCCATGGATGGTAAGTGAATTTTTTGAAAATCATATTAGTTTCTGTAGATGAGAGAGTTGTGGTTTCCTTTAGTAGCTTCTTCTTTTTTGCTAAGCTCACTTTTTTGTCCACTAATGATTTGGGAAAGTTATTTTTTTGTGCTATTTCAATTATTTTGTTGTATTCTGTTTTGTATTCTTCTGCTGTGAGAGGGATGTTTACCAGTCTGTGTGCTAAACTATTGAAGATTGCCTGTTTGTGGGATCTTGGGTTGTAGCCATTAGCTTTTATGTAGTTGTCTGTCTGTGTTGGTTTTCTGTAAATGCCAAAGTTTAGTCTGTTTTTATTCCTCATTATTTTTAGATCCAAAAATGGTAAATGCTCGTCTTTTTCTATTTCTACAGTGAATTTGATGCTTTTTTCTTGGATATTTAAAAGTTTTAGTGCATCACTGATGTGTTTTTTTGGTACTATTGCAAAGATGTCATCTACATATCGTTGCCAGAGTTTGAACATCCAAGGGAAACCTTTGTTGATCCTTATTTCTAATGCACTCATGTACAGATCGGCCAGGAAGGGTGATAGTGGGTTGCCCATTGCTAACCCTGAAGTTTGGTGATAATATTTTGTTTGAAACTGGAAGAAATTTTGTTCTATGCATAATTTGGTTAGTTCAATGTAGTCTGAACTAACAGACTAATGTACATTGAACTAACAAATTATGCATAGAACAAAATTTCTTCCAGTTTCAAACAAAATATTATCACCAAACTTCAGGGTTAGCAATGGGCAACCCACTATCACCCTTCCTGGCCGATCTGTACATGAGTGCATTAGAAATAAGGATCAACAAAGGTTTCCCTTGGATGTTCAAACTCTGGCAACGATATGTAGATGACATCTTTGCAATAGTACCAAAAAAACACATCAGTGATGCACTAAAACTTTTAAATATCCAAGAAAAAAGCATCAAATTCACTGTAGAAATAGAAAAAGACGAGCATTTACCATTTTTGGATCTAAAAATAATGAGGAATAAAAACAGACTAAACTTTGGCATTTACAGAAAACCAACACAGACAGACAACTACATAAAAGCTAATGGCTACAACCCAAGATCCCACAAACAGGCAATCTTCAATAGTTTAGCACACAGACTGGTAAACATCCCTCTCACAGCAGAAGAATACAAAACAGAATACAACAAAATAATTGAAATAGCACAAAAAAATAACTTTCCCAAATCATTAGTGGACAAAAAAAGTGAGCTTAGCAAAAAAGAAGAAGCTACTAAAGGAAACCACAACTCTCTCATCTACAGAAACTAATATGATTTTCAAAAAATTCACTTACCATCCATGGGCCTATGATAAATTCAAAAAAGTCTTCAAAAAACAAAATATTCAACTAGCACCAGTCAACCATTTCTCCTTAAAAAACCTAATTTGCTCAAACATCAAAGATGCTATTCCATCAAACAAAAAATCTGGTATATATCAAATTGAATGCAATGACTGTAGTCAAATTTATATTGGAAAAACAAAAAGAAATTTAGAAACAAGAGCAAAGGAACACTTTAGAAACATAAAATATAAACAATTAGAAAAATCAGCAGTTGCCACACATTTTTGGGAAAAAAACCACAACATAAATCCAGAACCAAAACTACTGAAACATACATCAGGAAAACAAGAACTATCCACATGGGAACAAATCTTCATTTCAAAAAATAGGAACAAAGTATTCAATTTCGACATCCCCCAGAAGGATTTGTTCAGCAAGTTCCTTGAGCCGCCACCAGAGGAGACCTGTGACAAGGTATCGTCAGCTACACCAACGAGAATCAGTCGAGAGCCGGCCGATGATAGAGGCAAAGCCTCTGAAACTAGTTCCGGAAAAATTTAAAAGTAAGTGTTGTCTAGTGTCTTTAATCGACTCTCTTTAAAGTTAATTTTATCATAACAACACTGTTTTCAACACTTCCAAGAAAGTAATTGCATTATCAGCTAAAATATTTCTTTACCCTTTTTTTTGTCAGGGACCTTTTAACAAACACTTGTAATGCTCCTTATACTCTTTCTCCTTTAGCTTTTAGCTATCATTTCCCCTTGTCTTCCATAACTAAAATTATTTACATTTATAATGCCTTCTTTTAGCCACAAATCTACCACTGCTGAACTTTAATTTCAACATTAAATGAAGTGAAGCTTCATAGAGTCAACATGAAAAATTCATATTTATTACACATCTGCTTCACTTTCGTCTATTGAAGTGACGTCAAGTCAAGAGGAACACGCGAAAGCTAGATCCAGCCAATTTTAAAAAGCAGACAACATGGAAAACGAAAGTGAAGCAGATGTGTAATAAATACGACTCATCTAAAAATTAATAATTATTTCGCTTCACTGTGGTGTTCCAATACAGTTAAATCTCGATATATGAAAAATTCAATTCCATGGCATTGAATTTTTCAAGTCGACTCTATCAAAAATCTTAGCCTTATGGCCTATGGCTATATATGGCTAGTGTGAAGAAATGATTAATTTCCATCAATTAACTTAAATAAGAAGTGAAATTTATCACTTGTATCTTTTAGCCCTTCACAATTCTGAAAACCTAAGCGCTTTTTCTTCTCTAGCTTCTATTAAGAGCCCAAACCCATTTCTGAATATATCTGGCTCCTTTTTACTTCCTAATTGGATTCCTTCCATATTTTGGATAGGCAACTTACTCGTAACAATTAAGATCTGCACTCAATATTTTTCTACTTCTATGGCTTCCTCACTACTCAACTGCCATATTTTCAAACCACTGTTTGCTATTGTGAGACTAAGAGCTCCAAATACATCCTTCTGCAATAGTGACACAACCTTCGTTGGTGAAAATTTGCCATATGTCTGACTACCATGTGACATCCTTAGTGTAGACTCAGCACTCAGCTGATCCTCTGCTGTCCTTGACCTTGATGACACTGCATTCCCTTCTCTGTCCATTTTTCTCTTTCTTTGCTTGGTTCACTTTCTTGATTTCTCTTCTTTCCCTTCCACCTGTATTTACAAACAATATTGTAATTAAAGTTAAACCTTGTACTCTTTGCTATTCTCTCTTGTTCACAAGTTTTTTGATGTCTAATTTCTTCTGTTTCCATTCTTTTATGCCATATGTCATTGCTGATTTTCGGCACCAATATCCCATTATGGCATATACAAAGTTGCAAATTTTTTACATATGCTGTTTTACTGTCTAATCTTGCTTGTAACATTTTCCTCCATTCTGTTTCTAGGTTCCTTTGCTTAGCAGTCAAATCCGTATTAACAAACATTCCAAATCTTTTCAATTTTTTTCTCTTTTCAGGACATATTTCAGCTGCATAGTGGTCACTTTGGTATTTCAACACTTTACTCTTCTCACACTCGAAGTCTCCATAATTTCACATTACTGTAATTGTAGCTTTTTCATTAAAATCTTGGGCACCCTAATGCCTTGTTTGTATTCCCTTCCACTCCATTGAAGATCAGATTGAATATTTTCCTTTCCTCATTTATTCTTTCCATCCTACTTTGAATTTGATTGCCTCTGTAGCATGGGTAATAGCATATATGCTTCATGATCAAGAGATCCCAGGTGCAAATCTGTCAGGGTGAGCTGTCTGGATAAGTTGTTGGTGTTTTTATTTTTTTATTCTCAGGTTTTTCCCTTATCCTGAAAGCTGAAGGTTAGGTAACTCTAAGCTGTATAAACTCTGGGATCATCTGAACATATTTCATTCATCATCCAATATGACTTACATCATAATGTTTCATTAATTTACTTCAAAATTTAAATGAAATTAATGAAACATGTCATGGCTTGATCAAAACAGACTAATTTTAAACAAAGATAAAGCAGTAGAGTAGGTTTTCGGCATAAAGTAAATAGAAGTATTACCTTCCCTGACCTTAATTTGGATGGCATCAACATTTCATATGTAAAAGATACAAAAAAATTTAGGTTTGTGGTTAAATCAAAACTTGGATTGGACTGTACATGAAGATTTGATTAAAAAGTTAAGTAAAGAGTGCTATGCTATAAAAGCATTAACAATGATAGCAGACGTAAAGATCATCTGAATGGCATATTTTGCATATTTTCATTCCCTTATGAATTATGGTATCTTTTGGGGTACTTCAAATATGTCGGAAAAGGATTTTCAAATGCAAAAAAGAGCTATAATAAAAATAGTGAACCAACCTGCACATGTGAGCTGTAGAGTGTATTTTAAGGAACTGAAAATTATAACCCTGCCATGTTTATACATATACAAAGTTCTTTTACGTGTAAATGCTAGTTTAAATTGCTTTAAAACATATGCAATAACACACCAGCATGATACAAGAAACAGTTCAAACCTACTAGCAATTAGTCATAATACCACGTTATACAAACATTCCTTCACTTGTAGTGGTACCCAACTGTGCAATAAGTTACCTCTTTATTTAAAACAGATTGACAACCAAATGATTTTTAAATTGAAATTACACAAGTTTTTAAGTGAAAAATGTTTTTATTCTATCCAAGAGTATTTGGAAAGTTAGTCATATTATTATATTTTGCCATTTACTCATACATGATTTTTGTAATTTCTGTATTGAAATTTTGTACTTAAATGTTGTAAATATTTTTGTTTTGACATGTCCACAATCTTGTATGGAGATTTACAGGATGAATAAATTGAATTGACATTAACTAGAAAACAATTTTTAATTTTATTTACCTCTCTTGTCATTTCTTTTAACAGGAATAGCAATTGTCTTGCTAATCTGAGGTAATGGGGATGAAGATACCCCAGATTTGGGATAACTCATTATATGGAGCACCATAGATGTCATTTAACATTAAATGAAACCAATAGCAAGTCACAGTAAAGTTATTTACTATAGGGAGTTTTGTCTAGAAATAAACAACTAACATATATGGGGATTATTTCTTGAAGTCTAAGTATCTTCTGCTTAGAGACACTGCATTGTTTTTGTGCACCACTGCCATCGCCGTCACCACCACCACCACCGCCACCGCCACCGCCACCGCCACTGCCACTGCCACCGCCACCACTGCCGCCGCCGCCGCCACCACCACCACCACCACCACCACCACCAATGATTTTACTCCCTAAAATCTTCTTCCATGATTTCAAAGTTGTCTGTCATCCATCCATCATGTGCTGGCAAGCTGTATATAGTCTGAAGGTTTTTTCTGTGTGCCCACCCATTAAGGGTTTTACTGCAAGTAGGGTTCTTTTTTTGGGGGGGGAGGGGGTATTTTGTTGGATGGTAAGTAAGTACTTTATTAATCCAGTTAATTGTTTAGTACAAAGAAGTACAGTCAATGTTGGAGATGTCAAATGATACATAAAAATTATAATAATAATAACTAATAAGCTGAAGGTTATGAGGTTGGTTATGAGGTTCAAATCAGAGTTGTTGCATTTCTCTGCTAACCAATAATGCTTCCATCTTCTTTCACTGCTTGAAGATGTGACTGCAACAGAGCACATCAATACTTTTTTTAAGCATACCAAAGTCTCCCTGATCCATCGATTGTATCAAGCATGTGGCATTAGAAAAAAGCAAAGCTTTCCTATCACACTTTTGTTCCTCTTTACCTGGATGCTATTCTGTTTTATCCATCAACATGACTGCTTTACCAGTAAGTCATTTTTCTTCAAACATGTATTAGTTTCCAGCACATATTCTTCACAAAAACACTTTTTAAATATTTGTCCAATCATCCAGGCATTCTTTTGGCTTTTGTAAGGGAAAGACAGTGCAGACAATGACATGTGTTTAAAGGCTCTAGGCTTTGGGGACTTGACTTTGATGACAAGCTTAAGTTTGTAGCTACCCAATGCAATTGATGCAGTGTGCACTGTTATTTTTTTATTGCTTTTGTGTCATGGAAATTGGCACCTTTGGCATGAAGCAAGTGTTTTAGATGGTAAAATTTCAAAGTTAAGCCCTGTTTTATCATAGCTCTGTAAGTTAACATTTATGAGATCACCAGCAGCTTTTCTTCACAAATTTCAAGCTCTGTGTGCCTTCCCTATTTTTCCATCTTTGTAATAAGCCTACACTCACACTGGTATCATCATGTTTAAACATGTTTGTAAAATATAGTGCTTCTTTCTTGTAACATTGGACTGGAAATTTAACTTTATTTAATGACTTTATTGACTAAACCAGATAATCAATGCTTCAGTATCTTTTTCACATTGTAAACTTCTCATATGCTTTCCTTCAGAAGTGTCATTAAAGAATACTTCTTTAATGACTTACTTCTCCAATTTATCCTGTATTGTCACCAGCCTCCAACTGTTACACTTACTTCCCCAACTTTGTATTTCTCTGCAAGCTTTTATAACCACTTCAACAATGATCATTTAAATGCTGCATAGGTCGGAAATGGGTAGCCAATAAAACAGCACAAGACACTTAATTGTCAAATCCTGTAAAAATGCTTCGTAAATACACACTCATATCTTCTGTATTTATTAAGTTATTTTAACAAAACAAAAATGGTTTAAATCTCATTAGGGGCAGAATACGTATATGGTATCACCAAAGTAGTGCCAGACTTTATTAACACATTGTTGAAAATCCACTGTTTTGTTCCACTGTAGCAAAATTCATTCTGTGCATCGAACGCATGTAATTTAGTCATTTTGTTTTGTGTGCATACAAGTAGTATATACATATAGACGCATAAGCGAAGTGTTCTCTTGTTCAACATTTCTATGGTTCAGTTTATACCACCACATAATAATTGTATACATTGTGTACCACAGAAGCTGCAAAGAAACCAAACGTGCCAGTCAGCATGTCTATTTACATTTTTGTATATTTCACAACCAAAGTTTTACTTCTGCAGCTGTTGGCTTTACTCAGTTACTTGTTTATTCAGACTCTGACATACAGGAGTTAACTGAAAAGCATTTTGAAACTGTTAAATCATACTGCTAACTGTGGCTTCAACTGGTAATGTAGCAAATTAACTTATGTAGGTAGTGCAAAGACTTCTGATACCATATCAGAAAATACAGAGGACTTTTTGCTTTCTGACAGAAATTTGGATATTAATGGCAAGTTTTCAGATTTTAAGGGGAGTGTTGAGGATATACGTAGTAGTGAGGATGGAAGTGACCTGCTTCCTTCAGGTATTTGCAAAGAATCAATATTGTGGAGTAATCAAGATAATTTACAAACAAATAGACATATCTTCAGGGATACAGCCTCTGGTGTACAGTCAGCTAACTTTTTATAGACAACTAATTGACATTTCTGACATTTTTTTACTGCTAACGTAGTATCCCTCACTTTTAGGAAACAAATGAATATGTGAGTAGGATAATGGAAGACCTGACCTCTAAAGACAATTTGGGGCCTAACACAAAAATTCAGAAGTGGATAGATGTAACACTGAATGAAATTTACAGACTACTTAGTCTAATTATGCTCATGAGTGTTACTCATGAACCTATGTTAGGTATATATTGGTTTACAGATAGCATGCTAGCTACTCCATTTTTGAAAAATGCAAGTCAAATAACAGGTTTAATTCCATTTTGTGGTCTCTTTATTTCACCTGCATAGAAAATGTAAATGATAAACTACACAAAATCTAGCTATTTTTAATTATATTATTTCAAAATTGAAAGAAAATTACTTCCCTGGTGAAAAGGTCACTGTTGATGGATGTTTGATGCTTTAGAAGGGCCGCTTTGATGGGAAGCAATACATCAAAACAGAGGGCCAGATATGGCATAAAGAGTTTTGTCTAAGTAAAGTGGGATATGTTCACAATAGCTACATATACACTGCTCAAGGAACTAATAATACTGAAGACAAGATCTATATCTGACTCCATAGTAATGCACCTGATGGAACTTGTGCTTGACGAGGTAGGATTGTATATTTAGATAATTGGTATAGCTCCCCTAAATTATTCATCACTTGGGCTCAGAACTTGAACTATCTATCATCTTTTCTCTGAGTCATCACAGACAATGCAGAATGCAATATAAATTTATTTCTCTTAAAAATTAACCAATATAGACTATTATGCGTGATTGGAGGAATTTAGTAACAGTTTCAAAATTAATTGAAAAAACTATTTGCAGTTGTGTTTGTTTTTTAACACGTGGTCACTTGCATTTTTATATTATTGAGGGACTAGTTTTGGAAGCCATCACCTCCATCTTCAACCTCCTTCCAACATGTATGATTGGAGGAATTTAGTAACAGTGATGTCAAAATCAGTTGAAAAAGCTTAAGTTAAAGAGGTTGGAGATGGAAGCGACGGCTTCTGAAACTAGTCCCTCAGTAATATAGTTTTTTCAATGTTAGACTACTTTTATTTTGCATCGTTTTGCATTTTTTTAGTTTTAATGTCTATTGGTAATTTTACGGGGAGCTGTAATTTTTGTTGCATTTTCTTCAATACTTTGCTTTTAAACACTTTTTTCTTTTTTTTTTTTTTTTACATTTTTCACATGTATAGTCATTGTTAAGGCTGCTTACTGAATTCTGCTGTAAGTATTCTTATGGTCTCTTAGTAAGTCATTGGATATGGGTTTATACACTTATCTTATTGATAGATTTGGGACTTCTAGGTCTCTGCTTGTTGTGTGCGCATGCTATGAGTATAGGAAGAGAGACTTGGTTTAACTCCAGTAGTAAACAAGGTCGGCCGCCTTAGGGTTATACAATATGTAAATTATTCTTACCATTTTCAGAACCATTCAGTAGTAGTAGATGTATAACAAAACATATTTTGAATAATAAAGTAAAATAAATTACTTTTGCAATACAAAATAAATGCCTACTCTTCAATTATTCTACTTACTACAGTGTATAACAACACACATTTTAAACTTTTCGAAGGTGAATCTCCTTCTGTCACTCAAGCAATATTTGTGGTTTGAAAAAGTTATCTTGACATTAGATGATGTAACAGGTGCAAACAAAATACTGCAAATCACTAAGTGCTGTTTATGCGCTTGCAACAAGTACAGTTTTCATTTTGTTTTTTATTTTATCCATGACAGATCCAGCAGCTGCTGAGCCTATCTGTTGAGCTAGTTCTTCTATGAGCCCTATGGCATGAGGCATTTTATTACCTCTCTTTTCTAGCTGAACAATAGTTTTGGACAGGTCTGAAAAACTGTTTCTGAAGAGCAAATCTTCGTGTAATTTGCTTGAAGTGAGGGACTGAGTGGCTCGTACTGCAGAACTATGCTTGTTATCTAACACACTAAGAATTTCAGTAACTATATCGTAATGATCTGCATAATACATAGGAGCATTTAGCCAGGTGACCCAGCGAGCTGTAACCGGCTAAGGAGCTAAACAGATGTTAGGCGCCATTTCTTTAAATTTATGCTTTCTGCTTGGAGCTTTCAAAAATATATTTTTTACGTTTGCAATGAAACTGTCTACATTACTAACTTCTGTAAATTTCCTCGGCTACATGATGGAGCTCATGCGCCAGACAGGTGAAATGCAGCATGTTAGGATACATGTTCTGAACCTCATTGCCTGCTTTTATCATATAACTTGCAGCGTCGGTGATGAAAATGAGTACATTATCTACATTTGTTCCTTCTGGATACAACAGCATCATGCTTGTTTTAAATATGTTTGCAGTTATTACATGGTTCACCTTTGCACTAATTTCTGATGTTAATAAAAATATTTCTCCTGGTTTGTCTTGCAATAGCATTCCCATGACATTTGTAACACGCCTGCCAAGAGAATTTTTGGTTTTATCAATAGAAATCCACATTTTATTTTTGCCCTTTCTTTTTTGTATTTGCATTATGACATTATTATAACACTGTGGTAATTCTCATTTAAGTAAAGTTTGAGAAGAATGATCTCGTTTAGTATACTTCTGTATGAAGAAATTAAAATGTGTATTTTCTACTGTGTACATCAATATTGTGACTTTGTGGGTTCGTGGAATAAAAAGTCCAATTACACCACTCAACAATGTTCTTTATTTCCACCGACTTACAGTTAAACTCTTGCCAATTACACAGAATTTCGTGCTGCACACAGTTACAATTCACCAGTTCGTCCGTTACAATTTCCTTGTACTCGCGGTTACGTAAGCTCCGGTACACCTTCACAGTTACGTACAGTCTTCCGTTGCACAATCTTCTCGTACATTAACACGTCACTGACTAACTCTTACACCAAGAACTGACTGTCTCCTCACTCACTAACTGACAAAACCAACTCAACTCTGTCCGTCTGTAACCCTCTTTATATAGGAATATCGCCGGTTTCTAGTGACCAGGGGAATGTTCCAGATTCCGTAATTTCGAGAAACAGGTGTAGAGAAACAGACGACAGTCATGTTTTTCCCCTGACCACAGCCTGTCACCACTATAGGACAAACGAGGCGAGGGCGTGGCTAACCGAACCTTCCCTGTCTCCCGCTCTCAGCTGCTTCACAGGGTGTTCCAGCGCTCGCGTTACACTGCTCCCTCCTCAAAGCTGTTCGCCCCGAACAGCCCCATCGTAGCGTGCGAGGCGGTCCAGGTGTACCACCAGCATCTGCTCGGAGTCTCAGCCAGAAGTAGCGCTGCCGTAGTTTGTGAATCATACGGTTCGCTCCCAGGTGTCCTCCTGAAGTACCGGCGTGCACTTCCTCCAAGACTTCCGGGACCTTACTCCGGGGGAGTACCAACTGTTCTCTCTGCGCCTTCCCATCGGGTGACTCCCATACCCGGAACAGCACGCCCTCTCTGGTCTTCAACGAGTCCCGTCGGGCCCCGCACGACTTGTAGATGGCGCTCCTCGGTGCGATGTCCTCCCAGGTTGGTCTCGTCCCTGCGTCCACTTCCCTCAAGAGTGGCCCCAAGTCTGCGTCCGCCAGCTGCTCCCTCCTCAGGCCTGCGCTATCCCAGCCTTCAGCAGGCACTGCCACAACTACTCGGACTGCTGCGGCACGCTCCTTCTCTTCCACTCTTGTGCGCTCATGGCCGTCCTGGATCTGCGATAGGACACCTCCAATGTAATGGTCGCTAGCGTCGGTGTCCACAATGAAGGCGCCACCCGGTTGTGGGAAACCCAAAATAGGAGCACTGCACAGGGTCCCCTTCGGGTGCTGGAAAGCGTCTTCGGCGTCCTCCATCCACACATAAGGCTGGTTTTCCTCCGTCAGGCGGGTGAGGGGTTTTGCGATGTTGTCGGCCTTTTCCTCTAAATCATTAAGGCGGTCGTCTACTTGACCCTTCCGCTTGCCCAGGTTCGCGACGTCATCCCTCACGCCGGCCAACCGTTCCTCAAACTTTGCGGCGAGGACCTGGTTCGCCTCCCTCATCTCCGTTGTCAGTTCGGCCATCTTTGCGGTCATTGTCGTGGCCAAGTTGTTGTTAGCAGTTTCCGTCTTCGCTGTTGATTCGGCCTTCGTTTCTTCCCTCTTCTCGGTGATGTTGTCGTTGGTCGTCTTCATTTGTTTCAACTTGGCGATGAGGTTGTTGTTTGCCGCTTCTATTTTTGCAGCGAGGTTTTCATTTGCCGTCTTCATTTCCGAGATTAGTTCGGCCTTCATTTCTTCCATCTTCCCGGTGATGTTGTCCTTGGCCGTCTTCATTTGTTTCAATTCCGCTAAAATCTTTTCTAATGCTGCCTCCATTGTTGTAATGTTCGGTGATGTTGTTTTCCCGCTTCCTGACACCAGTGTGACTTTGTGGGTTCGTGGAATAAAAAGTCCAATTACACCACTCAACAATGTTCTTTATTTCCACCGACTTACAGTTAAACTCTTGCCAATTACACAGAATTTCGTGCTGCACACAGTTACAATTCACCAGTTCGTCCGTTACAATTTCCTTGTACTCGCGGTTACGTAAGCTCCGGTACACCTTCACAGTTACGTACAGTCTTCCGTTGCACAATCTTCTCGTACATTAACACGTCACTGACTAACTCTTACACCAAGAACTGACTGTCTCCTCACTCACTAACTGACAAAACCAACTCAACTCTGTCCGTCTGTAACCCTCTTTATATAGGAATATCGCCGGTTTCTAGTGACCAGGGGAATGTTCCAGATTCCGTAATTTCGGGAAACAGGTGTAGAGAAACAGACGACAGTCATGTTTTTCCCCTGACCACAGCCTGTCACCACTATAGGACAAACGAGGCGAGGGCGTGGCTAACCGAACCTTCCCTGTCTCCCGCTCTCAGCTGCTTCACAGGGTGTTCCAGCGCTCGCGTTACAATATATTTGCACACACCATCATCTTACACAAGTCCTGAAAATTAGGACTGAGACGATGAAGTTATACTTGGCCCTGATTGTTCCTCGACCTCTGTTCTTGCTAAAATCCTTGCTTGATGGTTCTTAGTGTTGCAGTGCTGTCTCAGCCATTTGGGTTTACTGCCCTTAATTTCTACATAGCATACCTTGTATTGGATATTTTCTCCCTTCTGTGTGGAAATATTACCTCTTGCTAACTCTTCGTCCATTGTGCATTTACGTGCTTCTGACATTTATGTTCTTCACTGTCAGCAAACAAATCACTGTCTCCAAACACTGCCACTCTGCCACTAACTGCAGCGCATGCAATGTTTGTAAGGCCCTGAGCATTTTGATGCATGGCGCAGTAGGTTGTATTACATCATGTAGCATTGAACTGTGTTCTCCTGCAGGGGTCCTAAAGATCCTAACTCTGTATATTGATGTAGATAATGATGGTGCTGCAATAAAATGCAAGATGGTGCTTGTTAAGAAAAACAACACTTGCTCTCACATGAAAACATGTACGTGGGAATGCTTTTTCTGAAGGAGTTAGGGGCAACTACTACTATATCAGCTCATGATGATGTCATAAATAGATGTACTATCTGCATTGAAAACAATCTCTGTTCATTCACTCACATCTTGTATCCAGCACTGCTAGTGAAAGAATTAATGTTTCATAAGATGCCAATAAATTTTGTTGACAACTTTTGCAGCAATATATGGCAAAGAACATCCCAGATGACTCAACCCTTCGAAAAAGTTTCTTGATGGGTATTACGAAGAGACGATAGCAAGAATATACGATTTTGTGGGAAATAAGAATATATTTATTTTATAGATGAGATGAGTGATAAAGGGGGGTGTTACACTGCAAATGTTTTATAGGTTCATTAAAAGTTGACACCCCTCCAAAAATGTATTTTCTTACAACAGAAGTAATTGAGAGGGTTTACCATCAATATTTACCCATGTGCAAGCTATTTGATCAAAGCATGTTTCTTTTCTGTCTCAGGGCATAATACCAGAAAATGTTTTACTTTTCATAACAGATGCAGCCAAATATATGGTATTTCAACCAATCAAACCGCAATCAAATCATTTTACACTAAATTGTAACATGCCAAGTGCATGACCTTTGTAAAATCTGTGAGCTAAGGCATGCAAAATTTGTGCAAATTAACAAACTCATATAAAACATTTTTTAAAGTGTTTCTGAAAGTTCCTTCAAGAGTAAGATATTTTCGTGAAATTGCATCTAACCAACCTTTGCCTGCTGAACCATTAGTAACACATTGGGGAACATGGATCAATGCATTTGCTTATTGCAAATGTTTTGATGTGAAGTTAGTGGTTCACAGCTTTGGTAGAGAAAATACTGCATCTATAGCTGTTGCTCAAGAGTTACTGGATGATCCTCAAATTAAGGGGAGTTTGGAATTTATCAGTGCTAACTTTTCAATTTTGGCAGAAATAAAAACATGGCTAGAAAAAACATGAGAGTTTACATGTGATTATCAAAAAGATTAAAGGTATAAAGGATTATTTGCAAAAGTTTGTGAGAAAATTAAAAATGTATTAGATAAGAACATTGGGTATCAGTCATGTAAAATTGAGAAAGTTCTGCAAGGTGAACATTTTGACTTGGTTTGAAGAAGGTTTTTCCCCAGGAGATCTTGGTCACTTCTAATATGCACCTATGACATCTGTTGAAGTAGAGGAGTTTTTCAAAATATAGGAGTGTTCTTCAAGACAACCAACAATACTTCAAACCTGAGAGCCTACGAATGAAACCATATATGGTTTACCCAAAATACATAAACCTGAAATTACCCTCAGACCAATAATTAATAACATTGATGCACCCACTTACCAACTATCAAAATGGCTGGTTCAAATCTTCAGATCCTTCACAAAATTTGAAAATTTAAGTATCAAAAACTCGTTTGAATTGTTAAATCTCCTGAAGGACACAAAGATCAACTCTACAGATGCTTTAGTTTCCTTTGACGTCATTTCTTTATATCCAAGTATACCTACCAATGAGCTTATTCCACTTCTCAAAAAATGGCTGGAATCAATACAAATAACACCTGAAGAAATGGAAGAACTTTCACAACTTACAGAAATTTGTATCAATCAAAATTTTTTCAGCTTTAACGGACAGATCTATAAACAGAAAATGGGCCTAGCTATGGGCAACCCATTGTCTCCCTTCTTGGCAGATTTATTTATGAGTGCTTTTGAAACACATATCACAAAAACTTTTCCAAATTATTTCAAAGTGTGGTATCGCTATGTTGTAGACATTTTTGCAATAGTACCTAAAAAACTCATACAAGATGGTCTTAGACTTTTGAATATACAAAATCCAGCTATAAAATTTACATTGGAAACAGAAGAGGATGGTGTGCTCCCCTTTTTGGACATCAAGATCAAAAAAATGAACAACAAACTCACTTTTGGTATTTACAGGAAACCGACACACACAGATAATTACATTAAGAACAACAGTTTTAACCCAAAACAACACCAACATGCCATTTTCAACAGTTTAATCTTTCGGATGATCAACTTTCCACTAAACAGAGAAGATTATCAAGAAGAATACCTACACATAAAAAAAGTAGCTATATCCAACGGTTTCAACCCAAATTTAGTAGACAAAACAGTTAACAGACTCAACAAGGCTAAGAAAATAAAAGAAACCACCACCCTAGAACCTACAGGAGAAAAAGAGAAAAAACTTTTTAAAAAATTCACCTTCCACCCATCAGCCTATAACAAATTCCAAAAAATCTTCTCAAAACACAACATAACTCTTGCACCTCAAAATAGGTTTAATATCAGAAATTTGTTAAAAGGCCCTCCCAAAAATTCAATCACTACCAAAGAAAAACCAGGAATCTATGAGATCAAATGTGAAACTTGCCCTAAAATTTATATAGGAAAAACAAAAAGAAATATTAACATCAGAACTAAAGAACATCTAAGAAACATTAAAAATGGTGAAACAGAAAAATCAGCAGTGGCTTTTCATTTTTTGAATACTAGACATGACATCAACTTGGAAACATCTCTAATAAAATACGTTAATCACCCCATAGACCTTTCCATATGGGAAAAAATCTTCATTAACAAAAATCGTCATAGAGTAATGAATTTTGAAACTCCACCACCAGACATCTTTGACAAGTACATCATGCCATCTATTGACAATACGGAGAAAGAGGAAACCACTACAACTTACACTAGTCGAGTATCAGTTGATGATAGGAGCAAGAGTTCTTGAAACATGTCCTGTGAATAAACAGTGTGAGTGAAGCAATGTGTCAATATATTCTCGATTCACTTTTGTACCTACAGTTCTTGTTGGTTTTCCTTACTTCACCCAAGACGTCCGGCAAACGAATGATTGTGTACCATTCGGCATTGACCGTTTTACGTTTCTCTAAAGGCACTGTTGCCATGTGGCCAGTTTTGCTGAAAAAGTAAATGACCATTTACTTCAAGTGCAAACAGTGTTTGTTGGATTTGCTTCATCTTGAAACATCCATACAGTCAACTGCTGTTTACATTCCGGCTCATATGCATAGATCCATGATTCATCATCTGTTGCAATCTTATATACGTCTTTTGAGTCACTGCCATTGTATTTCTTGAGCGTTTTTGCACACCAATCGATACAAGCATCTTTTTGAGGTTGCATCAAATTATGTGGGATCAACGAGAGCAAACCTTTTCCATGGTTAAACAATCATTAATATTTTATATATGCTGGTGAAACTAATGTCTAGGGTTGCTTCAATCTCACAATATGTTGCATAATGATCTTGCATTATTAGTTTTTGCACAGCATCAATGTTTTCTGACACAACTGATATTGGATTTGCTATACCAGCATTTCACAGTGGCAAAGGATGCGGCTTCTTCGCCACATGTGGAAGTTACTTGATCGATGCACTCTTGTCTTGATAATCCATGTCAAAAGTCATAATAAATCGTTGCACGAACATATTCACAAGTTAATTCCATGTTATTGTTGAGACACAATTTTCAAGTTATCTATTGATAAAATGCCTGAAGTGTATTATGGTCAACGTCAAACTTTCCATTGGAAACATCAGATGGCACCTACAACATTCAGGGTTGCCAAGTCTCAAAGTATAAATAGTGTCCCTCGTATTATCCAGTTGCAGCTCTTAAAACTCTGATGAATGACACTGGAAAAATAAATATAACAAAATGTCAATTTTCAAGCCTGACATTATCCAGGAATATAATATGCATTATATGTGGTGTGAATTTAGTAGATCAGGTATTGCAGACATCCCTCAGAAAAATGTATTGTAAAAGCAGTATTTTTATACTAGATGAATATAAGCAAATACAATTGTTAAGCAATTGAGAGAGCTCTAAACTCACCCAAGAGAATGATCTACTTGGTCTTCTGCATATGAATAGCTTGCAGCCTAATTGAGCACAATAACATTCACTGGCCTCTTCGTGCTGGGGGTAAGAAATCCACTGTCCCAACACCCCTTAGAACTTGAAGGAAAACACTTTCCTAAAAGAACACCATCCTCAGCAAAACAGTAGTGACCATTTTGAAAATGTGTGGTGTGCTGCAAAAAGGAGTTTGCAATATGAATGTGGACATGTGCCCATGTGTTTTATCCATGTTTTGAGGTGTACCATTCAAGAAAAAAACTTCTGAAAGTAAGCTTTTATCTCTTACAGAATTTATTTAAATCTGTTATACAAGAGAAAATTTAAAATAATTAAGGTTTAATGAATGCATGCATGTACAGAACATCTATAGACATCCATATCGATGAAAGGGTTAATTGTCTCTCCTTTATCCAGTTTTTATTAATGCAAATAATTACACTTTTAAATCTACCAATTTCCTTTTAAGTTCAACACTTATTGTTGAAAAAAATTAGAAATCAGATGCTCAACCACTTCTTCACACTATTCACAAGATAGGCTACAAAGAATTAAAATAAAACACACTGTACACACAAGAACATAAAATCCTAACTGATACAAACCTGGCCTTCTGTTTTCCCAAACAAATTCATATTCATCTTTGTTCATCCTTGATATCTTGTACGAGATAATGGACACGTCAAGCACAATATAACGAATAACATTAACATAGTAACAGGTAAAAAATATTCAAAAGAATATGTGATTACAAGAAATAGATAATGTAATATTTTAAAAAACAAAAATGTATAAGAACATAATATATCATACTGCTGAAGAGAAAACTAACTAAAAACTCTTGTACAGAACAAAAACATTCTTCAATTAAGAATTTTGTAAAGTAATAAAATGAGATAAGATCTTTATTAGCCACAAGAATTACAACAATATATACATGAACATACAGAGGCATTTCAAGTCCGGAAGACCACCATTTTATGTAAATTCAAGATTTAAAAATTCCTGTATTGAATATGGCATATGGACTAAAAGTAGCTCATTTAATTTAGTTTTAAAATGTTTTTTATCAAGTGATTTTAAAGTATATGGTAATTTGTTATACAAACTAATTCCTTTATGGGCAATGCTGTTAAAACTTTTATTGATCCTATGTAAGGATTAAAGAGCAGTTATAGTGTCATTACTGCAGCTGAAAGGTATTTCCAGTGGAGAATGTTTGCTATTAGGAGGATCATTCTGGCACTTATTTATAGAAGAGGTTTTCCATTTTTCAGCTAGTCCCTAATTGAAAGGAAGTTCATCTCTGCCGAGGGTGCCTGCACATGCAACCACGCACACACACACTATAAATGATAGGTAGAGAGGTGCAAATGTATGCAGATATACATCAGTAGTAAACTAATGGTTGGTATGTAGTCTGGCAGCAGCTAAATACAAAGTGGGGAAGTGTAGAAAAAAGTAAATCAATAAAATGAATAAATTAATAGAAAAAATTGCATCAAGTGACTCGGGTTTGATTGAGCTTGGAATTTGTGAGAGATTAGTGAAACTCCTTCATGTTATTCATTTTCTCCATAATATTTTGTGGCGTAGTTTTGTATTTCTACTGGTTCTGGGTTTCAGTCTATACCTATCATCAGCAGAGTTATTAAGATAGTCTTATTTATGTCATTTGAACTTCTATTGTTAATTAGAGCTATACTCTTTTTCTTCCGAATACCCATATTTTGATTTGATATAGTGCAAGCTTAACACCCATTGCTCGACGATTAGAAATCAACGTTTTGGGAGCATACATCTCTCCCATCATCAGAATATTTATTAAATGTTATGACCACAAATGAATCACTGGATATAACACAAATATAAACAAAGACACAACACGATCAATATTCACATTACTGCACAAAAGACTGTTTTCAGTAAATTAAATGTCAGGTCAGGAGATGATGTGAGTATAGAAAATTAATTGGTTCAAAGAAATGTAACTTCTTAACTTGATTATCAAGCATAAGACTGTGCTCCTTAATTTGACGGATTTCCATTTTTAAGGCCAGTTTCCAAGAGGAGCTGAACTGAAATCCAGCATCACAACTAAGCGTGCTCCTCAGAGGAAATGGCCAAAGCTTCCTTAACTCTCTGCTCCCAGGAAAGCTTCAGGTCTTATTTTAACACCCATTGTTACTTAGTTCACTATTCCACATACTTTCCTCCTTCCACCGCTGCTCACTTAGCGCTGTAGTAGGGTATTTAGTAAAAAGATTAGTAAATACAGAAGCCATGCCAAAAAGAATGAAGATTTGAAGAAAGTGGGAAACAAACCAAATAATCAAATATTTGAGAAGCAAAGTTGTATAACTTAACAAAATGTGCCACTAATTCAGTTATTAGTCATGCCAAAAAGAATGAAGGTTTGAAGAAAGTGGGAAACAAACCAAATAGTCAAATATTTGGGAAGTGAAGTTGTATAACTTAACAAAAGGTGCCACTAATTCATTTATTAAGATGGAAGATAGAAACCTTTGTAATATGTGTTTCATTCTTTTTTTAGATTGTGCAACTTTTTAATGTAACAATATTGACAGTATTAATTATTCATATGGACTAAAAGTGCAAGTTGTGCAATGATAAAAAACAAAAAATAAAATGGCAGCCACTCATTTTATTTGCACGTAATTACTGTAATTAACTTACATATAAATAAATAGTTATTAAATATGGTTCTATATTGATCTGTGATCTAAAAAGCTCCTTAAACTATATTTTGAAAGCATGGGAGATCAGAAGGAGTGGGGAAATACTTGAGGATTTAGATAAAAATGGAAACAATATCAGGCTCATTGTACTGAAAGTTGCCAGATAAATAGTTGATATACTTTTTGGGTTACTAGGAAACAGTGAATCTGGCATACATTCTTGCCAGACACAATTCAAGAATAAGCAAGTGTAAACAATTAGTACATATTAAAGATGTTAATGAAAATAATTAAGCATAATAATGTAAATATATGTATATTAGGATGGAATTGAAAGAATTCTGCAGACTGAAAGAGGTGGAAAGTGGATGTAAATGAATGAAAATTTGTAATATTCTTTTGTAATTAACCATAGAGGGGGTGTATTTTATTCAGCCTTTTTGTATTTTGTACTCTACCCAATAAATACTTAAACTTATCAGTACATCATTGTCAGTACCTTTCATGTCATTGTTTAGTTTCCGTTTAGTTGTGTGAGCAATTGTAACATCAGCAACTCAAAGGCAACGATAACTTATTCTTGGAACTGCAGCAGTGGTGTATTTTATACACCGCATGCCCAGTCTTATAAGTACTATTTCAAATTGTCAACCTAATGTGTTGTAATTTCACACAAAGCAGCTGAGTAAAGAATGGTGTGTTCTAGACAGGGCCATTATTATAGTGCATTATTAGCTATCAATATTTTGTGTTTCTAATTTTAGGGTAAAAAAATATTTGACAGAAGAAGAATCAGAACGGTAGGTACCTTTTAGAGGTGCTTGCTGATGCAGATGACTGCAGGGATATTGATAATTTGTTTTCTGACGGAGAGAATGAAGCAATATGACCAAGTGAAATTGAAAATGATGAAAAGCTGTATTCCTTTGATAGGAAAGCTGGTGTTTTCATTAGTAGGGACAAAAAAAAAAAAAAAAAAAAAAAAAAATAAATAAAAGTGAAAACTGAAGCACAAAGAAAAACATACCTTGTACCAGCAAAAAATATTGTCAAGATCTTTCCAGCCCTAAAATGGTAGCATGAGGTATTGTAGAGGAAATTGAATCATTCCATAATACAATCAATATTGATATGGTTTATGAAATTGTGCATTTAACAAATTTATTCATTCAAAGAAAGAAGCTAGAAGAAAGTTATTCTAGGAAAAGATGCTAATCTGACAGAAATAAAATTCATTCAGTGTTACATATTTGTATTTGATTGGCCTTAGACATGGGAACCACACAAATGCATTGGAATTTTGGTCAAAAGATAGAACAGGAATGACTATTTTGAGAACTCCCTGAGTTACAAGAGATTCCTATTGTCTTAGATGTATCAGATTTGACAATAAAGAAACAAGGGATGTAAGATGCAAAAACAACAATTAGGAGCTTCCTGGATACATTTGTAAAAAAAACTGCATGGGTAGTTGCAGTGTTGGGGAATATTTAGCATTGACAAGAAAATTTAGAGAACACTGTGGCTTCATACAACATATTCCCAACAAATCAGCAAAATATGGCATTAAAATATTTGACATGTGCAATGCTAAGTCATTCTACATTGCTTTGTTGGAAGTGTACAGAGGGGACCATTTTGTGTTCCTAATAAGCCATTTGTTATGTGTAGACTAATGGAGCCAACAAGGGAACAAATAGAAATGTGACAAACACCAGCCTGCGGGGGGAAGGAACTCCGGCAAAAGGTTGAAGAGGTGATTTACCGTGCTATTTGAAGTCAAAATTTTACATATTTTGTAATTTTGAGATATAAAACATCATCATAGAGAATATATGTAATTATAAAGAATGTCTGCTCCCTCTTCCCTAGTATCCCATTAAACAAACTCATGATTCAACTAAAGAAATGGCTAGCCTCTGTAAACCTAAATGCCAATACAGTAGAAGAATATTTGTCAATGACAGAAATATGTATGCATCAAAATTATTCTGTCTGCGGTAGTAAGTATTACAAACAGATTTCAGGACTGGCTATGGGAAGCTCGCTATTACCATTTTTAGCCAATTTATACATGAGCTTTTTCGAAATACAATAACTAAAGCCTTTCCTCATATTTTCAAAACATGGTACAGATATGTAGATGACATATTTGCAATAGTACACTACAGATAGATGATGCTTTGAAATTGCTCAGCCTTCAAGAACCCAACATACCATTCACAGCAGAAACTGAAGAGGACTGTACTCTTAACTTTCTTGGATCTTAAAATCTCAAAAAAATATTGAAAAACTGGAATTTGGCATATACAGAAAAGTAACACACACATATTATTACATCAAAGCCAAAGAGTTTCAAACCAATACCACACAAACATGCTACCATCAATACTCTCACACACAGATTACTTAACCTACTCTTCAGCCAGCAAGAATATAAAAAAGAATACCATCAAATCATAAAAAAACTGCAATTAAAAATGAATATGGAAAAAGCCTTGTAGACAAAAAAATAAAATCATTCAAACTTCAAAAAAGATTAAAACATCATAGATCTTTCACCAAAGAAACAAGAAATTAGATTTGCTAAATTTACCTACCACCCCTGGGCCACAAAAAAGTTCCAAAAATATATTCAAGGAATATAACCTAGCACTGGCACCAAAAAACAATTACAACCTTAAAAACCAACTTTAACAGCAACATTACAGATAAGATAAAACCAGAAGAAAATTCAGGCATTACAAGATAAAGTGTAAATGCCTGAATTGACTGTGAAAAAATTTACATAGGGAGGACTAAAAGAAACATAGGCACTAGGAAGAAAGAAAATTTTAGGCATCTAAGATACAAAATTATTGATAAGTCCGCGATCTCAGCTCATTTCTGGTCTGAAAATCATGAGATCAGAGATAGCACCAAATTACTAAAATACATACAAAAACATAAAGAGCTTGTCATTTGCATAGAAAAGCATAAAAACCAACCACATTTAAATTCATCACAAAATCAACAGATTGCAGCAGCAACTCCTGAACTACCCAGACCATTGGATCAAGCTTTAGTTGCAATAGAGCTGATGCAAACTGTCCTCAACATAGGTACGTAAGTGAAGCTGATGTGTAAAAAATACAACTCATCTATAATTTAATATGTTTCGCTTCACTGTGGGGTTCCAATGCAGTAAACTTTCGATATACCTAACTTCATGTTAAACTATGCCAAATACAGACTATAAATAGCGTAATATTTCGCTTTTGGCTTTTTAACGTCTACAGGCTACATATATAACAGGAAGAGTGGTTGCTCCCATCATCAGCTCTTGAAACATGTCCTGTGAAAAAAGTGTAAGTGAAGCAATGTGTCAATTTCTTCTTGATTCACTTTTATTTTTTGAGTTGGGATTGTTCACACATCACGACCGCTTGCCATAACTTACTGATTCACTCAGTCGACTTCAAATGCATGTTGTACCTTGTAGACAAAGACTTGACACATGTTTTGAGAATCTCCCTTCAGGCCACGGAGGAACGCGATCTTGACATTTTGACCTTCTGAACATTTTGTCATTTTGAACCAATTAATATTCAATTAGATTTAGAACAAATAGTTACAAAATCTGAAACTTTCAAACCTGTACTAAAAGCACTGCCATTAGAAACTGTGAACAATAGATACCCACCTGAAGAATGGTTACATATCTACACAGATTGATCTAACTTGGACAACAACTCAGGAGCAGGAATTAAGTGTGCACTGTTCTCATTCGATCAACCAGCAGGATACCTGACAGCAAATTTTGATGCAGAAGAAACGGCTATTCATATTTCACTCCAACACCTTCTATACAGAATAGATAAATTCAAAAATGCGGTCATACTTTCTGATTCTAAAGCAGCATTATGTGCAATAAGTTCATATAAAATGAAGTCCATCCAAATTAAAGAATGTCACAAAATGATCCAACAACCTCAAAAACTACAGAAAAGAATTATATTACAGTGGATACCTGCACATTGTGAAATTGCTGGAAATGAATCAGCTGATTTTCTTGCCAAAAAAGGTGCAAATTTAAATCAGAACAAAAGTAAATACTTACCCTTTACATCCATAAAAAGATTAATCAAAAGCAAATATAAAAACAAACAAAACCAATCAATATCTAACAAAGCCTAAGATAAAAAATGGAACATTTTAATTAAAAATCCAGAAATTATTCCAGAATTCCCACGTAAAGCTGCCATTTCAGTAAGAATAAATGTTATGTAATAGTCACAGATTGCTTACTTTTAAAATTCTGCAATAATCCTACTAGCCTAGTTTATAAAACAATAAACTAACAAGGGAAGTACCCTAATTTGGATGGTTAAAACTGATTGGAAACATGTTTATTACAATATTTTATCTATTCAACTCTGTTCAAGTTTTTGAAGAGAACCCAAGACCAGAAATCACAGTATGCAATCATCAGAACAATCATCAGAACAACACCCAAGATGTATCATCTATTGATGAAGATGAAAAAACTTTATATAGGATATCTAGATGCACAGTGAAAGAATATATCTCCATCATACGTTGTTTCAATTGTCATGGTTTTGGTCACTTTAGCACTGACTGTAAATCTCCAAAGTAGTACCTAAATGCTCATGTGAGCATGACTTTAAAGACTGCACAAAGTTAGAAACCAAATGTATTGTGTACAATATAACAATAGAATTATGAACAGGCTTTACAGTGTGATAGTGCCCATCTTGCAGCATCAACAGTGTCCTGCATATAAAAAAAATGTTGATATAATAAGATCAAAAATAAACTATGGATAAATTAACAATTAATCAACAAAATTTGCATTAATCTATGGTATCTACGTGTGAATTATTAGAAAATGCGGACTTAAATACAAATAGTGATGTTTCAAGTCACAATCCCACAATTCTTAGTATTCAGCAGCCTATACCAGGGGAAATAAAGTACCAGGATTTGGATTCAAGCTACATTCATACCATGTGGTTACAAATTATTGACCTAGAGCAGCTTTAATCATAAATATATCAAATACTCTCTTTATGCCACAATTGTGTTCGCCACATTGTGTAGTGGTATGTGTACCTTTCGGCAAAAGGTCTGTCTATATAATAAATATTTATACTGAAGCTCTTTGTAACTTTGAAAATATCTTAAGTACATTAGAAAATATTAACTCAATAGGTCATAACCCATATATAATTACTGGTGATTTCAATGCACACCATCCAGCATGGGGAAGCGAGATCTGTGACTAGAAAGGTACGAAACTTTGACTTATTGTGCGCCAAAATCTTAAGCCTTCTCAACGATGGCAAGAAACCAACATATAATCGCAGAAATTGAATTACTACTGGCTATATTCACATCACTCTATGTAATGCATCAATATTGCCATACGTTACTGATTGGCAAGTAAGTGATTTGGATACATTTTCTGATCACAAACTAATCATAATCACACTTTCTTTCCTCCCACATAATAAGATACCCTCAAATAAGTTATATATCACGAGGAAATTTAAAACTAAAAATGCAATGTGTAAACACTTCGAGCTATCAGCTCTGAGAAAACCTGATAAAATTAAAAATTGCACTACAGAAGATAATCTAAATAGAATAATTCACAGAGCCACAGTTATAATCAAGAACATATGTAAGTCTCACTTACCAAATCTACAAAGTTCATCACAATCAAGAAACTTCTGGTGGACAACCGAGCTAACTATTCTTAGAAAGCGCTTGCTAGCTTGAAGCAGAAGATTTAAAAGAACAACACGTGAGCCACTGTGACAAGTATACAAGCAAAAATATAATACTGCAAGACTCGAATATAAACATGCTATTAAAAATGCGAAGACAAACTGCTGGAAAGAATTCTGCTCCTCACAGAATCAAAATCCATGGAAAATTATCTATAAACTTTCTACAAAGCCGGAGAATTTTAACAAAACTCTTAGTACTGCGACTTTGTGGGTTCGTAGAATTAAAAGTCCAATTTGTTGAAATTCTAAATGTTCCTTATTTGCATAGAAATACACTTCATAGCAGCAGAATTACATCACAGTCTACAACAGCGTTCTGATTACACCTGTTTACATCAGCTCTCGTTACAACACTTCACAGCTGTTTAGTACTACTGCTCTATTTGCCTCTCACTCTCTTATTACCCCCCTCTGGCATGTCACAATCTTTTATATATACCTCCATTGATAATTTCTATACTATTCTAAAACAAACCAGAAACCGAATAATCTCTATCAATCAAGAAGTCACTAGAAATTTCCATTTACCTCACTTATGTGTCAGTAAGTTTTTTATCTCCGGCGTTATGTTTATCTGCTTTGTGTGCCCAAGCCACGCTATCACGATCGGGTTCGCAACAGTACAGTTGATACAGGTAATGGATTCACAACTCCTTTTGAAACAGCTTCAATGTTATGTGATGATTTTGTCCCTATGGACTGTGATGACAATCAGCTGTCTTCGTCAACAATCTCTTGCTCGATCTAATGCAAAAGATGATGTGCCCTTCATTCAGAAAGAAGTGGAACATATCATTAAAAGACAATGATAGAAAGGCCCCAGGCATGGATGCTATCTCTGCAAACGTAGTGCATCATATCCATTTTGCTTTAGCACAATACTTTGTCACTGTATACAATAAATGTCTAGAATTAGCCGTGTTTCCTGAAGTATGGAAAATTGCAGTTAAAATAATCCCAAAGAAATATGATCTACAAAAACCCCACAGTTAATTCATTTCAGCCAATTAGTCTGTTGACAGTTATGGGGAAAATATTGGAAAAACTGATAATTGATAGAATTATGTATCACCTTCAAAGTAATGAACTATTAAATGAAAGTCAGTATGGATTCGTCCAAGGCAAGTCAACCGAGGATGCAGTGCTACAAGTTACAGACTGGATAAAACATACATTCAGACAGAAAATGTATGGCGTGCTTGTATCTCTTGATATAACTGGTGCTTTCAATAATGCATGATGGCCTAGAATACTTTTACAATTAAAGAAGAAGCGCGGCCCAAGGAATTTATTTAAAATTATGCAGAATTATTTCCATAACAGAAGAGCACAACTGTCCCTCTGTGGTTTTACAATAGAAAAATCGATTACCAAAGGCTGTCCTCAAGAATCTTCCTGCAGCCTGGATCTTTGGAACATACTATATGATGATCTTTTAAACCAAATTTACCGCCAAACTGCAATAATATAGCATATGCAGACAATTAGCTTCTGTTAGTGAAGGATAAAACTATCAATAGTTTATCTACAATGGCAAACAGAGCATTAGAACAACTTTTTCAGTGGGGAGTAGATAACAAACTCTCTTTTAATCCAACAAAGACAACTGCAATGGTAGTCAGTAGAAGAAAGGTGAAAGAGGAACCAGTAATTCATGTTAACAGACAGAGATTTAATTTAGTGAAGAAATTGTCTTACCTTGGAGTAATTTTACATTTAGAGAACACTTCAACTATGTGTAAATAAAAACCAGTAAACTACTCAATGGTTTGTCAATTGCATCACATCCTACATGGGGTCTCAACTCTTTGGCGATGAAGATGTTATACGTTGGAGCTATCAAACCTCTTGTACTATACTGCTTGGCAGTATTCCAAGATGTACTAAATAAATGTTTTTTTAATTTACATCCTCCAACGTTGTCATATCGGACAATAAATGGAATGGGTGAAATGATGCTCAAATGAGCCCAGGGTCCATAGAGCTTAGAGTTACCCGACATTCGTCTTTCAGGATAAGGGAAAACTCCGGAAAAACCTTATCCAGGTAACTCACCCTGGCCGAGATTTGAACTCAGGATCTCTTGAACGTGAGGCAGAGACGCTACCATTAAGCTGGCTGGCGTCATGTCAATCTTCTCATCACTGATTCCATTAGGCATTGGAAGGTGGCTGGTGTGTTGCAAAGGCCAAAGCCCTTGGCCTGTCGAGAATGCAGTCTTATCCTTGTCTCATGGGTCCAGAGCTACCTGCCAGTAACCCGACTTCAGGTCCAGGGTTGAGAACCACTGTGCACCAGCTAGCGTGTCCAGGGTGTCGTCAATCTGGGGTAAGGGGTAACAGTCCTTCCGGGTGACAGCGTTCAGCTTCCTGTAGTCCACGCAGAAGCGTAGCTCGCCGTTCTTCTTTGTCACCAGGACTACGGGGGATCACCAAGGGCTGTCAGACTCTTCAATCACTCCCCTGGATTTCATCTAGCATATCACGTACCGCCGCTTGTTTTGCCAGCGGAACGCGTCTAGGTGGTTGCCGAATAGGCCGGGCGTCTCCGGTGTCGATGCGGTGAAACACTTTATCCGTGCGGCCGTAGTTACTGTTGCCTTGGCTGAAGACGCGCTGGTATCGCCTCAGCAGTTGTCGAACTTGATCCAGCTGTACTGCGGTCAGGAGGTCGGCCGCCCTTTCCAATAAGCCTTCCAGCCGGGGCCCCAGGTGTTGCGTCGGCACCGTATCCTGTGTCTTGTCGATTGCTGCCACGCTAACCACGACCTCGCACGTCCCCAACTCTGTCCCAAGCTGGACGTCGTGATCGGTATCTGCCAGGTTAAGCAGCCTCACTGGCACCTCCTCTCTGCACGGCAACAATGTTCTGCCTACACACAGTCCGTGCACAGGCGTATTCTGGCCCAGCATCATTTTTTTCGTCCGCTGGCCTTCCAGTCGCGCCGTCACCACCACCTCGCTTCTCGTGGGGACCACCACGTCTTCCTTCAAGATGACCCTGCAGATTCCAAGGTGCTCGTCGGGTTGCCGGAGTATCACCTTTTCTCCATTGAGCCGCAGGACCTTCCTGCCGACGTCGACCGTCGCCTCGTGGCTCCTGAGGGCATCCACCCAACCGTCCGCGATCCATACGCCGGCTGACGGCGCGCAGTGTCACTCGAGGGAATGGTGGTGATGGCACCGACGTGCCCCTCTCCACGACGGCCTTTACTCGTTCTTCCGGCTGCTCTTCCTGGTGTCTGCTGTCTCTCTCCAGTTGTCCCGGCTGACCGCACCCGCAGCACACGCCACTAGGTCTTTGCTGGCGTCCGTCGGCTGGTCTTCTGTCTCCGGTGTAGCGTACTTCCTCGTTCTCGACGTCGGAATAGCTGTTACCTTGACCGCCTCCATCCTTAATGCTGCCGTTAGCGCCTCGTGGCTGGTTTTGTAGTCGTCGAGCATTAGGCACTGACGAATCTCCGTGTGTCGTACCCCGTCGACAAAGTTGTAGGCAGCTTCTCGGGATACGAACTCTGGTGGAGGGTCGACTAGGGCTTTGCTGGCCAGCTGCTCAATTGCCAGGGCGAACTCCTGCAGCGTCTCCCCTGGCTGCTGTGACCTTGACTTCAGCTGGCTGCGGTACGGCTAAGCGGTGGTTGCCAAAGCGATTCTCCAGGGCCTCCCATATGTCCTTGGGCGCCGCCGCTGTCTGGACCGTGTTCAGGACTTCTGCGGCCCGTCCCTGGAGGCTGGCTATTAACTGTGTGGCCTCTTCCTGTGGTGACCATTTGTTGTGTTTGGCCACCGTGTCGAACTGACGGCGGAAGACTTCGAAAGTTGTCGCGCCGTCGTATTTAGGACGTTTGACGCGCGCAGATGTTGTGTCGCGTCCCGACGCGTCGACCTTTAAATCCTTTAACCTCCTGCCGACGACGTCCTCCACCATGGCGTTCAGGGACTTTGCGTTGCTGTCGGCCTTTCCCTCCAGCTCGTTAACGCGGCTCGCCAGGTCTTCGCGCTCGTCCACTTGGCCCATCCGCTTGCCCAGCCCCGTGACGTCATCCCTCACGCCGGCCAACTGTTCTTCAAATTTTTCTGCGAGGGCCTCGTTCGCAGCCTTCATTTCGGTGGTTAATTCGGCCTTCATCGCAGTCATCGTCGCGGCCAGGTTGTTGTTTGCAGCTTCCGTCTTCGTTATTAACTCGGTCCTCATTTCTTCCATTTTCTTGGTGATTTTATCGTTAGCTGTCTTCATTTCTTCCATTTTCTCGGTGATGTCATTTGCCGTCTTCATTTCTGTTAGTTCTGCGGCCATGCTATTATTTGCCGCTTTCATTTACGAGGTCAGTTCAGCCTTCATTTCCATCATCTTCTCCAAAATCGTTTCCAATGCAGCCTCCATGTTTCCTGACACCAGTTGTGACTTCGTGGGTTCATAGAATTAAAAATCCAATTTGCAGAAATTCCAAATGTTTTTTTTATTTGCATAGAAATACACTCACAGTAGCAGTTCAATCCTCTCGTAACGACGTTACATCACATGTACACAGTCTGCCAAGGTCGATGACGATAATCATCAGCTCTCGTTACAACAACACTCTTGTTACACACTTCACAGCTGACTCTTGTTTTACAACTGGCAACTCGATTCTTGGCGAGTCGCTTATAATTTCTAGATTATTCGAAAATAAACCAGAACCCCTAACAGTCTCTAACAGTCAAGAAGTAACTAGAAATTTCCATTTATCTCAGTTTGTTTCGGCAGAGCTTTATCTGCATGTTATCTTTGTCTGCTGGCTCTTGATTTTTCACACTGCCTGCCTGTCAATTCCTTTTGCGTAAACAAGCTACGCAATCATAGATACGGGTTCGCGACAATATTATAACACCAATCAAGTGTGTATCACATTGGTTAGAGACCATAAGGGTATACATGGAAATGAGAGAGCAGATGAAATTGCTGAGCATTACACATTATCCCAAAAGGAATTCAGTTTTAAAGAGTCTACAATCACATTTGTTAAAAAAAAAAAAAAAAAACATTAAAAAAAGAAATTTTTGAAATATGGAACAGCACTTGGATAAATAACGATAAAGGACAATTTACTCAAAATTTATTTTTTCCTATTAATGATCGTATAAACTGCAAGTGCTTTTCACCTAATTTTATTTTGACCCAGTTTGCTACCGAACGTGGTAAATTTAAAACTTACTTTTGAAGATTCCATATAGATTCTCCTGATGGATGCCCCTGTAAATGTGAAAGTGGTGATGAAAGTGTTGAACACTTAATTATTTAGATGCAATCTTCATTCCAAAAAGAGATATATTCTTATTCAACATCTTTCGTATTATAATACAGATCTTCAAACACCGTTGTTTAATGTATTCCTTAAAAAATATTGCACTTCAGCCTTTGAGCACTTTATTCCCTAAATTTTTAAAACGTAATTATTGTCATGTTCTGGTATTTTGATATTTGTATTTATATGTTTTGTAACTAGAACCCTAACATACCTTACTGGTAAAATAGGGTTATTTCTTTTGGATAATAAATAATAATAATAATAATAATAATAATAATAACAACTCTGAATGTCATTTATCTGTAAAATTATGTGTACAGCTGCTAGTACCATCTGAAGGTCATTATGTCATAGCTGTAAGTGAGTATCAGTGAGATTATTGCAGTGTTTGATAGTGAATTGCATGTACAGATATACATGAGTAGGCTGAAATCAATTAATTCTTGAAATATTAGCAATTTGTGCAGAATGTTAGGTTTGTAGTTTACATGCCTCATAATGAAATGTAATTAGAGTGGAAGATGAGCCATTTCCATGCATTTTAGGTGACATAGTGTAAGATAACTATGGGATTTAACAGAAATACATAGAAACATTGTGTAGGAATAGTGGCATTTATCCTCCATGGTCTAATAACATGCTAGCCTCTGGTTCCTGAGGTCATGGGTTCAAACCTAGCAGGGAGCGATGGATTTCTTTGGGCACAAAAATGTGTAGCACGACTTCCTTTGGAAGGGAGTAAAGCCGGTGGTCTTGCGTTGTAGATTTGTGGCAGTAAGAGAACCTCAAGTCTAATTAGGAAGACTCTGAGCAAAATTAAGCAATCGTTCATGCCCATTGTGGAATGGGACACCGAGAACCACAGTTAAAAAGCATCCATTAATAAAAACTCAATTTCAATTTTAGAATAGTGATATGATTCTGATGGAGAAAAAACTGCTGAAGTGTATGAGAATTCCAACAGATCTGGAACATTATCTCTAGCAAATAAATGAGGAATAAATCAACATGAATTTGCACCTTCACCCCTAAAAATATCAGAACCCAGAGTGCTACAGTACATGGATTACCTAACATTGGATAACATTATGAATTTGTTTGTTAATTAATGTCCTTTAACCGGTTAGATCATATCACACGATGAATGAAATAGGTGAAATGATGCTCAAGTGAGCCCAGGCTCCATAGAGCTCAAGAGTTACCCAACATTCATCTTAATCATGAAACTTATTAACAATTTTATAGCTACATTTGTTCAAAATCCAACTGCAAGATAATTTTAGATTATGGGTCATGCAAAAGAAAAGACACTACTTCAAGAAAATCAAAACAAAATTGAAGGCTGTAAAAGAATCTGTAAGAGTACAATTTGACTACCATTAGAGTACCATCTTCAAGCATGGGCCCTGGAAGATTCTAGAGCAGCTACCCTGGACAGTTTTAAGGTTCTTTGCATTTCATCACTGGTGGTTTTAAAGAAGAATATACATTTCATCCAGTCATATCATAACAGTCATGACTTGCAAAGTGATTTAAGATTGTATTATTAGAAAGAATGCAGAAATATTTGTGACAGATGTAAACATGTTCATTAACCCTTTCACTGATATGTATGTCAAATGACGTCCAAGTTAAAAGGCCCCAAACCGATATGGACATGTATAGATATCCTGTGCATACATGCATTTAATGCTTATTTAATGAGAATTCTTTTAAACCTTGTTTTACAGTAAATTTAAATAAATTCTATAAGAAGTAAAAGCTTACCTCTAAAATTAAATTAATTGGGAGTCAATTAATAACACAAAACAACACTCACTTTTAAATTTTCCCGGAACCGGTTTCTGAGGCCTTCCCTCTATCTTCAGCCGGACATCGACTTGTTCTCATTGGTGTAGCTGGCAATATTTTGTCATCGGTCTCCTCTGGTGGCGGTTCGAGGAACTTACTGAACAAATCTTTCTGGGGGATGACGAAATTGAATACTTTGTTCCTATTTTTTGAAATAAAGATTTGTTCCCATGCGGACAGTTCTTCTTTTCCTGTTGTATGTTTTAGTAATTTTGGTTCTGGATTTATGTTGTGGTTTTTTTCCCAAAAATGCGTGGCAACTGCTGATTTTTCTAATTGTTTGTATTTTATGTTCCTAAAGTGTTCCTAAAGTGTTAGGAACATAAAATACAAACAATTAGAAAAATCAGCAGTTGCCACGCATTTTTGGGAAAAAAACCACAACATAAATCCAGAACCAAAATTACTAAAACATACAACAGGAAAAGAAGAACTGTCCGCATGGGAACAAATCTGTATTTCAAAAAATAGGAACAAAGTATTCAATTTCGACATCCCCCAGAAAGATTTGTTCAGTAAGTTCCTCGAACCGCCACCAGAGGAGACCGATGACAAAATATTGCCAGCTACACCAATGAGAACAAGTCGATGTCCGGCTGAAGATAGAGGGAAGGCCTCAGAAACCGGTTCCGGGAAAATTTAAAAGTGAGTGTTGTTTTGTGTTATTAATCGACTCCCAATTAATTTAATTTATACAACAACACTGTTTTCAACACTTCCATGAAAGGATTTACCTCTAAAAGTTTCTTCTTGAATGGTACACCTCAAAATAGTGATAAACACACAAGGGCACATCTCCACATTCACGGCAAATCATACTAGTTTCCTTTCGGACACCTTTCTTGCAGCACACCAGGCATTTTCTAAAGGGACCGACGTTTTTTGTGTGGGTGGTACCCTTTTAGGAAAATGTTTTCCTTCAAGTCTGAGAGGTGTTGGGGTGGTGGATTTCTTACCCCAGTATGGAGAGGTCTCTGAATTTTATAGTGCTCAATTAGGTTGCGAGCTATTGATATGCGAGAGTGAAGGTATGTCATTGTCTTCCGTGGGTTTAGAGCTCTCCAAATTACTAAACAATTGTATATGGTTATATCCAACTGGTGTAAAAATACTTTTTTATACCATTTGATTGTTTTTCGCAGAGGGATATGTGTGTAATACCTGATCTACTAGATCCACTCCACCTATATGCATATTGTATTCCTGGATAATATCAGGCTTGAAAATTGACATTTTGTTACGAGCATCAATTTTTCCAGTATTAATCATAAAAATCTTAGAGCTGCAACTGGATAATGCTGTAACAACCCTCCTGTTTTGCCAAGCAACATAGGTCAAGGGTGGGAGCTGATGCTCCTGCATTTCTCCTCTTCTTAAAGCCTTCGTACTCACATCTTTTGGCAAACCAATATGATTTGAGCGACTGTTCCAATTGCATTTGTTTTTCTTTTCTGTAAGGCGATGAATAATTTAGGGGAACTGTTTTACTTTCACATACATTAAAACTCTTTATGCCAAATCTGGCCCTCTTTGTTTTGATGTACTGTTTCCAACCTAAGCGGCACTTCCAAACCATCATGCTTTCATCAACAGTGATCTTTTCACTAGGCACATAATTTTCTTTGAATTTTGAAATAATGTAATCCAAAACTGGTCTGATTTTGTAGTTTATCATTTACATTTTCTGTGTAGGTGAAATGAAGGAAGCGCAAAATGGAAGTTTGACATGCATTTTCCAAAAAATGGGGAGCTAGCATGTCATCTGTAGACCAGTACATGTCTAGCGTACGTTTACGAATAACACCCATTAGCATAAACAAATCTCATTCATTGTTACTTTTGTCCACTTCTGAATTCTACTCTTAGGTCCTAAATTGCCTTTAGAAATCAGGTCTTCCTTCACCCTACTCACATATACATTTGTTTCCGAAACAGTAAGTCAATAGTAAAAAATTTTGTGAAAATGTCAATTGGTTGGCTCTCAGAAGTTAACTGAGTATGCAGTTGTACACCAGAGGTTGTGCTCGTGAAGGTATGCCTATTTGTGTTAGAGTTATTTTGACACCTTCATGAACACCTGTCAGAAATGATTCATTTTCCTCCTCACTGCTACCTATATCCTCAACACCCCTTTCAAAATTTGAAAACTCGCTATCAATGTCCAAATCACTGTCTAACAGCAGAAAGTCTTCCACATTTTCTGATGTAATATCAGAAGCCCGTACTCTTCCTACACTAGCTAATTTATTTGCTATATTACTTGTTGAAGCCCTGATTAGCACTGAGAAAACAAAACTCTGACAGTCAAAATTACTATATGAACTGTGCGAAGAAAACAGTTACGTCAGCTACCATAAACTTCGGTTGTGCAGTTAGTGAGATGCTGATGGGAGTTTTCTTTTCAGCATGTGTAACACAACATACACAATTACTATTGCATGGTAGCATAAACTGAAACCTATAAACCTTGAACCCAACACTTTGCTTATGCAGGTGATATACACATATAGTTTGTAAAACAAAAATACTCAGTATTAGGCGCATTTGACGCAAAGAATGGCTTTCTCTACAGTGATACAAATTAATGAAATTTCAACGATTTATTAATGTAGTCTCTATTTTAATGATACCGTAGATGTATACTGCCTTTAATTGGCTTTAAACCAGTTTTTGTTTTGCTAAAATAACTTATTAAATACAGAAGATACGAATATTTATTTTTGAAGCATTTTTGCAGCATTTAGCAATTTAAATGTCTTGTTCTGTTTATTGGGTATCCGTTTCTGGCTGTGCAGGTTTTAAATGGCCATCGGCAAAGTGGTTAAAGGCAAAAAGCATTGTTAAGGAACACATGTTCCAGAGCAAACCTTTTATGAACTATTATCATCTTCAACACTATCATACAGAGGTGAAAAATGAACAGATGATATGATAAAATCTGTTAATAGTGTTAGACACAGTTGATGGATAGTAAATTAGAAAATGAGCTTCACATTTGATTGCAGGAATCATATATGACTTTGGTCTGTAGGTTACAAAGAGACTAGTGGCAGTTTGTCACCATATTGAAACAAGTTAAAGTGAAAAAATGACCAAAGGGCACATGCAAAGCTTCTTAATTCTGCCCTTTTTTAGCATATTGGTGAGTAAAGCCTATTATTGTGATTCATAGTCAGGTCACAAAGACTGCAGTCTATACACCAAAGAGAATGTAGAATGTCCACAAGTTGGCATGTCAAGTATGCCTACTGTTCTATTCTGTTGTATTTTAATCAGTTCATTGGAATTCCACATTTGCACTTTGATGACGAATAAAGGAAGAAAATTTCACCAGGTATGTGCTGCACCTGTTAGTATATTATATTGTTTAAACTCAATATCTTGTAGCTTTTTGCCAGATAATACCACATTTATGCCTTTTGTGGATTTCTTGCCATAATTTTCTGTTACATTGGTAATATTTCGTAAGCGGCTTGTGCTTTTCTAGTTTTCAGATTAGTTATCCTTCAAACATTAATTGTATACAACAGCAGAGTTTTATAGATAAATAACTCTGATGGGTGGTAGAACAGGTATAGCTCTGTATTAGCTCGCCTTGGTAGCGTAGATGGTAGCATTTCTGCCTCACGTTCAAGAGGTCCAGAGTTTGAATCTCGGTGAGGTTGAGTTACCTGGATAAGGTTTTTTCCAAGGTTTTCCCTTAGCCTGAAAGTCAAATGTCGGGTAACTCTAAGCTCTATGGACCTTGGACTCATTTGAGCATTATTTCACTCATTGTCCAATATGATTCGCTGGAGGACATAAATTACAAAAAAAAAAACAACTCTGTATTATAATTGCACTTGTATTTGGTTTTAGCTGTTGATATGGGTACATCTGTTTTAAGTTGCAGAAAATCCAAGTGCCCGTAGGCCCAAAACCTTTAGTTGCCGAGCTACTGAGCCATATTTCCTACTTGCTTTTTTCACCTACTATCTTTCTTCCGTTTCCTCCATACCAACAATCCTCAGTCAGTCAGTCCTCACTAAAGCTAAATATTGTCCTGTTTTCACTTTATTTTCTTTCATTTTTATATTTCTCATCCTTATACCATCTGTAGGTAATATATTATAAGAATGTTTTGTTATAGTAGTAAAACCTATAACTATTTTTAAGTATAAAAAAAAGTAAGAAACAAACGAATTGCATCTCTTATTTCAGATTTTTTCAATTTTATTTAAAACTTTTACAGTTTTTCTCAAGAATGTTTATAGATTTATTCCCAATATTTCACCACAGCTGTTCAAAATTTTCAGAAAATTTTTTAGATACAAATACTCTAGATCAGGGGTGCTCAGTTGTGCAGCACACGCTTCCTTCCCCTTCACATCTTGTTTTCCCACTCCAGTGACGAAGGTAGTGAGAGACAGAGGTTGCAGTCAGTGGCATTGCTACTAACGTTTAGCATATCTTTGTTCTAGGTGAAGCCAGATCACAAAAACTGGAAGAAATGAAAGCATCTGTTAAATATGACCGTAATGTTGAAAATGTACAGCATTCTTATAAATTGGCGGAACTTATTGGAAAAAATATGAAACCATTTAGTGAAGGCGAATTTATCAAGCAGTGCTTGCTAGTTGCTGCAAAGGAATTTTTTCCCGATTTAGTTGATTTATTTGCATCAGTCAGTCTCTCTCGAGGTCCAGTAATGAGATATATAGAAGAATTATGCTATGATTTGGAAGGCCAAGTAAAGGACAAAATGAGGTCATTAACATGTTTTTCTCTAGCCCTGTACCAATCGGTGGACAGATATGACAAGGTGCGGTTAATTGTATTTCTGAGGGGAGTTGATAATGAATTAAATATCTTATTTATGGCACAATTACAACTGTGGGAAGGGCAACTGATAGTTGCAGATGTATATAATTTCTGTTGCTTGCATTCCGTGTTAACAATAAGCACCATACTTCTGGAAAAGTATGCAGAACTTCTAAAGCAACTACATGACACATTCCATTCGCAATTTGAAGATATAAAAAAATTTTGAGATAAATATCCAATTATTTTGTACTCCTTTGAAGTTTCCATGTAGTGAGGCCCCACACGAGCTGCAAATGGAACTACTTTTACTGCAAAATTCCACAACAGTAAAATGTTCTGAGAAGGAAGGATGGGAATTGTTTTAATCTTTGCCCCTTAGTGATTATCAGAGATTACATTTGTTTGCATCTAACTTAATGGCAGTCTTTGGCTCTACATATATCTGCAAACAAACCTTTTCAAAGGTGAACTATATTAAAAATGAGTATCGCAGCAAGATAAGAAACAATAACCTCGCTTATCTTTTGAGACTATGCACTTCGTCTTTTGCACCACATATTGCAGACCTTTTAAAACATAACTTGTGCCACAAAAGTCATCCTAAGAAACATTAGTTAGTAAGGAGTAAACTATGAGTGCGAATGCTTATGATTTCCTATGTGTCAGAATGATAGCAATGTTCCACCACTGGAACTCGGTGACCACAGGTAAACGTGAGATTCTATCGCAGTGGGTGGAAAAAGGTGATTTCAACCTCCCCTTTTCTGCTTTAATTGAGCACCCCAGCTCTAGATGTCTAATATGAGTAAAAGTTTGTATTAAATTGAAAACCATTGTTAAACCATAAATGCAAGCATATGCCAACTCTGGTTCCAGAGCAGTGTTTAGAGCTTAAATCAATGATACATTCACTTTTCTTTTTTGTGGTGCGTGCTTGTCATTGCTTTATTTCTTTATTTATTTAAAATATTATTGTTCTGTCATATGACAGAATAGGGAATTATTGACTGAATGTTGTAGGTTTTCTTACATTCAAGATTACTAAAACCAGAAAAGGTTCAATAAATTACAGTAAAAGTAAATAGAAAAGTTTAATCACTAATTATTTTAATTTATGAAATTAAATTTGCTTCACTGTCATTAGCTTCAGTATTTCACTTTTATCCAGGAAATGCTGCTTTAATGTTGGAATTAATCCTGTGCTGTTACCAACACTTCTAACCTGCAGATATTATTCTCCTCTCATCAGAAAGGAATGCAATAGCTTACTCGAGCAGATTATTAACCTATTTGTAAATTCAAAGTTCTAAATTAACTTGTATTATATCAGCTACATGTTTAGTATTGTTGAACTTCATTCATATGTATTTACAGAGTGTACCTACAATACCACACTTGGAAGCAAGTTCTGAGTGGAGCACTGGTTGGTTTCCTTTTTGGATCATTGTGGTTTGCTGTAACACACTTGATCCTCACACCATTATTTCCACTTATAGCTTCATGGTAAGTACTTCCATGTTGAACTTAAGTAGGCTGTTGCATAAGTAGTATTGCTATTTGAAATAACACATTACTTAGAATTTCTGTTACATTTATTATTTCTGTAGAACATGTTTGCAAAGTCTTTAGCTGTTTTAGATTGACATTCATATGAGACATTCCCCAAAAATTAAATGCAGTGAGATAAATACATGAGTGCTAAGGTGGAAAAAAGCATGTATATTATCCAAATTTCATGTGGATTATTTAAGGCAAGAAATGGCCTGACACCAAAGGACTTAGTTTGAGAAAATTGAGTTTAAGGTAGATAGAGTCAACATGAAAAATTCAATGCCATGGCCAGAATTTGAACCACGGAACCCCTGGTTTCCGTCCAGTTGCTCTAACCCATTGAGCTACCATGGTCAACATGCCGTTCTGACATTAAATTCTCCATTTGACTCGTATATTTCCCTGGTAGACCATAGGGGCTCTCGCATTCGAGATACACCGTTTGTGTCGACCTATCGTAAGTACTTTAGTCCCAGGCTTCATCATTTAACTCTTATTATTTTAGTTAATTGATGGAAATTAATCATTTCTTCATACTAGCCTATACAGGTTAAGGTTTTTGATGGATATAGTCAACATGAAAAATTTAATGCCATGGCCGACATTTGAACCACGGATCTCCTGGTTTCCGTCCAGTCACTCTAACCCGTTGAGCTACCATGGTCAACATGGTCAACGGTGTATCTCGAATGCGAGAGCCCCTAATGGTCTACCAGGGAAATATACGAGTCAAATGGAGAATTTAATGTCAGGACGGCATGTTGACCATGGTAGCTCAATGGATTAGAGCGACTGGACAGAAACCAGGAGATCCGTGGTTCAAATCCCGGCCATGGCATTGAATTTTTCATGTTGACTCTATCAAAGATCTTAGCCTATATACGGCTAGTGTGAAGAAATGATTAATTTCCATCAATTAACTAAAATAATATGAGTTTAAGGTGTCTGTACTTGATTTTATTACCTATAAAACCTCAAATCAGTGTTTCTCAAAACTTTGCTTTTAGGACACAAGTCATTTTTCACCTCATATCTTACAAGGGAACTGTCACTGTACTTATAGCTGTATTTGCTTGAGAGTTTGATGGCATCATCTCTGCTCTATGTGGGGCCTGTGTGTTGAAAATCAGGTGCAGAGTTTAGCTGTAAGTCCTAAAAATGAGCCCAGAATACATAGGAACATATAGACATAATAACACGGCATTTTATGGGAGGGATGGTTTACTCCTGCAGGTAACGGCCTATGTATGACATATGTAAGAAGCTCCAGTACAGAGCTCATGAGGGAATTGCAGCTACTTTCAAGTGGTCACATGCTTTACCAGCTTCACTTTTGGGCATTGCGGTTCTACTCCACAGCAGATTATCTAGACAAACCAGTATTAACAAATAAGTCCTAGCTAGAGTGATTAAAAATTAAAAACAGGATTGTTATAGTTTTAAGTGGAAGTAAATGGCCTAAGAAAAAATTTAGAGAATTTTCTTTAGTTGCTCCATTTACACCCCATATTTCACTTCAATGCATGTTGGCCGCCCTTAAAAGTTAAGTGCACAAGAATATGTTGACTGTTCATGACATTCTATGTGTTAATAAGTTATACTTAAGAAGTGGGAAAAGAAAAAGTAAAAAAAAGTTTTTGGAAATCGTTCCGGCAGAATCAAGAAATATGGGTTACCAAAAGTACATAAAAAAGGAAAAGCCATGAGACCTATCACTAGTAGCATAAATTTCCCACACATAATTTGTCCAAATGGTTATTAAATAAATTCAATAGCTTCCCAAAGTTCCAAGAGTGCAGATTTAAAAAAAAAAAAAAAAAAAAAAAAAAAACTCCTTACACTTAGTAGAAAAAATGACATGAGTTAGAACAAAATGATAGACTGGTTTCATTGTATGTCAAACCATTATTCCCAAGCATACTAACCAAAAAAATGAAAGACACTTTAAAAAATTGTTAGCTACAATAGAAATGGAGCCAGCAGAAGAATACATCTCATTAACAAACTTATGCATTGAACAAAACTTTTTCAGCTGTAATGGGAAATACTACAGGCGGAAATCAGGTTTATCCATGAGAAATCCACTTTCACTCTTTTTGGTCAATTTATTTATGAGTGCATTTGAAACACACATATAGCCTTCTCATGGACCTTCAAGGATTGGTATTGAATGTTGATGACATCTTTGCAATAGTTCCAAATAGACATTTAGATGATGCATTAAAACCTTCAGTCTGCAGGAAAAAACTATCAAATTCCCAATAGAAAAGGAATTCGATGGACAACTCTCTTTCTTGAACCTAAATATTATCAGGAATGACACAAAAATGAAATTTGGAATTTACAGGAAGCCAACATATAAAATTACATAAAAAATCATAGCTATAACCGATTACACACAAACAAGTCAACATACCCATGGATAAAGTGGAATACTACAAGGAACAAAAAGCCATACTCCACATAGCAGAAGGTAATAGATACAACAAAAATCTGGTATTTAAGCAAAAATCTGGTATTTAAGAAAATTAACAAGACTAACCATTAAGGAATTGAAATTGAAAAATTGAAAAGGAAGCAACTGCATTCACTAAAGATAAAGAAAGCATCAGCATATTCATTGGATTCACATAGCAGCCAAAAACATTTAATAAATTCAAAAAGATCTTTAAGGAACAAGATATCATTGTGGTACCTACAAATAGATACTCGGTATTAAAATTGTTAAATTCAAAAACAAAAAATTAAATCCCACCAATATTTACCAAAATATACCAAATCCCAAATATACCAAATAAGTTGTAAGGATTGTGAAAAATGCTATATAAGTCAAACCTAAAAACCAAAGTTAAAGAACATCTTAGAAACATCCAGTTGAATCAAGAAGATAAGACAGCAGTAGCATTTCATTTTTGTAACAAAAACCATGACAACCCAATTCCAAAATTATTAAAAGGGGTGATAAACCAAAATAAACTGACTATGTGGGAGAACATATGAATATGGTAAAATAAAGACCATGTAATGAACTTTGAAATCCTGCCAGTTGATAATTTGATAAAGAAGTTCATAGTTTCCACCACCAAAGAGAAGAGAGCAGATGACGACAGACAATAGTCGGACCTTTGAGGTTGAAAAGTGGATGCAGCGGCTAGTCCCTCTATAATATAAAATTGTAAGTGATTAAGCATCAAAAACTGAGTACAATTAGTTTTTTTCAGTTTCAAGTAATTTGAACATTAATTACTAAATTCCTCCAATCACACTTTATATACAATGATTATCGAGTGATAGCGTAAACTTAACCGAAAAAATTTCACTCATGCAGCGATATACACAGAAACATAAAATAAATACATTAATATTGTTCATAACCACACAAAACAAGTGATTCACAGTTTAGATGTATTCAGCCCACAGAATCATTTTTGCTGCAGTGAAACAAAATGGTGAAATTTAAATGATTTGTGAATATAGTCTGTATTTCAATGATGCCCTAGAAGTATACTGCCTTTAAAGGGCCTTAAACTAGTTTTTGGTTCGTTAAAATAACTCAGTAAATATGGAAGATAGGAATATGTATTTATGAAGCAGTTAATGTGTAATACCTAGATAAAATTGTAGTTTATTTAATATTTTGTTGAATTTATATAGAAAATCATATGACTAACAGAAAATATGTATTATGTTCTAAGAACTATGAAAAAAGTGTATCCAATAGAATCTTGGTAATCCCAAGTAATTGTGGTGAGTATACCTTGATTTTGAATCACTCAGTCTGTATAGAGCACTAGGAAATATCATTTACAAGGATTGGCTAATAAGTCCCAAACCTCACCCAAAAAAAAATCTTTAGTTGTCAACATGATGTCCAGAAAGACTAATACATTTGTCATATTGGTTTTCTAATTTAATTAAACCATCTCTGTAGTGAGACTTATTATGATCCTCAAAATAGCTGTTTACCGCATCAATGACCTCCTCATTGCTGTGGAAACTTTGGCCTCCAAGAAATTTTTTGAGGTTTGGGAAGAGATGGTAGTCACTGGGTGCAGGATCTGGTGAATAGGGTGGATGTTCAAGCACTTCAAATTTAATTTGCACTTTCTTCCCATTTCAATGAGTGTATAGCATTAATAAACTGTTGCCACAATATTTTATTAATTCTATATATTGTGACTTTGTGGGTTTGTAGAATTAAAAGACCGAGTTGCAAAAATTAAAAATCTCCTTTATTTTCGTAGAAATACTCTTATAGATTACAGCAGCATTACGTTAGATACACCATCAGTCTACTAAGGTCGATCACAATAACAAACAGTGACAGCAGATTACATCCTTAGCTCTCGTTACAACAACACAGCTGGCTGTCTCTCATTTCACAACACTGTTTCACAACTCCTACTCTTTGCGAGCCATCACGTCCTTAAGTACGTAATTCGTAACTCTAGATGGTTCTAAAGTCAGTCAGAAGCCGAACAATCTCTTATCAGTCCAGAAATTTCCAATCATTCTATCACATTCTAGAAGCGTAACTTAATCTATGCCGGCAAGGCCTTTACCTCAGTTATCTTGCTTGCCGGCGCTTGTTTACTCTAAATGCGATATCGTTAACGGCTTAGCAAGGCTCATTATTACCATGAAACTTTATCCGCTGACTATTTTCTTATTTGTGCCGAAGCTTTTATGCCTGTTGCCGTGACAATATTTATCACATCAACTTTTACACTTATTATATCATGACGACTATTGTTACTGCCCACACACTCACACTCACTCACTTCTTTTTTTTCATATCAGTATCTCGTGAGGTTGTTGACTCCTACACCATTCCCCCACCAGTAACACAGTTATGCTATACACAATTTTTAGATATGTACATTTACACTATGAGGAAAAGAAAACAATTACAAATAAACAAGCATTTAAATAGTTACATAGAATGAATAGGCAATTTCACTCTTACTTGAATGTAAAGTTTTAGCTGAAGTTGTAGAGTTCCCACTAAAGTCTGTGGCATTTGGTGTTACTGTAGGATGCTGTAATCGGTTGGACAAATCTGGAATAGAAACAAGATGATCTGATTCTGCATCTGATGCTAGTAAATAGGCTGATTTAACTCTTTTGACACGTTAACTTGTTTACCTTTAATAAGCAAAGTGAAGACTTTTTCGTCTCTTTTTTTAACAGGATCTGGTCCATCATATGCAGGTGACAGTGGTTCTTGACTTTGTCATTCCTCAAGAAAACATGCATGCGTGACTTGTGATCTTTATGCACAAATACACTTCAGTTTTGTGCTGGGTTAGGAATAGGTTTAAGTGCTATCATCTGATTCTGTAAATTGGACACAAAGGTATTTGGGTCCACTGTTGTCACTGCCATTTCAAAGAACTCCCAGTAATTTAATAATCCTCCCATATACCATTTGTGCTATAGAATAGTCTAATTGTGTGTCCTGATAGCAGTCTTTAAGGTTCTATGTAGTCCAATTTTTCCATTGCATTGTGGGTGGTAGGCTGTAATGTGCTTCAGTTTAACACCACACAACACTGCTACTTTCTTGAAGAGCTCTGACTCAAATTGTGGTTTTCAGTCTGTGATAACACATGGGACTCCAAATCTTGCTACCTAGTGGGAGTAGAAAGATTTAGTGACTGATCCTGCTGTGATATTCTCTATTGGAATGGTTTCCATTCAGGATGTATAACAATCAATGCATGTGAGACAGTAAATGTTTCCATCTGACGGTGATAATGGTCCAATTGTATCAAAATCCACAACACTAAATCTTTCATCGGGTTCCTGATGCATAACTAATTTGGACTGTGTGTTTTGTCACTGTTTTTTTTTTTTTTTTTTGTCTGGCAGGAGATGCATGCTTGAGCCCATTTATGAACATCAGTTTTTATATTCGGCCAAATGAGCCTGGCTGTAATCTTTTCACTGACGATTTCACACCTTGGTGTGATAAGTTAGTATAGTGTCGCCAGGCATGCGTGGGCAGGAAAGAAAGAGACAGATAGAGCGGCCAGCACGTGGACGCAGTGCTAAACACTTACTGAGAGAGAGAAAGAGAGAGAGCAACAGAGGGAGAAAGAGACAGAGATAGTTCCATTGTGCTCTCACTGCACCACGAAAGGCCTTGAAGCGTCGACAAGTTTCTGAATACAACGGTAGAGGTATATAAGCCACGGTGTGAGAGCTGCCGGACAGTTGTTAATGGACAGTTGTAGTGTGCAGCTGTATGGGCATTTGAACTGTACTGCAATTGTTAATTGTGTGTGCAGCTGTTTGACGTGTACCGCGAGTGAATTCTTTCGTTTGTTTACGTGTGGTGAAGCAACAAGAGACTGCGTTGGTGTGTTTACCTCATTTTAGAGCCTTAAGGGGTGTACAACGTGTCTTTTTGCTGAAATATAGAGCAGTTTGAATTTCTGCAAACTACACTAATTCTAACTAATTCTACGAACCCATAAAGTCACATTTGGTGTCAGGAGTGGGATACTATTATTATTTGATATATATAAGGGCGCTCAGCTACAGCGGTCATCAGCGCCCTTTAAAAAACTAATCATGGCAAAAGCCTGATATAAAACTTTTTAAAAACTATACAAGTGTAACAAAACATATTAAAAATACACGTACATAAAAAAACATCAATCAAAACCAACTAAAAATGTCGTTCACTACATCCTAAACTCTAAACTAGACAAGAATCTAAAATCCTTCTCCACGGGTCTCCACGAACGGCCTACACGTGGGTGGGCCAGTTGACCGTCTCCCTCAACCACGAAGAGGAGCCCACACGAGGGAGACTGTTGGCTCGGGACCCCGGGTGCGCCAAACCCTTACTTACCGAAGTAGACCCCTGGGGGGGGGGGGAGTGGGATACGACGATAGCTGCATTGGCCAAGATTTTAAAAGAGCTGAAAGAAATGAGAACAGCGAATCACACCCTCGCTGCAAAGACGGAAGCGGCAAATAACCTGGCCGCGAAGTTGGAAACGGCAAATATTAACCTGGCCGCCAAAATGACCGAAATGACGGCCGAAATAACCATGGAAATGAAAGCTACGAACGACAGCCTCGCCACAGAAATGAAGGCTGCGAACGACGCCCTCGCCGCCAAATTTGAGGTGCAGTTGGCCGGAGTGAAGGAGGACATCACGAAGTTGGGCGAGCGCGTCGAAGACCTGGCTAACTGCGTTAACGACCTGGAGGGAAAGGCCGACAGCAACACCAAGTCTCTGAAAGCCATTGTGGAGGACATCGTCGGCAGGAGGTTGAAGGGTTTGAAGGCCGACGCGCCGGGACGTGACACATCTGCGCGCGTCAAACCACCTAAGTACGACGGCACGTCAACTTTCGAAGTCTTCCGCCGCCAATTCGACACAGTGGCCAAGCACAAGTGGTAGCCAGAAGAAGAAGCCGCACAACTAATAGCCAGCCTCCAGGAACGGGCCGCAGAGGTGCCAAACGCGGTCCAGACAGCGGTGGCACCTAGGAACTTCTGGGAAGTCCTGGAAAACCGGTTTGGCAACCGGGTAGCCACCGCAGCCTACCGCAGCCAACTGAAGTCAAGGACTCCGCAGCCAGGGGAGACGCTGCACGAGTTCGCCCTGGCAGTCTAACAGCGGCCAGCAAAGCCTTGGTCGACCTCCCATCTGAATTTTTATCCCGAGAAGCCGCCTCCTCCTTCGTCGACGGGGTACGCGACGCCGAGATACGTAAGCGCCTAATGCTCGGCGACTACAAGACCATTCACAAGGCGCTAACGGCCGCATTAAGGTCGGGGGTGGCTACGTTGACGGCTACCCCGACGTCGAGAACAAGAAGTATCCGCTACAGTGAAGACCGAAGACCAGCCAAAAGACGCCGGCGAAGACCATGTAGCATGTGTTGAGGGTGTGGCCAGCCGGGACACCTGGAGAGAGACTGCCGACACCGGGAAGAACGGCCGGAAGAACGAGTAAGGCCCGGCGTGGCGAGGGGCATGATGGCGCCATCACCACCATCCCCTTGAGTGAACCTGCGCGCCGTCAGCCGCCGTATGGATGACAGCCTCATCGCGGACGGTTGGGTGAAAGGGAAGTCGTGCCGCGTGCTTGTGGACACTGGGACAGCCGTGACCATCATCAGACCTGAATGTGGCCAGGAGTTTTCCGTCGAGAAAACCGAGCTGACCATACCAGCTAGTAACGGCATCGGGCGACACCTTGCCCGTGGAGAGGGAGGCCCTGCTGCAGTTGATCTTGGAGCGGAGTGCCGTTCGTCTGTGGGTGTTTTCGCGGAGGTGGCTGAGAAGGTGATATTGGGACTGGATACCCCCAGGAGCCACGAGGCGACGGTCGACGTCGGTAGGAAGGTCCTGCGGCTCAATGAAGAAGAGGTGATTCTCCGGCAGCCCGAAGAACGCTTTGGAATCTGCAGGATCATCCTGAAAGAAGACGTGGTTGTCCCCACGAGAAGCGAGGTGGTGGTTACGGCGCGACTGGAAGGCCAGCGGACCAAGAACATGATGCTGGACCAGAAGACGCCTGTGCATGGGCTCTGTGTAGCCATGACATTGTTGCCATGCCGAGAGGAGGTGCTGGTGAGTGTGTGCGGCTGTTTTAAGTGTACCGCAAGTGAATTTTTTCGTTTGTTTACATGTGGTGAAGCAACGAGAGACCGTATTGGTGTATGTTACGTCATTTTTAGAGCCTGTAAGGGTTGAACAAATTGTCTTTCTGCTACGAACTCACAAAGTCACAATATAATGGAACATATGCTTATGGAATGGTGTTGGAATGAAAGGTCCTACCTTGTTAGTAGAAATGTCACACCACTACACGTTAACAGATGATAATGTGCATTTTGTTTAATTTTAATGTGTTATTCTCTTCAATCAGTGGTTTTAGTTCTTTATCCTGTAATAGCTTTTTTCAGTTTCATCATAATCCATTATAGATATATCTTCCATCCTGGACAAGGTGTAGGCCACTATGTTTATGTTTTCTACTGACATGTTGAATGTCAGTTTGAGTTGAGAAATGTGATGAAGGTATCGCAGTTGTCTGGGAGATGCCTTTTCGTTCTTCTGGAGAAATGCATATGTTAACAGTTTGTGGTCTGGGAAGTTTGTAAAGTCCCTTTCCTTCTGGAGGTGTATAAACTGCTTTACCGACTGATAAGCTACTAGGAGTTCCCTGTCATATTACTATATTCCTGAGTGCCGCTCAGCTTTTTGGAGTAAAATGCAATTGGCTTCCATCCATCATTTTTGTACTGTTGTATGACCATTCCAGTGGCAATTTCAGAAGCATCTGTGAATAAGGCTAAACGGCAGTCAGGGTTAGGAATGTTTAGGAGTGTTGCACTCATTAAATGTTGCTTACATTTTTCAAACATCTGCTTTTCTTCTTCAGGCCACGGAACTTTTTTTTCTCCTTTTTTCTGGTCCCTTTTAAGTAGACATGAAGAACTGCTTGTGTTTTGGCATATCTTTCAGGAACACCGATATAAATTAACCATGCCAAGAAAGGTACAGAGTTCATGGATTGTTTCTGGTAGCTTTTAATTTAAAATTGTTTGAACCTTCTCAGGGAGAGGTTTTGTACCCTCTGCCATGATCAGATATCCCAAAAACTCTAATTTTTTTACGTCCAGCAGTGATTTAAGAGACGTTTATGCAAAGACCGTACTTATTTAATCGGTCCATAGCCAATTGAAGGTGATTGTAATGTTCTTCTAATGATGTAAAAGCTATTAAAATGTCATCAAGAAATGGAAGTATGAAATCTAGACCTTGGAGTACTTCATTAATGAAACTCTGGAAAGTGGAGGGAGCATTTCTTAATCCAAAACTCATAACATTAAATTGTTTAAGTCCAAAAGGGGTTATTTATTGTTGCAGTCTTATGCTTGTCCTGCTCAGCTATGAGGATCTCAAACTAAGCTTTAAACAAGTCGATTTTTTAACAAACTTTCTTCCCTTTCAATATATGTTGAAAATCTTCTATTCTTGGAGCTTTCCGGAATAGTCCTCTGATTATAATCACCACAGGGTCTGCCCGCCTCGATAGCGTAGATGGTAGCATGTCGTCTGCCTCACGTTCAAGAGGTCCCGAGTTCGAATCTCAGTCAGGGTGAGTTACCTGGGTACGGTTTTTTTCGGGGTTTTCCCTTATCCTTAAAGATGAATGTATGGTAACTGTAAGCTGCATGGACCCCGGACTCATCAGAGCATCATTTCATTCATCGTCCGATATGACTTAACGTTGGAGGACGTAATTTACAGAAAAAAAAGAAAAAAAACAGGGTCTCCATGAACCGTCTGTTTTGCTTGCCATATATAATGGACTTGCCCATTGAGATTTTGATGGTCTAATAATTCAGTTATCCAACATGAACTGAAATTCTTGCTTGGCAATTTGGAGCCTCTTTGAATCTAACTACCTGGCTTTGGAAAATACCAGTTGACCTTCAGTGGTAATATGATGCTTTAAATTATGGCTTATATGACTAGGTACCCAATTTGATGTTGTCATTCTTGAGTATGGAGCAAGGAGGTCACAGAATTTAAAATTTGTATTCACAGTGCTAATGATATTGCTTTCTGCAATGGCTGTAACATTGCCCTTAGCACATAGCTCAGTTACACCATCAATTAACTGATTATTATGCAGGTGTTCAAGCAAGTATGAATATCCACGAAACAGAAGAAGCCCAAGGATATAGGAGGAGATTTTTTATAAGTACAAAATATAGTGCAGGTATTCCTAAGGATAGGGATAGACCACTTAAAATATTCCATCAAAATTTTCAAATTTTAAGGAATAAAAAAGCTAATTTAGAAACATTGCTGCATGACCACAGGGATTTGGTTGTAATTTGTATTTCTGAGCACAGGTTTAATGAAAATGAAATTGAATTTTTCACAATACTTAATTTTTACTTCACTGAATTCTGTAGGAAAACTATAAAACATAGAGGTAGATGTATATATACAAATTCCAATATAGTGGTTAAACCTTGCACATATTTCTCAGATTTAAATGTTGAAGGAAAATTTGAGTCTTGCACAGTAGAACTAACACATTTCAATTTATTAATAACTTGTATATATAGGCACCCTAACAGTAGCACTGCCTTGCTTAATGACTGCTTGGAAATAATAAATCAGACAGCATTAAACAGTATAATCGTAGGTGATGTTAATTTTCTAGATAAAATTCCAAAACCAGAGATAATGTGTATGTTAAATTCTTTTGGAATGGAGCCAGTAGTATTTGTGCCCACTAGAATAACACCACAATGTTAATCAACACTAGACCAAATTATTATAAACAAAACACTATGGGAGTATAGCTTGCAGGTGATTGAAACAGGATTTTCACGTCACTTAGCCCAGATTATATGTATTCAAAGTGAAATCAGATGTAGGTTACCAAACAAATAACTTGGTTATAAAAATATAAGGGTGATCAATGAAAATAACTTTGATTATTTAAATCATTTGCTACAAAATCAGTTGTGGGATCTAGTATATAAACACCAGTCGGTAGATAATGCATATAGTGAGGTTTTGATCTTTTCAATTATTGCTTTCAAATAGCCTTACCAAAAACAATAGTGCCAATTCAGCAACCAAGAAACAAATGGATAATAGCTGGTATTATAAATTCTAGTCCCAGAATGAAATTTCTTAGTAGAATGATAAAAGCTGGAAATGCTTAGAACAATTCAAAACCTACTATAAAAATATAAATAAATATATATAGCAAAGCATTAATCGAAGCAAAAAAAAAAAAAAAAAAAAAACTACATAATGCAAACCTCATATGTGAATCCCAAAATAAATCAAAAGCCATGTGGACTTCAATTAAATGAGAAATTAAACAAGATAATATCTCTGATAATATACACACTGGACACAAGGGAACTAACATAAGTGATTCAAAACAAGCAGCTATTAGTTAGCTATTAGCTATTACACAATATTGCTTGAAATGGTTTGCATGATAGCCCGCAGAGAAGTTTCCCACTGCCAAATAGATATCCAAACCAATGCAATAGTATGTATTTAACCCTAGTTACAGATATGGAACTGGTAAGCATAATCAAGGTTTTAAAATGTAAATCATCTTGTGGTATTGATGAAATTCCTGACTGTTATAAAGAACTGTTAATAAGTGCTTTTACGATTAATTTTTTAAAAATATTTTATAAATATATGTTTTGCACAATGTTTTTATTTAATATTTTGCGGTAGTAGCTCAATTTTGTAATTTATATCACATGTGGGTATTGTTAAATATTGAAAAACCTGTAAATAATTATAAAGATCTTGGACATGTTCTGTATCATGTATTATGATCCAAAGAACCAAACAGCCACCACCGCCATCGCCACCGTAGGGTGTCAGTTATCCAACATTCCATATTATCCGACACATATTAATAAAAAGCATATTTTGCAAATAACAAGACAGTATGTGCAGAGAGTGCACTAAATTCTGTGACAGCCTGTGCAGTGTATGGTTGCAGTACTCTCACCAGTGCTTGGTCAGCAGGATGTGCATCCTCAAACCTTCAGCGGTGTGCAGGTATAGCTTGGTGTGAACAATAGTTTTCATTTCCTGTGAGTAAAATATGGCAAGTAAAAGTAAGAAAGTGGTTGTTTCCATGGAAGGCAAGTTGACAGCACTAAACAGACTAGACAAGGGGGAAACTCTTCAAAAAGTGGCTTGAGATAATGGTGTTGGGCATGTTACTGTGGGGAACTGGAAAAAAGAGAAGAAATAGAAAACTGGTGTGCTACCAGAGCAACAAGTGATGCATTAAAACACAGGAAGACAATGAAACAATGCAAATATGAAAAAGTTAGCAAAGCAGTGTTTCTTTGGTTCACTCAAAAACCAGAAAAGGGTCTACCAATAACAGGCTCCAATCTGCAAGAGAAGGTGCTATATATCTGGAAAGCTTTCAATGAAGGGGATCCTACTTTTACCGCTAGCATTGGGTGGTTTGATCGTTAAAAGAAACCGTACAGTATTAGGCAGCTTAATATCTATGGTGGAAAAACTTATTAAATCTGACAGCATATGATGAAGCTTGGGACTCAAGTACTTACGATAGTAAGTCGCCACAAATGGTGTACCTCGAATGCGAGAACCCCTAGTGGTCTACCAGGGAAATATGGGTCAGATGGAGAATTTAATGTCATGACGGCAAGTTGATCATGGTAGCTCAATGGGTAAGAGCAACTGGACGAAAACCAGGAGATCTGTGGTTCTAATCCTGGCTTTGGCATTGAATTTTTCAGGTTGACTATCTATGAGGTATTGATGTTTCGTTGATTGCAAAATCTCTGGAAACATCATTCAGCAGGCAAGCAGACTTCATTGAAAAGTTTCTCTTCATAAGACATTTGGAGCTTCTTTTTGCTTTTTGCATGTAGAATTGGTTTGATTATTCAGTAAGTACTGCAAAAACAACAGTTGTTTTAATAATACAGTATACCTACCTACCATGTTTTACTCCATTTTGCAACTTATTTTCTATTATCCAACATTTTTGGTTATCTGACCTTGTCCAGGGCCAGTTTAGGCTGGATAATCAAGACTCTACTGTACTGCAGCTTTTTTAAAAAAGATCTGCTCCAATTATTCCTTAGTTTATTTTGGCTACAATGAATGGCCACTGAAATGTTCGTATTTCTGTATTGTTAGCAACATACAATCTATATGAATTATCTACATTGTCATGTTTTGTTGCAGGTCAGACTCAGACATCTGCTCCACAATCTTCAAGGAACTGCATTCTGATTTCTTTTTCCCTCACAAATAACCAGGACCTGTGGCACAACTCATGACTTTCTGCAGCAGAACATGCTGCTAATTCTGCTGCTGTTAGAAGTTTTCTGATTCATTCTAACTACATGCTTGTTTACATTTATCCGAGTAACATCTTGAGCCAAACTTAAAATGCTAGTAACGAAATTTACCATTGGTATTAAGTTTCCTTTCTGAATGGCTGCGACTTGTACTTTTCTTGGGGCTTCGATGTGCTGCTCTTGGATGATGGAATAACGGCAATCTGTTGTTCCAAGGTGGCAATCTCCACTACTAAGTTGCCCATAGTTGCAATATTCTTACAAGAGCATTGACAAAGAGAATTTGTAGTGCAATAAAGTTCACTACATAGATTCATTTCTAGTATTTTATCGGCCATAATTGCAACCTTTACCAAATCTTCATGGCTAACTAAAAACACATTCTTGATTGCATCTGGGAGTTTTTCTAACCACAGCATCTTTAAAACTTTGTTCGAAATATCTGTGCTGGCCAAGGATTGCATTCTATGCCGCAGCTGACTTGGTTTTAAGCCCCCTATGTCAGTGCCTGTCATTAATCTCTTTATTCTCTTGTCTTCACTTTCCTTAAAAATATTGGAAAGTCTTTCCTTTGCCGCGAAAGATTTATTTGTATTGTTACTTTTGATAATGTCCTAAATATTTTCCACATATTTTGGCTCTGAGACACAGGTAATTGAATTTAGTCTCTTCGGAGGTTATTGTATTAATTGAGAATTGTGCTTCGATCTGATAAAACCAGATTTGAGTCTGTCGGTCCAGAAAGACAGAATTTTAATTGTAACTTTACTAATCTCAACATTACTTGCATCAGCATTGGAAACTTGTCCTGAGCTGGTATTTTCGGTCATCTCTTCGATCATTTCGACTTCTGATCACGTTGGCTTCCGATCACATTGGGGTCACCAGTTATGTGCTATTAATAAATTGTTACCACAATATTTTACTAATTCTATATATTTATCACATCAACTTTTACACAAGCTGTTTTTACACACTTATTATATCTAACGACTATTGTTATTGTTTATATCTATTCTTTTTTTTTCTGTCCTTTTTACATATCAATATCTTATGAGGTCGTTAACTCCTATAAATGATGTGCCAGGACACTGCAGTGAAGAAACAAGATTTTTTTCTTTGCCAAATGAGGTGTATTTCTTTTCACCTCATCACTCAAACATTGCAGTAAGCTTGCATTGTAGTCACCCATGATACTTTTACCCTTTTCCAAGTAATCATTAAAAATAATTCCCTGTGCATCCCAGAAAACACTCGCCATAACCTTGTTTGCAGACAAAATAGACTTTGCCTTTTCTGGAGTTGATTCACCTGGTGCAATCCACTGTTTTGACTGTGATTATTATCTGGAGGTAGTGATGTATCCAAGTTTCATCCATGGTAATAAGCGGTCTCAAAAATTCACTGGGAATGATCTCTGGAGTAGTAACTTCCACAGGGCATCCAGAGTGAGGCTCATCACTAGTTCTCGTATGTCCCATTTTAAACTCTGCAAACCACCTTCTAATCATTGTATATGAAGAAGCAGAGTGTTTCAATATACTGTTCATTTCCTCTTTGATTTCTTTAGGTGTTAAGCCTTTCAAATGGAAGTATTTAATCACTGCTCATTTTTCCAAATCCTCTACACTTGTCTTGTTTAAAAGGCTGTCATTCAAAAACTAAACAAGCTATTGACCTGTAACTATGGAGACAAGCTAGTCTAAAGTTAAACTATATCATGCTATCTGTCAAACTGGCCCAGTGTTGCCATCTCTGTGACAGACCTGGGATTTAACAGCCGACCCTCGTAAGACAAAATGAAAACGATAACAACTCAAGATAAGGTTATTTATTGTAAGCTTTTGAGTGGTTCATTAGAAAGAAATAAAATACTTTTATTTTGACGAAATCTTAAAGCGTCTTCTGCATCAGAATGCTGAATTGTTTTTGTAGCAATATCTGCCATTGTTTTATTGCAGTGGTGTTTATGGTGTCACTTCTGACTGTTCTAAATTGCACAGTGCTCCTCCAATGCAGTGAAACTGTCCCTATGACATATCATTGGTGCTCTCACTTCTAGGTCTTCCTTCTCACTTTCATCGGGTGGTTCATTCAACATTTCACCAACATGTGTAGTAAATGCCTGAAATGTAAAGTAGTTAGGTACTGTAGAGACTGGCAGTAAAGCAAATTCAAAATAATACAAATTTTTAAACAAAGCACATCCCCAAGTGGCAATGAAAATGAGTAAATGCCATATACAACGCTCATTGAAACAGTAAAATACGAGGATTGGGGCATAAGTCATGGCAGCTATGTGTGTTTCTGAAACACCAGTGTGGGTGAAGAATTTGAAATATACAAATGAAAGACATGCTGTACTAGTGTGTGTTCACAATGCAGGGCTGTGAGTGTGTTGCTAATAGCTCAGAGAGCAACCTGAAATCAGTTATTTGGCTACTTCTTTGCCAGATGGATGTAACTCGTGTCAAGTAGCACTCATACATCAAAATAGCTGTTTTCCATGGGAGAACTGCCAAAGAATCCCACAGGGAGTTGGTGAAAGCTGTTGAGAATAATGCCTTTCCATACCTGGCAATTGCGAGGTGGATAGGAGCATTTCAGCAAGGGCACATGGCAACCAGTGATCAATGCACGGGCGACCAGTGAGGCATGTGCAGTAATTGAGCACCTGCTGGAGGGAGAAGAACATGAATATTACAGTTGGAAAGCAAAAGTGGCATCGAGAAACACACCATTAACAGAATTGTGTGAAAAGATATGCACCTAAGGAAAATTGCATTGAAGTGGGTACCACATGAATTGACAGAAGATGAAAAGTGGGTTAATATGTAATGTGCTTGCTCACATAGCATGATGGCAACACAGTGGTAACCACTTCCTTTCATGAATAATCGCCATTGATAAATTTTAGGCCCGGACATACCAACCAGAACTGAAACAGCAGTCTGTAGAGTGGCAACATGCTGGATCACCAAAAAGGCAGAAGTTCCATTAGAACCCTTCCTTGGTGAGATTGATGGTGATGACATCAGTGGCATCATTGTGTGCCATTTTGTTCCACATGAGCGAACTATGTCAGAAGCTTACTACAGGAAGTTCTTGCTACGCCAGATATGACATGGTGCAGGGACAAATTTCCTGATCTTATGGTCAGGGCAGTCATTCTGCATGACAACACAAGACCACACAAATGGCTGCTGCAATGCTGTGATTAGGGAGAATTGGAGCACCTGCCATCATGTCAACCAGCATAATAAATATGCTATGCTAAATATTGGAGTGTTCTTAAATGTCTATGCATATCATCCATTCCTTCACCTTTCATCCATATATTTCAAATTCTCCACCTGCACTGGTATATTCACAAACACACATTGTCATGACTTATGCCCTAAGCTATATAGCTTGGTTGAAGAATTATTTTTTGTAAAATCCGTAGAATCTATTATTTTCTTTCCTAAACCAATTGAAATTTTTATAATCATGTTGAAGAGAATTTCTCCATAATTTATAAATTTTTCTTCTACATTGATAAACCATCATAAAATCAGCCACTGCAGTTTGTCTTGTTTCAGTTACTTTAAGTCTCCTTATTGGAGTTTCAAGAAATTCGAACATGTATCCCATGTGATTAAGATGACATTCATATACAATTTGAGAAGCATCTCTTTACCCAATTTGATCTACAATGCCCCTCAAGAGGTGGAGTTTACTAATGAGACAAAGATTTTTATTCATATATGCGATAAGCATCTCAAGTTTTACTGAAAAAAAAAAATTGTATCTCAGGTTTTGCATACCATTTTTGTTGCATGTTGTAATACAAATGGGTTAAATATAAGCATAAATTATATTTTAGACATTTCATTATGTAGCTAAGAAAAAGCCAATATTTATCATGTGCTTGGTAGAACTGCTCTGGGCTGAATATCCCTAGAGTAGATAAATGAGAATTTAAGTAGTTAATTATATCTGTGATTTCATAACATTGTGTTAAGGTTTTCATGTTATGTTTGCAACTTATTTTGTTTTCAGCACAACTATAACTTTCTTTTTGGATGAATCACACTTAATTTTTCTTTTTTTCTTTGGCAGGAGGATATCGGAGTTTCTGCTCTTAAGAGATACTACTTTGATTCCCAATGTCCTCTGGTTTGAATACACTAACAGCAGAGCAGAAGCTCGTGCCCGAAGTCGCAAACTTGTCTCTATGAAGTCTCAATGACAGCTACTAGGTTTTCCAGGAGCCAGTATGGTTGGTGAAGGAGGCCTTCTAAACAGGCTCCTGCACTTTTATTGGACTCGCAAGCGGTAGTGACCTCCTTCACATGGCAGCTCACTATATGCAGCAGCTTCAAGCACAACCTTACATCATGGATTGACCCATTTGTTGTATGAACTCTACATCACTCTGCATTTATGATGATATCTGGATAGCAATATCCACCATATACTTAATTTAGAACCAGTTAATAATAAGACTGGAAAGAGTAAAAGAGGTTAACAAGTAATCAACTGTTGTGCTGAACAATTCTTTTGACAAGAATAGATTGGTTCCATTATTCTTTGTATTTTAGGTTTTACAAGCATTTTGTGGTGATAATTTTCAAACCCTTGGATAATTTATTGCTGAATAGCAGTGTGCAAAAGTAAGGTTAAGGGTCAAGCATTTTATTATTGGGTTCAGAGTGTTACATGTTTTAATATTAAGCTGTGAAAATCTTTTAATGTCAGTTTGTATAAACCATGTAATAATGGAATTTAACTTTTCAACTCTTGATAAAAAAAATAAGTCTGCAAATAAAGCTTTATCACATGACAGTCTTTTAACGTTAACATTTTTCTAATACCATTTTTATGGTCCTTTGCACTCCTGTATGAAGAAAGTTGTCAACTTTTTCACATATACTTGTTATGAAGCCCTTTGAAGTAACTTTTCGTAGAAGTGAAAACCTCTATCTTTTTTTTAGTTAATTGATGGAAATTAATCATTTCTTCATACTAGCCGTATACAGGCTAAGGTTTTTGATGGATATTGTCAACATGAAAAATTCAGTGCAATGGCCGGGATTTGAACCACGGATATCCTGGTTTCTGTCTAGTTGTTCTAACCCATTGAGCTATCATGGTCAACGTACCATCCTGACATTAAATTCTCTATTTGACTCGTATATTTCCCCGGTAGACCACTAGGGGCTCTCGCATCCGAGATACACCGTTTATGGTGACTTACTATCGTAAGTACTTGAGTCCCAGGTTCATCATTTAACTCTTATTATTTTAGTTAATTGATGTAAATTAATCATTTCTTCATACTAGCCATATACAGGCTAAGGTTTTTGATGGATAGAGTCAACCCGGCCTGGCATTGAATTTTTCATGTTGACTCTATCCATCAAAAACCTTAGCCTGTATATGGCTAGTATGAAGAAATGATTAATTTCCATCAATTAACTAAAATAACAAGAGTCAAATGATGAAACCTGGGACTCAAGTACTTACGATAGTAAGTCGCCACAAACAGTGTATCTCAGATGCGAGAGCCCCTAGTGGTCTACCGGGGAAATATACGAGTCAAATGGAGAATTTAATGTCAGGATGGCACGTTGAACATGGTAGCTCAATGGGTTAGAGCGATTGGATGGAAACCAGGTTCATGTTGACTCTATCCATCTCTAACTTTTTCTTTCTTTTGCAAAATATTTTGAGTCTTATACTGTGGCAAATAATTCCCTTCTTTAATTACATAGAAAATGAAGCTAGCTACAGTGAAGCAATAAATATTACACAAATATAACTATTTGTATCAAATAGTTATATTTGACATCATTTTCTTAAGATAAGTGAAGTTTTTGTTACAAATAGTTATATTTGTGTAATATCCCTTCTTTACTTTTGATTAGTGGAGTCCATCCAGCTACTAAAAACAGTTGATACTTTCAGTTGTTACTTTAATGAAACACTAGCAACAATCGTTTCCGAAATAAAACCATTAAAATAAAGTTCATTACAATACATGTGATATAATCTGCTAGGATGCAATCCAGTTAAAACTTAAGAAATCATGCAACATTGAAGGAATATTTATAATGTGCCTAAAAGAGTAGGTAGGTCTGGTCAGTATTACTATTCACAAGTCTATATATGTAAACATTTCTAAAAAAAAATTGTGAAATATTGCATCTACATATGCTTCACCTTCTGAATCAATCTATGAAGTCAGATTAAGCAAAACTTAAGCATATGTAATTAGAGATAACCAAATATTCCATAAATTATAAATAGCCATTTAGTTAAAGCAAAACTTGATACATTTCCTTTCTTGGAAGCATTGAAAACAGTGTTGTTATGATAAATTAAATTTAAAGGGAGTCGATTAATGACACTAAACAACACTTACTTTTAAATTTTTCCGGAACATGTTTCAGAGACTTTGCCTCTGTCCTCAGCCGGCCATCGACTGGTTCTCATTGGTGTAGTTGACGATATTTTGTCACAAGTCTCCTCTGGTGGCGGTTCAAGGAACTTGCTGAACAAATTCTTTCTGGGGGATGTCAAAATTGAACACTTTGTTCCTATTTTTTGAAATGAAGATTTGTTCCCATGTGGATAGTTCTTGTTTTCCTGATGTATGTTTTAGTAGTTTTGGTTCTGGATTTATGTTGTGTTTTTTTCTTTTCCCAAAAATGTGTGGCAACTGCTGATTTTTCTAATTGTTTATATGAAGACATGCACAGAAAAACGGGTTAACCCACATTTTTTAAAAATGGAGAAAAATGGTGTTTTGTAAATGAGGTTGAAAGGATTTGTTAAGATTATTTTATTTCATTTCTGAGAATATGAGACTCAAGAATACAGTACAGTTATCAGTGTTGTCCTTAATAGACCCCCAAAACATGACTAATGTAATAACATTAATAAAAGTAAAATATGAAAAATAAGGTGAAAACCTTTGTCACCATTTATTCAAGTTTTATTCTAAATACATTTTAAATATCTTTTAGGTAAAACTAATAATTAAGTATGTCTTTTGGATTTTAAACAAGGCATGCTTTGGATTATTCCACTTTTCAATAAGTAGGTATATCTTTTTGGGAAGTAGTTACAACCTTTTCAGCTGTAGTGCATCTGATCAAAAATGCTTCATCAGTAATATTGTAAGAAGCTGTGGTCTCAGATTTAAGAGTTTTATGGTACTGGTGGGATATAATTCATCAGATCCAGTAAGCCTTTTAATTTTGCAGGATATATATGTCTTGGACCATTGTATTTTGGAGGAAATGTCATATAACTAAACCACAGTTTGCCAGATATTTTCCTTCTAATGTCCAAAGTGTCATAACCCTCAATATCACTTAAGTGCATTTAAAATATAACTTAAATGGATTTTCTTTAAACACTTTCATGCATGTCACCTTGCGCACCTTGCACTTTGCAGAGATGAACGTATTAGTTTTAATTTTAACAACATGAGAAGAATTCTTTACCCTGGGATTTCACTAACTCCATCCTTTGATGTGGAACATAAATGTAAGCTGCTTGTCTTTTTTTTCTATAAGGCCGAAATCACGGTCACAAGGCCTAAATGTATGACCGGCCACTAGATGGCAGGCACAGAGTATGAATAGGTTAGCCCATTTTTGACATTATGCGCATAGCATATCACAAAACGCAAGAACTTCAACTCTCTTTATTTAGCGTAATATGATTGCCGGATGATAGACCAGCACAAGAAAAGATAGCTCTCTGCCGCAACAGAGGGCAGCACTTATCGGAAACTATTTCATTTTGAGGGTTAGCCCATTTTTCCGGGCATGTCTTCATACGTTATGTTTCTAAAGTGTTCCTTTGCTCTTGTTTCTAAATTTCTTTTGGTTTTTCCAATATAAATTTGACTACAGTCACTGCATTCAATTTGATATATACAAGATTTTTTGTTAGATGGAATGGCATCTTTGATGTTTGAGCAAATTAGGTTCTTTTAAGGAGAAATGGTTGACTGGTGCTAGTTGAATGTTTTGTTTTTTGAAGACTTTTTTGAATTTATCATAGGCCCATGGATGGTAAGTGAATTTTTTGAAAATCATATTTGTTTCTGTAGCTGAGAGGGTTGTGGTTTCCTTTAGTAGCTTCTTCTTTTTTGCTAAGTTCACTTTTTTGTCTACTTAAGATTTGGGAAAGTTATTTTTTTGTGCTATTTCAATTATTTTGATGTATTGTGTTTTGTATTCTTCCGCTGTGAGAGGGATGTTTACCAGTCTGTGTGCTAAACTATTGAAGATTGCCTGTTTGTGGGATCTCGGGTTGTAACCATTAGCTTTTATGTAGTTGTCTGTCTGTGTTGGCTTTCTGTAAACGATAACCAAGATTTTATGGAAGGGAATTCAGTAGAGCAAAAAATCCTCTCTTTAGTTAGACAAGTGCTAGCTGAAAATGAAAGTTGTGAGCTTTCAGCTGGTACGACAGTATTAACAGTAAAAGTAACGAGAGCTGAGAGATGCACACAAAGGGAACTGTTATTAGGAATGCCGTAAGTTCAGGAGGATCGATGGGTGATTACCTGCGATCTGTTCAAATTTCGGGTACAAAACAGCTCAAATGTAGGACGGGAACAAATATTGTTTCTTTCTAGACAGCTGACCGAACAGATAAACAAAACAAACAAATTTCACATGAGAAAATGAAGAAACAGAATCAGTGTTTGCAAGAAAAAATTGGCTTAGTCAGTGGATAAATTGAGACAAAGTTAAGGAAGTATTTAGATTTAAAACATACAGAACTAAAAAAAATTAGATAAACAAGGGAAATATAGGCGAACCAGGCAGCCTTAAATTCTAGGATAGATAAGATCGCTGCAGAGGTAGAAACCCAGCTGTTTGTAATTCATAATGAGGTGACTGGCATAAGTAGTTCTGAAAATTTAAAAGAAAGTATTGGTCAATTTTTCTCAACCACATCGCGAGATTGCCTCAGCCTCTCGCGGACACTTCTTTGCAACCCAACAGCAGCAATTTTCAACACTTTGGGCCTTCCATGCCAATGTGTGGAAATTTTAATGGCATATTGAGCGAAATTCACATTACCAAATTTCAGCAGAACTGTGGAGATCATTCCAGGCAATTTATCGCCGATTTGGAACAAGGGTTTTCTCTATAACATATTCCCGAACCTTTAAAAATGCTGATAGTGAAGAAACGGTGGCCTATGAAACTTCAGCAGTGGGTACGCTTAATGTTAGGTTAAAACAGCAGCTTCACCTGCTTTAAACAGATGTTCCTAAATAAGTTTAGAAATGTAAATATACAGAATTATGTCATATCAGCCTTAAGTAATGTCCTTGCAGCTAAAACTCGTTTCCATGCTTGATTACTTACAAGAACAGGCGTAAAATAGTAGGTTGCTGCAGGCCCCGATAGAGGAGAAAGATTTTTTGAGCCTGACAGCGCAACATTTTCCAATGTAAATTACACATTATTTGTATATTGCAAAGACTCAGTCAATACCTGAACTAACTGAACTCATGTGTGCTTTTGAGCATGGGCGTGAACCTGAACTTTATGGACATGAGCAGATGACCAGCCCGCGCGGAAATTACCAGGGAAATCAAAACAACGCGCACAGGAGAGCCCCATTTCAGGGAATAAGCAGAGAAAATGATCCGCGAGTGAAGTACGCCGAGGTCCCAAAATTTTAAGGGCCGCAACCGGCAAGTTAGAGGATCAGGCCGCTAGCGCCATATAAACTTTTGCAGCTCGCGAGGACCAAAGGGTTGATGGGTTTACTAGAGGACGCCGTCTAGGTCGTCAGCAATATAGGCGAAATCGGGCCGGCCGGTACTACAGTAACATGGAAGCTGGATCGCAGGAAGGTGAGCCCGGCACCCGAAATCCAGGTGCTTAAAGTTTTCACAGGGGTACTCCCCCAGATTCCATAGAGAAATGAGTATACGTAATTCCGAAGGTCGGGAGGAAGAGAGGCCTCTAAACCCTGAAGAAGAAACTAGTAGGCCTACGGGAAACTAAGATTGGGTCGAAGCACTAGTCGAGATTCGATCCCAGATGGCGGTTCTGATTCACAAAGACAGTTTCGCGAAGGATCCAAATTAACCGTCTTGAAAATTGGAGAACTATTGGCTGCATTTCAACACAGTTTCGAGAGTGAAATTACTGAATCAGCCAAAATTAATATTGTGATTGCAAATCAACATGTGGCTTAGTTCGACTCAGCAACTAGTGTTAGTGTCTGTGGTGAGGAGGTTTACCGGCATTTAGTGAACCGGAAGTTCAAATTAATGACCGTACCCACTAAACATTTAGTATGCAGAGTCGCAGTGAATAAGGTCATTCAGTGCAGAAAACTACAGATGCTCAAAAATTTTAAAATAGGTAATGCAGAATTGGAAAGGATATTCCTGATAGTACACAAACTTATTTGTGACTTTCTGATTGGTTGCGATATTTTATATACATTTCATACATTTATATACAAGATACTACATTACCGTCAAGGGAGCGAGACACTTCAGGTCGGATTCATTGAGAGAACAGGAGTTAAAGAAATGCCGTGCCATAGTAGCTCAATGGTTAGAGCGGCTGGACGGTAACCAGAAGATCTGTGAATCAAATCCCGGCTATGGCATTGAATTTTTCAGTCTGACACTATCTTTCCATACTTTAGCCTACACACGGCCAGTATGAAATAACAATTAATTTCCAGCTTAATAGAGGTTCCCATGAATTAAAAATGGCCAGCTTTAAATTGCAAACCTACAATTTAATTTACTAATTTCAGACTACGGAAAGTCATGTTGTTCAGGTCCTGTTCCATAGATTCGGAAATCCGGTTTGCAGAAATTTAAAACAACTTTTGCTACATCCACACTTGTGCATTGGCCGCACTCTTCTGGTAGGGTCTTCGGGACATGGCGCCTGCGTTGGCGTGGCTCTTCCCTCTACCATATACGGAGGTGAAGTCGTATTCTTGCAGCCTCTGACCCCAACGGGCTGTCTAGCCTTCCAGGTTCTTAAAACTAAGTAGCCAAGTTAGGACAGAGTAGTCAGTCCTCAGATGGAATGGCTGACCGTACAGTTACTTGTGGAAGTGATCCAGGGTCTTCACTACCGCCGGCAGCTCTCTCCGGGTGACGCAGTAGTTCTTCTCTGCCTTGGACAGCATTTTGCTGTAGTAGGCTATCATCCGCTCGTGGCCGTCCTGGACTTGGGTTAGGACGCTTCCAATGCAATGATCACTGGCGTCGGTGTCCACAATGATGGCACCGCCTGGTTGTGGCAATCACAAAACACAAGCACTGCAAAGTGTCTTCATCAGCTGCTGGAAAGCACCTTCGGTGTCCTCCGTCCACACAAAAGGCCGGTGTTCTTCTGTCAGGTGAGTGAGGGACATAGCGATGTTGAAGAAGCCCTTTATGAAGCGGCGGTAATAACTGCACAGCCCCAGGAAACTGCGCAATTTTTGCTTATCCTTCGGACGAGACCAATCTCTCACGGCTTGTGTCTTTTCCGGGTCTGTGGCCACTCCGGTTGGTGAGACAATGTGGCTCAAGTTATTGACTTCCTTTAGGAAAAGCTGGCACTTCTTCACGTTCCGCTTCAGGTTGGTCGTCTGCAGTCTCTGTAGCACCTTGCTCAGATTCTCAAGATGGCCTTCAAATGTCTTGCCGACAACGATGATGTCCAGATATAGCAGGCAGGCCTCATAAGTCAGTCCTCTCATTACTGACTCCATGAGGCGTTGGAAAGTAGCTGGTGCGCTACAGAGACCAAAGGGCATAACTATCAGACCCCTTGGCCAGTCAAGAATGCGGTCCTCTCCATGTCTCTCGGGTGTACTGGCGCCTGCCAGTAACCCGACTTCAGTCCAGTGTCGAGAACCACTGTGCACCAGCAAGCGGGTCTATGGTGTCGTTAATCTGGTGTAAGGAGAAGCAGTCCTACCTGGTGACAGCGTTCAGCTTCCTGTAGTCCATGCAGAAGCGTAGCTCGCCTTTCTTCTTCACCAGGACTACAGGGGAACCCCAAGGGCTGTCAGACTCTTCGATCACTCACCTGGATCTCATGCCCACCGGCAAGTTCCGTACCGCCGCTTACTTTGCCAGCGGAACGCGTCTGGGTGGCTGTCGAATAGGCCGGGCGTCTCCGGTGTTGATGTGTTGGAGCACTCGGTCCGTGCGACCCTAATCAATATTGTCTTGGCTCGAGACGCCCTGGTATCGTCTCAGCAGTTCTCTAACCGTCCCTAGCTGTTCTACGGTCAGGTGGTCGGCCACCCTCTCCAGTAAGCCTACCAGCCGGTGCCCCAGGTGTTGCGTCGGCACCGCCTCCTGGGTCTTGTCGATTGGCGATTCACTGAAAACGGGCTCTCACGTCTCCAAATCCGTCCTGGCCTGGATGTCGTGATCGGTGTCTGATTGTTGAGCAACCTCACCCGCAACTTCCTTCGGCACGGCAACGATATCCTGGCTACACAGAGTCCATGCACAGACGTCTTCCGGTCCAGCGTCAGGTTCTTCGTCCGCTGTCGCGCCGACACACCCTCGCTTCTCGCGGATACAATCACGTGTGCTGTCAGGATGACCCTGCAGATTCCGCGGCGTTATTCGGGGAGCTGGAGCATTACCTCTTCTCCATTGAGCCTCAGAACCTTCCTGCCGACGTCGACCACCACCTCGTGGCTCCTGAGGCCATCCAGTCCCAGTATCAGCTCTTCAGCCACCTTCGCGACGAGCATTCACAGACGCAAGGCACTCCGACCCAAGGTGAACTGCAGCAGGGTCTCCCATTCCACGGGCAAGGTGGCGCCCGATGTCACTAGCCTGTATGGTTGGCTTAGTTTTCTCGACTGCAAATCCCTGGCTAGGTCAGGTCTGATGACTGTCATTGCTGCCCCGGTGTCCACAAGCACGTGGCACGGCATCCATTTCACCCAACCGTCCGCGATGAGGCTGTCATCTGTACATCGTTTGACGGCGCGCAGTGTCACTCGAAGGGATGGTGGCGACGGCGCCACAGTGGCCTTCGCTACGCCGGCCCTTACTCGTTCTTCCGGCTCCTTTTCCCGGTGTCGGCAGTCTCTCTCCAGGTTTCCCCGACTGGCCACACCCCCAACGCATGCCACTTGGACTTCGTCGGCGTCCCTGGACTGGTCTTCGGTTTCCATCATAGCGGATACTCCTTGCCTTCGAGGTTGGGTTAGCCGTCACTTTGGCCGCTGCCATCCTCAATGCAGCCGTAAGCGACTCTTATAGTCGCTGGGCATTAGGCGCTGACGTATCTCGGCATCTCGTACCCCGTCGACGAAGGAGTAGGCGGCTTCTCGGGATACACTCCAGGTGGGGGGTCGACCAAGGCTTTGCTGGCCAGCTGTTCGACTGCCAATGCGCAGCCCTGCAACATCTCCCCTGGCTGATGCGTCCTAGATTTCAGTTGGCTGCGGCAGGCTGCTGCTAAGCGGTGGTTCCCGAACCTGTTTTCCAGGGCCTCCCGGATGCCCTTGGGCGCCGCCGCTGTCTGGATCGCTTTCAGCACCTCTGCGGCCCGTCCCTGGAGGCCAGCTGGTAGCTGTGCGGCCTCTTCCTCTGGCGACCACATGTTAAGCTTGACCTCTGTGTCGAAATGGCGACGGAAGACCTCAAAAGTTTGACGTGTCGTCGTATTTTGGTGGTTTGACGCGCGCAGATGTTCTGTCGCGTCCCGGCGCGTCGGCCTTCAGATCTTTCAGTCTTCTGGCGGCGTTGTCCTCCACCATGGCGTTCAGGGACTTGGTGTTGCTGTCGGCCTTTCCCTCTAAGTTGTTAACTCGTTTCGCCAGGTGTTCGACGCGCTCGTCCACTTGACCTATCCGCTTGCCCCGCTCCGTGCCTCATCCCTCACGCCAGCCAACTGCTCTTCAAATTTGGAGGTGAGGGCCTTGTTCGCAACCTCCATTTCGTGGCTAGGCTGTCGTTCGCCGCTTTCATTTCCGTGGTTAATTCGGCCTTCATTTCGGCCATCGTCGCAGCGAGGAGCCGTTTGCTGTTCTCATTTCTTCCATCTTGGTGGTAAAGCTATCATGTGCCGTTTCCGTCTTCGTAGCGAAAGTGTCATTCGCTGTCTTCATTTCTTCCATTGCCGCTTTCATTTCTTTCAGCTCTTCTAAGATCTTCCCCAATGCCGCTTACATAGTCGTGATCCCGCTTCTGACAACAATGTGACTGCGTGGGTTACATAGATTCGGAAATAGGGTTTGCAGAAACAATACGTGAAATTGACAATCAGTTGTCTTCAAGGTTGACTCGGTGTTTTGCTGCATGAAAACAAATGAATGAAATCACTGCGGTACACTTCAATCGTCGACTGTTGCAATAATCAAAAACAACTCCCACTCTAACACCTTGCGGGATATTTTTACCTCCCTAGCCATTGTTTCTAGAAAGCCACAGACCTACCGAGAGCTTTTGTGACCGTAACAATGGGCAGAACATTCCGGAGCCTCTCTGTCTCTTTCTCTCCTGCTCACCCACCCGGCCCCGTCCCGTGGCAGCAGCACAACAATGCCACATGGCGACAATACTGAAAGTATTGAAACGTTAATGGTTGCTTGAATAAAGCAAGAATATTGTGCATTTTAAGGACAGTTAAATTGAATGCTTTGTTTACGAAGAAGACTATACCCAACTTTTACACTAAAAGAAGAAAAGTTAATATCCCTCACGTGGGATGCTAAGCCGTATAGAGGGCTCCAATCAGATGCCTGATATACAGAAAAAGAAATTCTAGAATGAGAGCTAAATGAATGAAATGAAAAATGATAATGGAGCACTTGATGGAATGATGGTGGGGCAAACTGGAGATCCCGGAGTAAAACCTGCCTCAGTGCCGTGTTGTACACCACCAATGTCACTTTACGGTCTCATGGAATATATATATAATGATGTGTATAAGGGCGCTCAACTACGGCGGTCATCAGCGATATACATATATATGAATTCCCGCCTTGGTAGCGTGGATGGTAGCATGTTTGCCTCACGTTCAAGACGTCCCGAGTTCGAATCTTGGTCAGGGGGAGTTACCTGGATAAGGTTTTTCCAGGGTTTTCCCTTATCCTTATAGACGAATGTCGGGTAGTTCTAAGCTCCATGGACCCTGGACACATTTGAGCATCATTTCACCCATTTCATTCACCGTCCGATATGACTTCACGTTGAAGGACGTAAAATTACAATATATATATATATATATATATATATATATATATATATATATATATATATATATATATATATATATATAAGGAAAAATGATAATGGAGCAATTGGTGGAATGATGGTTGGGCAAACTGGAGATCCCGGAGAAAAACCTGCGTCAGTGCTGTGTTGTACACTACAAATGTCATTTTGCGGTCACCTGGAATCACACCTTGGTGAGATTCAATTGGTCTATTCATTCGAACATGGTGCAGCCCTTGATCCATCCATCCATCCACCCATCCCACCCCACCCATCCATCCAGAAGCTTTAACAAACTCATTAAATCCCGGGACATTTAAAATAAAGTTATAAGTAGTAGGATACTTTGTTTATAAGATATACTTGTACAATGATTGTTAAAAGAACAAAAACTTATTGTAATTTTCTAAAACAAACTGTAATGATTACAAATGTAAAAACATGTAAATAATACATGTGATGTTACCAAGGTAACGGGGCATGTAGCTATATATTAAATAAATAAAATACCTACCGATCTGCCTATCCGCCCGCCCGCACACCCGCATACATGCACACATGCATGCATACATACATACATACATACATACATACATACATACATACATACATACATACATACATACAGTGATGAGCAATATGGCGGCATGTTAGTGACCTCAGTTAAGTGCTGAAGAAGGAAATAAACAAATTCTACTGAACCAAGAGCCTTCACTTCTAACGCAGTCACCAGTAGAATCGGGAATTCAATGTGAGTCTGTGCATATAGTTTTTCTAAACCTGAAGTGGGGGAATAACTCATACAAAACAGGTTTCCAAATAATTCGGCTCGAGTGTGAGAGCAGAAGGGTAAAATGGTGGACGAAACGGATGAGCGTATAGAAAGCGCATTTAAATTACTTATAAATGTGACGGAAGTGACTAAGAATTTACGGCAGGACCTCAAGCAGGATATTGTGCAAGCAGTTAGTGAACTGAGAAAAGCCATATGTAAATTAAAAAGTGATAATTGTGAGCAATCTCAAGAATTGAAAAATAAAAAGACTGAATTAAAAACAAGTGATCAGCTGCAAGCAAGAAGGCGTAGGGGACTAGTGCCATCTGGCGTCATAGCACCAAGTAGAGCGCTGAGCCAGCTGCAAAGCGATGGGGAGGGGATGACACTCGGTGGCAAGCAGACCAACTGCGCGGATGCTGTGCGCTGCAAACTAAATGAGCCGGTGCAGAAAACGTATAAAATGTTTGTTAAAAGTGAAAGTAACCAAAGTGCGGAATACATTAGGACACTGATCAAGAGAAAAGTAAACCCGGTTCAAATGAAGGTGGGAATCAAATCCTTCAGTGAATTGAAAAGCGGACAGTTACTTCTGGAAACCGTGTAATCTGCAAAAACATAAACCAGAATTGCGGGGAAGAGCTAGAGGCAGTGCCTGGAAGAAGGATGAATCCAAGGATCATTATATTCAACATTGCTGAGGACTTTTCTCTTGAAAACGTGACGGAAGCTCTGCTGGCACAAAACAAAGAATTTGATGGTAATACGCAAATGATGAAGCCAATATTCTTATTTTATGACAAATGAAATGTGTAGTGTTTAACGCCCGCTTTTACTACATACGGCGCCGCGGGCGGTGACACTGATGTTGCATGAGATGAAGATGGAGAACCGGTGCAATGACATGGCGGGGGAAACCGGAGGTCCCGGAGAAAACCCGCCCCAACGCCGTGTTGTCCACCACAAATCTCACTTTGCTGTCGCTTGGGATCGAACCCGGGCCGTCTTGGTGAGAGCCAAGCGGTCTAACCACTGAGCCACGGCGTGGCCTTTATTTTATGACAGAAAGGACAAAAATATAGTAGACGAAATCAGTTCTTCTGCCATAAAATAACTCATAGGCAAGAAGATAAAACTGGGCTGGAACATGTGCAACTGGCAAGACTACTTCAAAGTTAGCCGTTGTTTCAAATGCAGCAGATACACCCATCGCGCCCAGAACTGCAAAGGAACCCAAACGTGCCCAAAATGTGTGGGAGATCATGTACTAAAAGATTACAAACTCAGTGCTGAAGAATTTAAATGCATTAATTGCATTAACTACGTCAAATATCACAAGGACAGCGAACTTGTAAACCACTCGGCGTTAGATTATAGCTACCCATGCCATCTAACAGCATTGAGGAGGTATCAAATGAATATCGACTACTAAATGGCTGAACAGAAGTTAAGATTCTTCCAAGTTAATTTGCAACATTCCAAGATAGCTACAAGTAATTTGGTTCAATTCATAAATGAAAATAGTGTTGTCATATGCCTCATACAGGAACCATACACCGTAAATAATAAATTAGCTGGAATTCAAAAATCAATGAGAGCTTATGTTTGCAGGAACGGAAGGAAAAGGGCAGCCATTATTATAAGCAACAGAACTATCGACGCCACAGTAATAAGCCAACTTTCGAATGAAGATTGTGTACTCATCGAAATCCACCATCAAAGAAAAAAATTATTCGCATCAAGCATGTATTTTGACTTTCAAACAGACATAGGAATTGATATAGGCAGAATAGAACAAATTTTAAATCACACAGAACGGCGTGGAATAATAATTTCAGCTGATACTAATGCCAAGAGCAAACTATGGTTCGACACAACAGCCAACGAACGAGGGCGAAACCTAGAAGATTTTCTCACAACGCTGTACATAATCAATGTAAACACAGGGATACCAACCTTTGAAACAAGCAGGGCAAATAGTAGGATCGACCTGACGATAACTAATAATCATCTGCTCACGACAGCAACAAACTGGAAATGCGGAGAGGAAGAAAGTTGTTCCGACCACAAAATTATCTTCTTTGAAATACACAGAACGCAGTAAACCTGTATATCCCCTATACAGCCCAACAGTGATGCACATCTTACCGGCAGCAGATATATTCTAAAGAAGAAAGAAAACTATGAACAGTTCATAAAACTTCTACACTCAGCCCTGAGCAAGGAATTTCAATGCGAAACAAATCGAACGACCCTGGAATAAACCGACAAACAAATCAGTGAAAATATAAGCGATTCTCGAGATGCTGAAAAGGTGACAGAAAGATTCAACTCGTGCATCATAACAGCTTGTGACGGATCTTTCCACAAATCCACGTCAAGGAAAATATCAATCAAGAAGAAATCTGTAACATGGTGGAACAATCAGCTAACGATGTTAAGTATAAGAGTGAACGCTCTGCGCAGAAGATTCCAGAGAACAGCAAATAACCAACAGCTCAGAGACGAAAGATAATTGCTATGCATTGAAGGAAAACGTGAGTACCAGCAGCAAATACAAAAAGAAAAATTAGACTCGTGTAAAAAATACTGTACCATCGAAAACAGAAGCAACCCATGGCACGCAGCATATAAATTGGCTGCAGGAAAAATAAGGAACCAGCCCACCCTAACAACTATCCAGAAAATAGACGGAAGCTACACACACAATATTCAGGAAACAATTACTATATGATGGACCACTTCACTCCCAAAGACGATGTGGGAAGTGACACAGTGCAACAACAAGAGATGCGAAGGCTCCAAGAAGAACCAATATATACACAAGGCGATAGACAGTTCACACAAGAAGAAATTCTTCACGCAATTGAAAGGTTCAAACCAAAGAAAGCACCTGGGGAAGACGGCATAACCAAAGATATACTAAGAGTCTTCCAGAGCTTCCCATTATCACTCTCACCTCCATTTACAATAAATGTTTAAATCAAGGTTGCTTTCCAAAAATATGGAAAACATCACAGATAGTACCTGTAATCAAACCTGGGAAGGAAGAAAGCAACGAAGTCACAAAATTCAGACCAATAAGTCTACTAAAAATTGGAGGTAAAGTGCTAGAGAAGCTGACGATAGATAGGATAAATCATCACATACACACCATTAATCTCCTAAACACAAAACAGTACGGATTCATCCCACAAAAAGGCACCATAGACGCCATGTTAGCTCTCAAAAACTTCATAAAAGAAAATCGCGATCAGAAGTAAAGTGTTATTATTACCAGTCTGGATGTGAAGGGGGCATTCGACGCTGCTTGGTGGACAGGCATACTTCTCAACTTGCGGAACCTAAAATGCCCCCAAAATTTATATCTGTTGGTCAAGAATTGCTTCAAAGACAGAGTAGCTACACTGTCCATCAATCACAGCAGAGCAGTAAAAGAAGTGACAAAAGGCTGTCCCCAGAGGTCCTGTTGTGGTCCTGGGCTCTGGAATGTCTTGTATAATCCATTGCTTAGTTTGGAATACACGAAACGAAGCAAATTAATAGCATTCACAGATGATTTAGTGCTGATTACAGCAGGGGAAACTAAGGACGTTGCAGAAATGTATGCGAATATGGATCTAAAGCAAATAGTAAATTGGTCAAAACAGTACAAACTCCAGTTCAATAATAGTAAATCAAACGCTATTCTGATTTCAAAGAAAAGAAGAAAACTGCAAAATAAGCACATATCTGAACAGGATCATAGAGCAAGTACAACAATTAAAGTATCTAGGGATATTATTTGATAACAAACTGAATTTTAACATGCATATAAAACATGTAACAGATAAATGCGTAATACTTATTAACGCACTAGCGAGGACAGCCAAGCAGAACTGGGGTTTAGGCCAAGAAGCCCTTCGAACATTCTATAAAGATGCTGTACATCCGATGCTGCTATATGGCGTGCAAGTATGGGAAGAAGCGATCCTAAAAAGAAAGAACATATACAAATATCAACACGTACAAAGATTAATGAACATAAAAATTGCCAAAGCACATAGAACTGTGTCATACAAAGCGCCCTGTGTTTTGTCAGCAATCAAGCCAATAAATATAAAGATTCAGAAAGTACTAGAGATGCATAAATTCAAAAATGAAAAATCGACATTAATTGAAGTCCCGAAACTAAGCAAGTGGCCACATCCTTCAGATAGAATGCGTGTTCAAGAAGCACAGGAAGACATACAGTACAACATAGAGATTTATACCGACAAAAGCAAGATAAATGGAAAAGTCGGAGCAGCAGCAGTCACTTTCCAAAATGGGGAAGAGGTTAAAAAGCTCCAGTATAAACTCGGTGAGTACTGCTCCAATAACCAAGCAGAACAGATAGCAATTCTAGAGAGACTTCGAGCAATAGCCGATAACAGTTGAGAGTTTACAGTGGGAAATAAATTAGGGGTAGTGAACACGGACAGCCGGATTACAGTAGACCTTCTTAAGAACAGTCAAATCCGGAGCAAAATAATAGAAGAAATAAATGCCAAGATCAAGTATCTGCAGGACAACGGCTGGACCATCCACATATAATAGGTAAAGGCACACACGGGACAACGCGGGAACGAAATCGCAGACCAGTCGGCAAAGGAGGCTGCACAGGAAGACAACGGGGAGCTTATCAACAGCGAGATACCATGGACCAGGGGGTGTTAACGGGGACACATACTCTGAAACCGCATTAAGCTTCTCGAAACTGTCGTCCAACAGATTAAGCACTGCACATCAACTTTAAAATCTGTCGGTGTTAACGGTATCCAAGCGAATCCAAATTAAACGTGAAAAATGGTCATCAATTTGTAAAATTTGCAAGATTTGTAAGGCCTGCGATGGCATATCAGCAGCAAGAAGGAAGAGAATGGACTTTTACAAATACCTATCGGCAAGTAAGATGTTAGCATGTAGCTAAATATCGAACATTAATATCATAACTTAACCTGAATTGTACCTTCATACACTTTCATTTGTAATTAAATTCTTTAGATTATGTAGCATTTTATAGTGTATCAAGGATGTTTTACATGAAAAAGCATAAGTGACATTAACCTTGTTACTTAATTATTAATGCAAAAACAATTTTTTTCTGCTTTTGTTTTAGCTACCTCATCATCTCAGGATACCAGGAATACGATGGCAGAAATCAAAAGTGCCGCAAGATTAGAAATCTTGTGTTTATTGTTTTGGTGATGTGACGTAATCTTCAGGAACATTATTAATGTAGAACAAAGCTTTCTTTCTCATCTATACAGCAATTTATTGTGGCTTATCAGATATTTCTTAAAGTTTGAGTTTCATTTCAATAGCAGTGGAAAATTAACAAAAACTTTGAGGAGTGTTGTGACCAGTATTTTCTAAATTTTCAGGTAAATTGAAGTTATTTTAGGCAGCTGATTGGATATATTCGTTGGCTTTGTGTTAGAAGTTTTAAATTTAAAATATTTGAGTCATATATAACAGTCCATGTAAGGTTAGTAGTTACCTGTTTAAATTACTGCAAAACTAGCCTTCCTAAATTTCAGCTATTTTGTAATTTTCATTTAATTTACATGACTTAATATAAAACAACAGTAAGCCAAAATTAAACACCATATTATTATGTGATTTCTTCAATATTTAAGGTTTATTTTGGGGGTGGGGTTAATTTAGTCCATATAATTAGCTGTCATCAAAGACAGAAATACTTAAACAATTGCTTATTAGCTTTATAGAAATATATCTTTGCACGTTGTTACATGAATGTTGTTGGACATGTTCAATGTTCACAGCCTTTTCTGGCTACAAGTGAGCCTACTGATCGCAAATCAATCTAATCTAATCATGGAAATTAATTGTTCTTTCACACTGGCCGTGTGTAGGCTAAATTGTGGAAACGTAGAGTCAGACTGAAAAATTCAATGCCATAGCCGGGTTGACCTAATAGTGGTTAACTATAAAGCCCGTGCCTTAAAGTACTTACAATATAGTAAGTCGCCATTAAGGTAGTTGTCTCATGTGTTTATGAGAACTCCTAAGTGGTTTACCGGGAAAATACGAGTCACTTGGAGAATTTAATGCCATATCGGCGCGTTGGCCATAGTAGCACAATGGTAGTGCGGCTGGACGGAAACCAGAAGATCCGTGGTTCAAATCCCGGCTTTGGCATTGCATTTTTCAGTCTGACTCTACGTTTCCACTAATCTAATCATATCTTTAATTCTCATGCTGTTTTTACTAACATGTGTACAACAAACTTATACACGAAGATTTTCAAAAAAAATTCTTCCATCTCAGACTACAGTTTAGATGAAACATTTGTGCATTTCAGCCACAGTACTCTTCCTGGATTAAGTAATATAAAATATATTGTTACCCAAGCGACAAACTCACGATGCCGATCAATAAATGAAGGCCGGTGGAGGGAGGGGAGACCGCAGGGGTAGCTGATTCTTCGTTTCCCCCCTCCTGCCGCCCGAAGGAGGGCGAAGCATCGAGAATGTTTTCCCCCTCCATAAGTGGAAATCTCGAGAAACTTCGGGCCGCCGATCAATACGGGAGAGGCGACAGAAGTTGTGTTGAGTGAGTCGTGGCGAGCAGTAGTGTAAGGCGCGCCCAGTGTACGTGGAAAGACGAACTGGCTTAGTTAAATTGTGTACACTACGAAATTTTATGTATTTGTGACATTGTAACAAGGTGGAAATAAAGAACATTTTTGAGTGGTGTAATTCAACTTTTCATTTCACGAACCCACAAAGTCACAACTGGCGTCAGGAAGTGGGATAACGGCCATGGAATCGGCATTGGAAAAGCTTTTGGAAAAGATGAGCGAATTAACAGCGAAGACGGAAGCCACAAACATTAACCTCACCGAGAAGATGGAAGGAATGAAGACCGAGTTAACCACAGAAATGAGAGCAGCGAACGGCAGTCTGGCCACGGAAATGAAGGCGGCGAACGAAGCTCTCGCCGCAAAGTTTGAAGAACAGTTGGCCGGCGTAAAAGAGGACGTCACAGAGTTAGGCGAGCGCGTCGAAGACCTGGCGAGCCGCGTTAATGAGCTGGAAGGAAAGACCGACAATAGCGTCAAGTCCCTGAGTGCCATGGTGGAGGACGTCGTTGGCAGGAGGTTGAAGGATTTGAAGGCCAACGCACCGGGACGCGACACAACATCGGCGCGCGTCACACCTTCAAAATATGACGGCGCGTCAACGTTTGAGGTCTTCCGCCGCCAATTCGACGCAGTGGCCAAGCACAACAAATGGTCACCAGAGGAGGAGGCAACACAGTTAATAGCCAGCCTCCAGAGACGGGCCGCGGAAGTCCTAAACGCGATGCAGACAACGGCGGCGCCCAAGGACATCTGGGAGGCCCTGGAGAATCGTTTCGGAAACCACCGCTTAGGCGCAGCGTACCGCAGCCAGCTAAAGGCAAGGTCACAGCAGCCAGGGGAGACGCTGCAGGAGTTCGCCCTGGCAGTTGAACAACTGGCTAGCAAGGCCCTAGTCGACTTCCCACCAGAGTTCGTATCCCGGGAAGCTGCCTACACATTCGTTGACGGGGTACGGGACACGGAGATTCATCAGCGTCTAATGCTCGGCGATTATAAAACAATCCACGAGGCGCTAACGGCAGCATTAAGGATGGAGGCGGCCAAGGTAGCATCTATCCCGACGTCGAGAACGAAGACTGTCCGCTACGCCGGAGACAGAAGACCAGCTGAGGGACGCCGGCGAACACCTAGTGGCCTGTGTTGGGGTGTGGACAGCCTGGACACCTGCAGAGAGACTGCCCACACCAGGAAGGGCAGCCGGAAAACGAGTAAGGGCCGTCGTGGAGAGGGGCACGTCGGCGCCATCACCACCATCCCCTCGAGTGACACTGCGCGCCGTCAGACGGCGTATGGAGGACAGCCTCATCGCGGACGGTTGGGTAAGAGGAAAGCCGTGCCGCGTGCTGGTGGACACCGGGGCGGCCGTGACCATCATCAGACCTGACGTGGCGAAGGGTTTGCCGACAAGGAAGCCGTGCCGACCATACCAGCTTGTTACGGCATCGGGCGACACCTTGCCTGTGGAGAAGGAGGCCCTGCTGGAGCTGACCTTGGGACGGAGTGCCGTGCGTCTGTGGGTGTTCGTCGCGAAGGTGGCTGAGGAGGTGATTCTGGGACTGGATGCCCTCAGGAGCCACGAGGCGACGGTCGACGGAAGGTCCTGCGGCTCAACGGAGAAGAGGTTATACTTCGTCAAACCGAAGAGTGCCTTGGAATCGGTAGGATCATCTTGAACGAAGACGTGGTTGTCCCCGCGAGGAGCGAGGTGATGGTGACGGCGCGACCGGAAGGCCAGACGGCACGCTGGTTTCAGAGGCTGCAGGAATACGACTTCACCTCGGAACATCGCAGAGGGAAGAGTCACGGTAACGCGGACGCTATGTCCCGAAGACCCTGTCCAGAAGAGTGCGGCCAATGCACAAGAGTGGAGGAGAAGGAGCGTGCCGCAGCAGTTCGAGTAGTCACGGCAGTGCCTGCGGATGGCTGGGATAGCGCAGGCCTGAGGAGGGAGCAGCTGGTGGACGCAGACTTGGAGCCACTCTTGAGGGAAGTGGAGGCAGGGACGAGACCAACCTGGGCGGACATCGCACCGAGGAGCGCCACCTACAAGTCTTACTGGGCCCAGTGGGACTCGTTGAAGACCAGAGAGGGTGTGCTGTTCCTGGTATGGGAATCACCCGATGGGAAGACGCAGAGAGAACAGTTGGTACTTCCCCGGAGTAATGTTCCGGAAGTCTTGGAAGAAGTGCACGCCGGTACTTCAGGGGGACAGCTGGGAGCGAACCGGACGATTGACAAACTACGGCAGCGCTACTACTGGCTGAGGCTCCGAGCAGACGCTGATAGATGGTGCCGTCAGTGTCACGTGTGCGCGGCGAGTCGCGGCCCCCAGTCTAGGAGCCGGGGTCGCATGCAACAGTACAACGTCGGAGCGCCATTCGAACGGATCGCCGTTGACATCGCTGGACCGTTCCCAATATCCGACCGAGGCAACAAGTACCTGGTGGTGGTCGTGGATTACTTTACTAAGTGGCCGGAGGTGTATGCCATCCCGAACCAAGAGGCAAGGTCAATCACAGACTGCCTCGTGGAACAAGTGTTTTGCCGATTTGGGGTGCCATTAGAGCTGCACAGTGATCAAGGCACCAATTTTGAGTCCAACCTGATGAGGGAGGCACTAGAGAGACTAGGGGTTAACAACACCTCTACATCCCCAGTCGGATGGCATGGTCGAGAGGTACATCAAGACCTTAGAGGAACACTTGAGGAAGGTCGTGGCCAGCCATCAGCGAGACTGGGACGTCAAGGTGCCACTGTTCTTGCTGGCCTACCGCTCGTCA
>CM060953.1:99105700-99508200 GCA_030765055.1 Mantis religiosa
CTGTCAAAGATATTCTTCAAAGAAAGCTCAAAATAAATTTTACTGTTTGCTTTCTAGGTTCATTACAGTAGATAGTTACATAAATATCCAAATTATCTGGGGTAAACGATTTCCTGTTGTCACGCAACACATTCTTGTATGGCGAAGACGTTCTTACAACAGAATTTGAGGTCATTGGAGGGTAAACCATTGATGTCAGTGCGGCAGATTCTAGCGGTAGCTTTCCTATATACTTTTCTTCCTGCAGTACTGAGTTTATATTTTCATGTCTTCAAAACCTGGATTTCGTTTAATGATCTTCTGCACTTCTATGATCATGCACCTCGCACTGGTTTAGATATTCGTTATCTCGAAACATTGTCGATATCTACAGCATCTTTTAGTGGCAAAGTTGTACTTTTCCAACGGAGAATAGCTTCTGGTATAAAAAGCAAATTGCTAAGTTTCCCAGCGCGTAAGCGGCTCAGGTGGAAGAGGTGCTTTCCTTTGAACAATTGTATACGTGTTGGGGTTTTTAAGAAAACCATCTTGACCGAAAAGCTTCGGAGCAGAATTCGAACATTTTCTTTACTGAGATGAATATCATTTAAGGGTAATTCACTCTCGAATATGACCTTCCAAGATAAGTTTGAACATTTGAAAATAACCTTCTTCGTTTTAAAAAGGAAAAGCAACTGCTTAAGTTATTTTAGGTGTCAAACCCTCATTCAGTTTCTTTCAGGTAAAATAAGGTTAACCTAAAATCCGAGCCCTAGTAATAAGTTAACCTTCCCTATTTTCGCAATATCCGCAATTGCTGTTGGTTAGTAATACGCAGGTTTTTAATGTTCGTACTTTTTACAGGATAAGGGAATATCTCGGGAAAATCTTTATCCTTCATCGGGAATTTAACTGTCTGATTATGAGGTACAGGTGGCTTCATACTTTTGGTATAACTGGATCAGCTTAATCCCAATCGGATTCAGTTGTTCATCGTTGTTCTAAAATAAGTACAGTTGTTTCTGGGCTAGCGACTGTATAAAAAATGGAACTTTGGTAGATTTTCTACACTCTGTGTTTTTGGGTACACGCAAGAAAATATGTAATACTGTATGTACCATCATAGATAGAAACTTGGAAATAATTATAATTCACAGCAATACAAAAGACAAATTAGATATTACACCATAATTAGCATTTAATTTCATTATAATGTAACCTTTCTAGTTCTAGATTCACTAGATCAGGAATAAGTAATGGGTGAAGTTACTTAAATATTTTACTCGTCAAAATCTATTTTTAAACTCTAATTAGTAGAATTATAATTATCATTTCTTCACAAAAGACCATCCGAGATGAGTGATTATTTTTAATGCATTAATATCTTCACAGATGCACGTTTGACTCCGTTGTCGAATATTTGCAAACTCAAAATTACTTAAATCTCGGGCGATAACAAGCCCACAAAATGCTGCGGCTCAAGCAGCGTTAAGATTTGTATGTTATTTTGTACTAATTTTCGACAATATGATATTTAAACAACATTTTCAATGCATAATACATTCTAAAATATTATCCCAAAGGAGATAGATTAATAGATTTTAAGAAAGTGGCGCATCCAAAATAATGACGAGTTCACGTTCTTGCTGCTGGCATTCAATTGTGATAAAAGTACATTAATAATCAGTAAAATATTTAAAGAGAATACATGTTAACAAAATATCGTTAAGCCTACTGCTTGGCTTTGAAGATTGAAACGTTACCAAATAGGCTCTCAAGTTCTCCGGAAGAACTTCATGCACGACACCTGACCCTTTCGATAACTCCAACCTGACTTCAAGAAATTTGAAATAAGATACGTCGTCACTAGGTTAGCCGTTTTATTCTGACTAAAGAATACCTGTAAAAAAGCCAAGAGTAACGAGGTACGTTCTCGAGTATCACACCCGGTGAGAACCTCCAAAGCTTCCAAGTTTCAAAGGATCACGCTGTTGACTTGGCTGAGTCTGTACAATAATCCGATAAAATAATCTGAACTTCGATCCTGCTAGTGTTCAGTTTTACTTTCTCTAATACATACTTACAAAATGCAATTTCAGAAGAAATTATGCTTCAGCCCACTTTGATAGAACGAATTTAAAGAAGGGCTTTCTTCTATGTGCATGTGCGAGTGTGAAAAACTCGCAAAGATAAATAAATAGAATAAAAATATAAAAGTCGGTTAAATAGTGAATATAGTATTTAAGTTCAGTAACTTCAGGATGTAATACGGTAACTTTTAGGAAAATCCTCCTCTCCAGATCCCCTTTTGCATGGAATGCATTGTCAGCATCTTCAGATTACGATTACTATGCACTCCCTGCTCTGTGATTTACCGTTAGCTACCCCTTTCGAGGAAGTGCCAGGTTGCGCCAGGGATTTGTAAAAAGGTATGCGACACCTCAAAGAATGGTGCAGGTTGAGACAAGACCACTGAACAGTCCATGTAAAATATTGTAACCTCTGGTGTATCCACACGGACTTGAACAGATGTTTATTAAGTGCAATGGTGCTTCCACGTAACAATATCCTGAACTACACCTCACTAATTCACTATCTTCTACTACTTCTACTCCTGACAAGCTACCACTTCTTCTTTCTTCTTCTTCTTCTTCTTCTTCTTCTTCTGCTCCTCCTCCTCCTTCTCCTTCTCCTTCTTCTGTTACGCCAGAAATGCCGCTGTCTTATGTTCTGCTGTCATTGCTTTCAGCTCCACTATCCTGAATACTGTGACTTTGTGGGTTCGTGAAATGAAAGGTCCAATTACACAAACTCAACAATGTTCTTTATTTCCACCGACTTACAGTTAAACTCTTGCCAATTACACAGTATTACGTGCTGCACACAATTACAATTCACCAGTTCGTCCGTTACAACTTCCTTGTACTCGCGATTACATAAACTCCGATACACATACACAGTTCGTACAGTCTTCCGTTGCACAATCCTTTCGTTCGTTAACACGTCACTGACTAACTCTTACACCAAGAACTGCGACTGTCTCCTCACTCACTGACAAAACCAACTGATTGACTGACTAAACCAAAACCAACTCCACTCCGTCCGTCTGTAACCTTCTTTATATAGGAATATCGCCGGTTTCTAGTGACCAGGAGAATGTTCCAGATTACGTAATTTCTGGAACCAGGTGGACAGAAACAGACGGCACACTGATGTTTTTCCTCCCAACCACTGCCTGTCGCCACTACAAGACAAACGAGGGGGAGGTGTGGCTAACGCGGTCCTCCCCCTGCCTTCCGTTCCCAGCTGGTTTCATAGGGTGTTCTAACGCTCGTGTGACAATACGTAACGCTATATTGTATTTTCTACGATGCAATCAACGTTTTTAAAAAAATGTTACTCAATTGTTTCCAAACTTGTCGGCCAGTTTTCCTTGTTCCACAGCACCAATTTCGCCAGATCATTGACAGGACATTTTTGCACATCTCTCATCTTAAACGTTGTTTGTACTTGTTACCCACTATTTTAAATCTCCCCATATTAACTCAATTGGATTTAAATCTGGGTGGGAGTCAGTTTATGCAACTTGACTAAATCAGAAAGTTTTAACTTGGAAAATGACTTCAAACGTAATACCGTTTTTAATAGGCAGGCCTTCACGCCAGTTTTTAGGGAGCTGGATGTTGTGATTTATCCATTTAAGCACTGTGATAGGGCGCGCTGTCAATTACTTGGTCAGAATTTTGAGGAATATTGGTAATGAGCATGGTTTTCAACCACTTATTGTAATCTTGTGTATTCATTTAATGGGGAAAATCTCCAGATCTTTGCTTTCATTTATACATAAGTATGTTATTTGGTACAAATCCATACCTCCTACCAGCGTGGAAAACGTTTCTCCCTTGGATATAGGTGCTAACACACCAACATTACTTTAATTAGTCCTAAAGGATTTATATGGCTACTGTCTATATAACGTTAACGTTAACGGTGTACTTGGTTAAATAAATATTTTGTTTGTTAATAACGTTAATCGACAGGATCAGCCACCGGTGTGCTGGAATTTCTTCCCGCGAAGTTATGGAACACTTGTTTCACCTCCGTGGTGTAGGGGTAACACGTCTCCATTACATTCAGGCATACCGAGTTGTCGCATCTTGGTTGCGACAAGCTATCTGGATAGAGTCATGGTCCACTCACAAATGAATAGAAACACCTAGATTGGTAATCCCATGTGACATATGTCGCAAATAAATAAATAAATAAAACTAAAGGCCTCTATATAATGATGCACCATACACAAGAGGAAATATTATACGAAGTGAAATGGAAAAAGCAGACAATGGTCATTGCAATAATAGGTAAAATAAATAAACTTGTAGAGGTTTATTGACGAGGCTAAACATTTTAACTACTTATATATAAAACATAAAAACTAATGTACATAAAAACAATTAAAAGAATTCTAATATAATATACAGTTGTAGTTTAAGAAGTAATAGTGACTACTACAGAAGACACAAACAGGAATATTAAACAATCATACAATACAAATTGTAGAAAGGGGATTATTCAATACATTAGCTATCAATTTAAACAAAGAACATAAAAATAAAGCTAATGATGCATATCATAAAATAACCGATTCCGAAAATATGTATTACCTATATTAAAATCTAGGTAGAAGTTTCGGTATCATTAAATACGTTGCATTAATGGCTTTTTTAAATATGCATGTTTAAAATTGTGAAAATTCAATTAAACGAAGATAAACAGGAGTGGTACGTGTAGTACTCGGCGGTATCAGTTTACTCTTTTTTTAAGCACAGAGCATCACTCATTTTAAGCAATAATATACTTTTTACTTTGCTATTTATGCAAGGTAGAGCAAGTATTGCATTCAACCCAACATTCCGGTACCGAGATTTTCAAAAATAATGTAACTTGAATAAAAGAAAGAAAAGAACAAACAAAGAAAACCATCTAGATAAACGATTTTGGTTGTGTGGGCGAGAGAGAGAGAGAGAGAGAGAGAGAGAGAGAGAGAGAGAGAGAGAGAGAGAGAGAGAGAGAGAGAGAGAGAGAGAGAGAGAGAGAGCATAACTAAAGAATGAAAGTAGGATAAATAGTAAACTAAAGTTCTGTGTCTGCTAAAACTGCAACATGGAGATTCTCAAGAAAATCTCCGTAGTCAAGACTAACCTCTAGATGGAAAACTTTCAGTTATATATTTTATTTTCTCAAACGCAGCTGTAATGATTTACGTTAAAATGGCACATATTTCAGATATTTTATCAATCAAACTGTGTCATTTTGAATGTCTCTGGAATATCCTCTGAATTCCTGTTCATGGACCGCGCCGTGGTCGAGTGGTTAGATAGCTTGGCTCTCACCAAGGCGGTCCAGGTTCGATTCCATGTGACCACAAAGTGAAATTCGTGGTGGACAACACGGCGCTGGAACGGGTGTTCTCCGGATATCCAGTTTCCACCGCCATCATTCCACCAATTGCTCCATCATCTTTCCTATCCCTTCATCTCGCCCTCATTCTGCCTCCACTTCTCTCGCTCTCATACCAGGCATTGGGCTGATCATCCATCCTGGATTCTCTCTCACTGATCCAGAGTTTCCGTTCCTCAACCCACCGCCTATGGGCATAAGAGTTAAGAGGAACAAGAATACCCTGACACCACGTAGTGGTATAAGAGGGCAGTCAAAGAAAGAAAGTCCCCTTCATTCAGAATAAATTTGGTTAATCTTTAGAATAAATTACAGATCGACATCTTTAAAACACTCACTCAATCTCAACTTATTAATAACATCAGCCATTCTCGAGATATTCGTTGTTATAGACTTGCATGTACTAATAATTTTGTTTCGAAGCGACGTCATTCAGTTATTTCCTGGTTACGGCATGACAAAAAAGGTTTCTAAAGACATTATGGCTTCGATTTCTCATATCCTTCCTCGTTGTGGCTACAACGAAACGTGTAATAAAAGCATTTGCAGAAATATGTATCTCTAGGAAAAATAAGCGTTTGTAGGAATAGTTTATTGAAGAGTGGGCATAGAAAGGTATGTGAATAGGACACCTCAGAAAATCTCAACTTTTGCTAAACGACACGATCTAGTTCAGTAAATCATGTAAGACACCTAGATCTGAGCTCTTTCGTAGGTCTTTGTAATATTTTATTATAATGATTATTGATTGCTTGCATTTATACCAAGGTAGGAATTGGTACATTTTCGAAAGGTTTAACTTGATAAACAGGAGGTGGTGCATGTCCAAATTACTGCGTCTTAAGGCAAAGCGACACGTGGCACACTTACTAGACAACGGAATTATAGCCATGCTATCGTATGATACATATCTTCATTTGCATAAAGAGATTAATTTAATACATTAGTTATTCACAGAGCTGTATTCGTCATTCCAGGTGACATGTATATAAGATGTTAAACATTGATTCAAAGTGTACATTCGAAAAAGAAAGGCCGTGATTAAAATTCTTTAAGTTTTTAGGAAGTGCTTTTCTTATTTCTAAATGCTTCAGGCTCAGTCCACCAAGGTTTGTGTGGACACTTCCAAGTCGTCAGAATCACCACAATCAAAAATGTATAATACGATGTTTTTATACTTCTCAAATACATGCAACAAATTGCCAGGCTCACATTTTTACTTGCTTCGTATTATAATGGTATTTTAAGAGGTTTGAGATTGCGTAATACACTAGTTAAAACTGACCTTCAATTGTCATTCTCTCCAGATTACGAGGGCTGTTCAATAAAGAATTACACCTTTATTATTATTATTATTATTATTATTATTATTATTATTATTATTATTATTATTATTATTATTATTATTATTATTATTATTATTATTATTATTATTATTATTATTATTATTATTATTATTATTATTATTATTATTATTATTATTATTATTATTATTATTATTATTATTATTATTATTATTATTATTATTATTATTATTATTATTATTATTATTATTATTATTATTATTATTATTATTATTATTATTATTATTATTATTATTATTATTATTATTATTATTATTATTATTATTATTATTATTATTATTATTATTATTATTATTATTATTATTATTATTATTATTATTATTATTATTATTATTATTATTATTATTATTATTATTATTATTATTATTATTATTATTATTATTATTATTATTATTATTATTATTATTATTATTATTATTATTATTATTATTATTATTATTATTATTATTATTATTATTATTATTATTATTATTATTATTATTATTATTATTATTATTATTATTATTATTATTATTATTATTATTATTATTATTATTATTATTATATATACAACGGACCTACTCATCCTCAATTTTATGGCCCTTCTCAAAATAGTCTCCCCTGAATGCAATGCACTTGTCCCAGCGTTTCTGCCTGTCTTCAAAGACATGCTGGAAACAATGTTTTGAGAGATCCTTCAAAATCGCCTCCGCAGCCTTCGCCACTGCTTCTGATGATGGATAATGCCTCTCAAGAAGGCGTTTCTTCAAGTTAGGGAATAGAAAAGGGTCACATGGGGCTAAATCCGGACTATAGGGAGGGTGAGGGATGCACTTCACGTTGATTTATGCAAGATATTCAGCAACAACATTGGCAATATACAGCCGCGCATTATCATGGTGCAGCATTCATCCTGCTTGATGGAAATGTGGTCTTTTGCGCCTGATATGGACTTGCAATGTTTTCAGGAGATCCCTGTAGTACTGTCCAGTTACTGATGTGTGTGTAGGTACAACATGCTGATAAATCATTCGATAAATATCAAAGAATGAGATGACCATAACTTTCCCAGCAGAAGTAACCACTTTTACTTTTTGGGTGTTGGTGATGAAGGAGATTCCCACACCGAGCTTTGCTGTTTGCTCTCAGGATCAAAATGATGTAGCCAAGTTTCAACAGCAGCGATTACGTTTGAAAGAAACTCCGGATCTTCCTCTAACATCAAATTTAACTGCGTGTTACCTCCATTGCAGCGGTAGGCGATACGGAACATGTCTGAATTTGCCTGGTTCTCACAGGCGGGAACCAGGAGTACCAACAATGGAACTATTACGGCGTGTTTGTTTCACATTAAGCTAACAGAATATAATGAGAAGGAATTTTAGTGCTAAAAATTATAACCGTAAAAAAATTATGATCATTCTTTATTGAACAGCCCTGTCTCATCCGCATATGCCCATTTCGACAGTAGCGCTGCTGAATATTAATGCGAACGCATTAGTTATTCGGGTACCACAGAGAGGAGCAAACTGATTATTTGGGTTTTGCAATTGCCAGTTCTACGTTCAGCAAAGATATCCGTTAAGATCCTATTTAGCACAGAAAAAACAAGTAGATAACCTCTGCGAAAATAGACAAGTAATGCGCGTTGAGTTTATAAATAGCGATTTGTGACAAAATGTAATATTATGTGCAATTTTTCTGAAACCACGTGACGTTTTTCATTTATCTGCTTATTTTACGGCACGTTGATGTCAAGGTGAGAGCAAGAGTTAAAATTGTCTTAGAATATGGTCAATGCATTCATAAAAGTAAAGTAATACAGTATTAATGTATTGACCTGCTAAAGCTTTTAGTTGCTTTTAGAAACCTATAATTACTTACTCCAAAACTAAATACCGTTATCATGCCTGACATATTTATTACTGCTGTTGTAATAAGTTATCCCATAATACCATGTATTGTTTACATGTTCATTTTAGTGCAGGATTTATGGACAGTTCTAAGTTTTGCTAAGAATACTGCTAAAAGCAAATGAAGAGGAACTAAACTTCTCACTTCCTCGTTATGTAGTTCTACACACATTTACACAAAACGTATGACGCTCGCCATTTACGTACTTTACAACTGAAATATCTGAAACCCCTGATAGCAAACACCTTTGTACTGACAGTGCCTTAATTTTTGTTTAAAATATATCACGTATTATTTATTGTTAGTGTCTGTCTTCGCTCAAATGCCACCACCGACACCGCAGAATTTGTCAAATGTACCTATAATTAATCATCATCAGTATTATTATAATTATAATTATTATTACTATTATTACTACTATTACTACTACTACTATTATTATTATTATTATTATTACTATATTACAGGGCAACTGACAATGCCTCTCCAATCATGAACTAAGTTTCTTCCTTTTATATCCTTTTAATCTCTCATCAGCTGATAGGATTAAGTCAAGTCATTTACCTGAGATACTAAGATTTTGATCTCTTTCCCTAATATCTAAAAGATAAAATAGAAGCTAGCTGAATGATCGAAAATGATCAAACCAGACCTCTATAATTCTGTCAGAGGGGCCAGTCCGTGTAACTTGGTTCGTTAGGCTCTCGCCTGCTGTTGCCAGGTCGCAGGTTCAAATCCGACCGAAACCATGGCTTTTACTGTGCTTGAAAGTCACAGCCCCATATTTTCTGGTATGTAAAGAACTCCTTGGGAAGAAATTCCGACACACCGATGGTGCTGTTATGATTCTGACAATTCACAGCTTCGTTAACAAACTATAGCCGGTAGTGCAGATGCTAGCATGTCTGCCTCACGTTCAAGAGGTCCCGAGGTCGAATGTCCGTCAGGGTGAGTTACCTGGATAAGGTGTTTTCCGGGGTTTTCTCTTATCCTGATAGACGAATGTCGGATAACTCTAAGCTCAATGGAGCCTGGGCTCATTTGAGCTTCATTTCACCCATTTCATTCAACATCCGATATGACTTAACGTTGGAGGACGTAAATTAAAAAAACTATTTTGCTAAAGAGCTGTGGAGTAGGTACTCTAAATGCACCACCAAGATGGTCAATAAATTAATCGCTGCTTTAACTCAAAAGACCAAAATACAAATGGTTGAACAAGAATGATTTTGAGCAGAGTTTTCTTGGAAACAGTGAGCGTGAGAAACCAATCTTTTGGCAGTTACTTAAATATAAATAACTAGTGGTCTCCCTTTGCTACATAACACATTTATTTTAATTTGTCCTCTGAAAGCAAATATTTTTTATACCTTGGCGAATCGTCATATCTCTGTCGTCACACAAATGACAACTGTGTGTGTGTGCGTGTGCGTGTTGAATATGTAGCTTACATAGACTACTGCGCTTCTTTTGTTGCTCTAAGCCCAGCCTAAAGCTTATCCTTTTGCGTTTAAATGGGGGGAGTTGAAAAGAACAATTACTGCAAATTTAGATAAACTATGAACAAATATCGTAATAAGTATGCGTGTCCACAGTTTCGAACCTCACGATTTGGAAGGCAAACCCTAGTGCTCTTAGAAAATAAACTTCAGTAAACCTTACAGTGGTAAACAAATCAACTATATATCAAATAGCACTACGTTAATAAATAAAAATGTTATTGTCAACTTACGGACAGCAATCTTCCTTGGGTCAAAAGCCTCCACCCGCTGTTCAACGATTGCGATACGAGCCTGAAGACGCTTAGATCGTTCACATACATCCTGGAGCTGTTTCGATAGATCCACGAATATATCATTGGCAATAAGAGCCAGTGACGCAAGTTGCCTCAAGGCGCTGCTCAGGGTGTTGTTACTAACCGCCTCAAGTTCACCGTCGCTGACCAACGGTGACCCATCCTCCCGGTGGAGACTCCGACGGCTGAGAAACCGCGGCTCCAAAATACGTTGAACGAATGGCATCTTCTTCCTCCACACAATATTATGTTCTGCGACATTTCCCTGTTGATGCTGTCTACATTGTGTTACTTAACGCATTGATATCGACGGAAGGATAACACCGTTATGCTTCCTCACGTCAAAGAGAACCACACGAACCCACACAGTCTATACCATCCTCTCCACAGCACTTCAAAAGCCGAACTGAAATGTGTGACGTGAGCTGTGGACGTGAGTGAGCCACACAGCCACGCGAAGGTGGAACTCGCGCGCTGGTTGGCAGCGCAGCCAACATAAATGTTCTTAAATGCTAAATGTTCCTAAGTTTCTGCGGGCTAAAGGCACGTATCCGTTAATGTGAAAGCTGTTAAAAATACTACGTTTTGTAATGACTTTGTGCCTTTTTAAGTTTCATTGAAATAATATTATAAGATAACCGCTCATATTAGAAATATTAACAAATGCATTTTGTAGCTGCCAAAGCAGGTTGGTTACTATCCTTTATCAGTAATGAACATTTGAAAAGAATTTTAGGCGTTTTCTCTACTTTCTCTTTCCACACATGAAATTTACTTTCGTAATATAAAGAAATTCCTATCACACAATACAAGAAAGAAAAAAGTGTGCAATAGCACTTGTAGTAAAATTAAATGCTGTACGTTCTCTTTTTGGATTAGAGGATTTTTTTTCTGAGTTCTAACACTAAAAAGGAACTCCATTTATTCCCATATTCTTTCCTTTAGCGTGCTGCAAAGAGCTCAACGCATAAGCATTTTAATTAATATCGAGTAAAGTCACAGTTTTCACCTTTAGTTTTAAAAAGGTATTTACTATAGTCTATTGTAACCTATTTCACATCTCGGAAACAGCCAATATATTTGGGGAAATTTCAGAGAGAAAGCAGTTCTCGCATATACATTTCAATTCCGTTTAATTCAAATGAGGTTGCTCTAATCTCTTCAGAAAGCATATTTTGGTGTCAGTTTTGCGACCAATTACAATTAAGTTATTCTATTATAAATAGTCATATTTAGATAAGCAAATAGCACTGAACAATTGAATATTTCTTCAATAGAAAAGTTTCTACAACAGAAAATTATTTAGCATTCTTCCAATACGCAAATATGTAGCCTTTTTCTTTTCATGAGTGTCCATTCTCAAAGCTGTACGAGTACGAAGAAAAGAAAATTATCACAATAGATTCACACTGTTTTGGTCAGGATCATTGACCTCTATGTATACCATACTATAGAATTAACGTAATTAAAAACACGTCAAGTCAACTTGAAGAATTCAAAATATCAAAAATGATGTATTTTATAAATTATTTATCCTTAATACTAAGAAAAAATAATTTTGATAATTTAAAACATATACACACTACTTCACAAGCATATCGTAGATATTAGTGACTTGGTTTATAAATGCGTCCATGGTCTTCCAAGTCGTTAATCACAAATGCTTACCGGGTGAGAAATGGCCCGCCTCGGTATTGTAGGTGATAGCGGGTCTGCCTCACGTTCAAGAGATCCCAAGTTCGAATCTCGGTCAGGGTGAGTTACCTGGATAAGGTTTTTACCGTGGGTTTCTCTTCTCCTGAAAGACGAATATCGGGACCCTGGGCTCATTTCAGCACTATTTCACCCATTCCATTCATCGTCCGATATGACTTAACGTTCGAGGATGTAAGTTACAAAAAAGGTGAGAAAAGTGCACATTATTGCATAATCAACACAAAGGAATATTGCTTGTGTCACAAATATATTTTTGTTTGTCATGAGATTATAAAAGAACTAACCGTCCAATTGCAAACATATACGTAAGTACTGTAGTTTTACTAAGTAAAATTATTTCTAACTGCAACATTTTAGGCACACTAACAATGTGGAAGGAGTATATTTTAAAGCAACTTACTTCATAATTACCATCTATTCTTTGCTTACCATTTACAACAGTAACACGGAAATATGCAAAACTTTTTTTTGTACTACAAGTTAATACTTCAATATATTTAAATCAAAAACTCGTATTAAACCCACTTTTATGAAACGTAAAATAACCATCAAGCATCTCACTTAGCTTTCTGTGATGCAGTTAATGTCAAAATTCATGTTACAGTGGCTCTGATTTCTAATTTTTATAGCGTATTCATTATCTCAAATTTTCCGTTTTCCTGACAAGAAGCGCAGATATTGTACAGCTTTAAGTTCCATGGAACTCGGGCAACATTTTGACTATATCATTTATCATCTGTATGATATACCTTATTAAAGAACGTTAAGTATGCAAAATGTCGTTTAGGGGGTACGGGATTTTAAAAAAGAATGCCTTGCATCCAGACATGTAAAAACACAAAAAATACATCTCGTTTTGAGACTATTTGGTCTGCCGCAGTGAGGCTCTCGTATACATATATGGACAGATACATATTTCCATACATTAATGCCTACAAACATAACGTAACACATGGCGTAATAGTCCGTAAGCGGACCAGATCCCGCCAAACCGACTGCCGGCCTCACGCTCACATACGAAAGGTAGAGGTTGGCGATCAACCAGCCGCTACTGGGAGGAGATGTGGTCAGCATTTCAACACCCTCAGGCGGAAAGGTGGCTTTCTAGACCAGGATTCGCCACCTCGCGCAGCTCCTCAATTTCCTTACGATGCTGAGTGGGTACCGGTTCTATACCCGGGACCTAAAATCCGCACCCCCAGGGGTGGGACCACTACGCCACGGCGCAGGACTCCTACATACATGCATTCGTACATATATACATACACGTACATACATACCTAAATACGTACATACATACATCCATGCATGTATACATACATACGTACGTACGTACGTACGTACGTACGTACATGCATATATACATACATACTGTGACTGTGGATCCGTAGAATTAAAAGTCCAATTTGCCGAAATTCTAAATGTTCTTTATTTGCGTAGAAACACTCTGCGCAGCAGCAGAATTACATCACATATCACAATCCACAACACCAAGGTCAATGACAATAACAAAAGCTTACTCAACTTCCACTCTTGACAACACTCTTGTTACATGTCTTTACAACTCTCAGCTGTTCTCTGCTTACCTCTCCCGCGACTGTTTTACAGCTTGCAACTCTACTTGGCCAGTCGTCGCCTCTTTAAATACATCACGGATAACTTTAGATTATTCAACAATAAACCAGAACCCGAACACAGCCCGCCTCGGTAGCGTGGTGGTAGCATGTCTGCCTCACGTTCAAGAGGTCCCGAGTTCGAATCTGGTCAGGGTGAGTTACCTGGATAAGCTTTTCCGGGGGTTTTCCTTATCCCGAAAGACGAATGTCGGGTAACTCTAAGCTCTATGGACCCCGGGCTCATTTGAGCATCACTTCACCCACTCCATTCATCGTCCGATATGTCTTAACGTTGGAGGACGTAAACTACTAATAAAGAAGTAACTAGAAATTTCCATTTATTTCAGTTTGTTTGTTTCTGCAGACGTTAATCTGCATGTTATCTTCATCTGCCGGCTCTTGGTTTTCATACTGCCCGCCTATCAGTTCCTTTTGTGTAAACAAGCCGCGCGATCGTAGATACGGGTTTGCGACACTGCTCCCTCCTCAAGGCGGGTCGTCCCGAACAGCACCAACGTAGTGGGCCAGACGATCCAGGTGTATCACCAAGAACTTTCATCGGGGCACTATCTGGATGCGGTAGATTACTTCGTTGATCCTCTTCACCACCCGGTACGGTCCTTGCCACGGCTGTTGAAGTTCGGGCATCGTCCCTTGGTCCGGGTAGGGTGATACAACCAGACCAGGTCACCTTGCTGGAACCCTTGGCTTTTGGCTTGCCTGTCGAATCGGTTCTTCATGCGGTTCCTCGCCTTCTGGATGTTCTGACGAGCCATCTCATGCGCATCGTGGAGACGGTACACCAGGTTCTCCATATACCCAGTTGCTAGCTGTTTGGCGTCAGGGGGCTCCCAAAGGCCAGGTCACAAGGGTGGCGAAGCTCTTGGCCGAACATTACGCTTGCTGACGTCATCCCAGTGGTGTCATTTGCTGACGAGCGCTAGGCCAGCTAGAACAGTGGCACCTTGACGTCCCAGTCTTCTAAGGTCTTGATGTATCTCTCCACCATGCCGTCCGACTGTCGATGTAGGGGTGTTGTGCGGGTCTTGTTCGCCCCAAGTCTCTCTAGTGCCTCCTTCATCAGGTTGGATTCAAAATTGGTGCCCTGGTCGATCTGGAGCTCTAACGGCAACCCAAATCGGCAGAACACTTCCTCCACGAGGCAGTCTGTGATGGTGTTCGCCTCCTGGTTCGGAATGGCATACACCTCCGGCCACTTGGTGAAATAGTCCACGACCACCATCAGGTACTTGTTGCCTCGATCGGACACAGCGAATGGTCCAGCTATGTCGATGGCGATCCTTTCGAATGGCGCTCCGACGTTATACTGTTGCATGCGACCCCGGCTCCTAGTCTGGGGGCCACGCACACGTGACGTTGACGGCACCCTCTCTCAGTATCGGCTCGGAGCCTAAGCCAGTAGTAGCGCTGACGAAGTTTGTCAATCGTCCGGTTTGCTCCCAGAGGTCCTCCTGAAGTACCGGCGTGCACTTCCTCCAAGACTTCCGGAACCTTGCTTCGGGGAAGTACCAACTGTTCCCTCTGCGTCTTCCCATGAGGCGATTCCCATACTCGGAACATCACATCCTCCCTTGTCTTCAGTGAGTCCCATTGGGCCCAGTACGACTTGTAGCTGGCGCTCCTCGGTGCAATGTCCTCCCAGGACGGTCTTGTCCCTGCCTCCACTTCTCTCAAGAGTGGACCCAAGTCTGCGTCCACCAGCTGCTCCCTCCTCAGGCCTGCGCTATCCCAGCCATCCGCAGGCACTGCCGTGACTACTCGGACTGCTGCGGCACGCTCCTTCTCTCCTACTCTTGTGCATTGGCCGCACTCCTCTGGGCAGGATCTTCGGGACATGGCGTCTGCGTTACCGTGGTTCTTCCCTCTACGATGTTCAGAGGTGAAATCGTACTCCTGCAGCCTCTGTACCCAGGGTGCTGTCTGGCCTTCCAGGTTTCTGAAGCTCAGTAGCCAGGTTAGGGTGGAGTGGTCAGTCCTCAGATGGAATGGCTGACCATACAGGTACTTGTGGAAGTGCTCCAAGGCCTTTACTACCGCCAGTAACTCGCTCCGGCTGACGCAGTAGTTCTTCTCTGCCTTGGCTGAAGACGCGCTGGTATCGTATCAGCAGTTGACGAACCTTCTCGAGCTGTTCTACGCTCAGGTGATCGGTCGCCCTCTCCAGTGAGCCTTCCAGCCGAGGCTCCAGGTGTTGCGTTGGCACGGGCTCCTGTGTCTTGTCGATTGCTGTCACGATGATCACGGGCTCGCACGTCCCCATCTTCGTTCCGGCCTGGACTTCGTGATTGATGTCCGCTAGGACGGCAACAATGTTATTCATTTCCTGTCCTTCCAGTCGCACCGTCACCCCCACTTCCTTTCTCGCGAGGACCCACGCCTTCCTTGAAGATGATCCTGCAGATTCCAATCTTTCTTCGGGTTCCCGGAGTATGAGCTCTTCTCCATTGAGCCGCAGGACCTTCCTGCCGTCGTCGACCGTCGCCTGGTGGCTCCTGAGGGCATCCAATCCCAGTATCACTTCCTCAGCCACCTCCGCGACGAACACCCATTGACGTACGCCACTCCGTCCTAAGGTCAACTGCAGCAGAGCCTCCTCCACGGGCAAGGTGTCGCCCGATGCCGTCACTAGCTGATATGATCGGCTTGGTTTCCTCAACGGCAAATCCTTGGCCACGTCAGGTCTGATGATGGTCACGGCTGCCCCGGTGTCTACGAGTACGCGGCACAGCTTCCCTTTGACCCAACTGTCCGCGATGAGGCTGTCATCCATACGTCGGCTGACGGCGCGCAGTGTCACTCGAGGGGATGGTGGTGATGGCACAGGCGTGCTCCTCGCCACGCCGGTCCTCACTCGTTCCTCCGGCTGCTGTTCCTGGTGTCGGTCTTCTTTGCGGTCATATCGGCACGTTGGCCATAGTAGCACAATGGTAGTGCGGCTGGACGGAAACCAGAAGATCCGTGGTTCAAATCCCGGCTATGGCATTGGATTTTTCTGTCTGACTCTACGTTTCCACAATTTAGCCTACACACGGCCAGTGTGAAAGAACAATTAATTTCCATCAATTGACCTAATAGTGGTTAACTATAAAGCCCAGGCCTTAAAGTACTTACAATATAGCAAGTCGCCATTAAGGTAGTTGTCTCATGTGTTTATGAGAACTCCTAAATGGTTTACCGGGAAAATACGAGTCATTTGGAGAATTTAATGTCATATCGGCACGTTGGCCATAGTAGCACAATGGTAGTGCGGCTGGACGGAAACCAGAAGATCCGTGGTTCAAATCCCGGCTATGGCGTTGAATTTTTTCAGTCTGACTCTACGTTTCCACAATTTAGCCTACACACGGCCAGTGTGAAAGAACAATTAATTTCCAATACATGCACTGCTTACAAAATTAGAGCATATTGTAAAATTATCTAAAAATGATGCAATAATATCAGAGATCATTTATTTTTTCAACCACATTACTTACACAATGCTCTACTGACAGATAAACCACACCATGATTTCAGGGGGTCCCTCAGTAGTGTTTGAATCAAATGACATGAATTAAGAGAGAATATGGTAAGCAAATAAAGCAACATTAATACTGCAATAATCGTGAGCCATGGCTGAAAATTGTTCTTCAGTATGGTGTATGGACTCCTAGAACCGCTGGTACTGCTTCACACCTGTGTGATATTGATGCAATGAAATGATCAATGAGTTCTTACAGAATACGTGGCAACTCTTCCATAAGAACAATGTGCAGCTGTGCAACAGTTGTGGGCGGTGCTGGTCTGTCTGCTATGTGCCTGCCTAATGCATCCCACACATGCTCAATCGGATTTAAATCTGAAGAGGAAGCTGGCCACTGCATACGCTGGATACCCTCCTCTTCCTGCATGTCATCCACCAACCCAGCTCTGTGAGGACGTGTATTATCGTTCCATAAACACAAAGGAAGCACCTATGGCACTAGCATACGGCACGACAAAGGGTCAATGAATGTCGTCTCCATATTTTACAACGGTCAAAGTACTACATGGGATGATGTAGAGACCCGTACGTCCAGCCATGCTGATTGCTGCACACACCATTAACCCACCACCGCCAGATAGTGATCTTTCTTGTACAAAAGCTGGGCTGTTTCATGTCCCTTGTTTCCTCCAGATATGAACACATTGACTATCAGATTCAACGTTGAATCGTGACTCATCAGAAAACCAGGGGCGGCTCGTCCTGACGTGCTGAAGAGCTGCACCACGCTATTTTCCGTTTTCCAAATCACATAGTAGAAATTTTGAAAGATCATGTAAATACCTATGTATTATTGTAGGTTAAAGAAACCGAGCAAGACCAATAATGAGCCTTCGATGCATGGAGAATACCGGTGTGGCCAATGGAATGCATCCTCCACTTGAACGTGCTGAGAGCCAGCAAGCTCCTTAATCAGTATTGCGCATGCATACAACCTTCCCCTGTTGCCTCCCCAGGGGACGCCGCCTTATCGTAGCACTGACCTTGTAGGCGGGGAGGCCAATGTGCTCTAACGAGGCTGAGAGCTATACCGACAGTAGCTATGCTACCGGAAGGGTCAGCCATGTCGGAGCAGCCGGACGAAGAACGTGCTAAAATGACCTATCTCTCATGCCCCATCCTGTTTCCTTCCCCCCTTTTCCCCTACCCAAGCCAGCATCGTGCTGCGGGCTGAATGGCACCGGGAGTAGATGGTGTCTCGAACGATCCTCTTGGGGAACCAGTTTGAATCCCATTGTATTATAGACCTTCTACTTCTGCAGGGGGCTCCAGGGGTAGCGACAGATTACCCCCATACTCGTGGTACAATTGAGTCTGAAAAATTTAAACAGCCAGAGCGCTCCTTAGCTGCGGACTCTAATAGAACCACAGTAGATCGGGCCCTGGACTTGTGGATGAGCTAACGGACGATTCCGAAGTGGTTGCCCAGTTTGTTGACTGCTACGTGGCTAAGGGGGCAGCCATAGTGGTTTGCCAGGACGAGAATTCTCGGTCTTGGCTTACCGGTATGGTGCCCAATATGAAGGCGTGGGAGGGCTCCAATCTAAAAGTGGTTGGCATGGATTCTCTCCCTACGTATAAGAGGCTATTGGTCTGGATCCCAGCAACACCTGCGGAAACACGGACGTCATATTCAGACGTTTGGTTCCCCAGAACCTGAACACTGAGACGCGGCAGTGGAGGATGCTAGAGCGCAAGGTGGAGCCCAGAAGGGTTCGATTTGTGATCAGCATAGACTCGGCTGCCGCAAAGGAAACCCTAGAAGGAAGAAGAGGGAAGCTCTTCTGCGGCACGTGCCTAGCAGCGTTTACTTTGCTAGGAGCTGGAGCCAAGAAGAATGAGGACAAGAAGACAGCACAGATGCATATGGTGAGTACTAATGTAATTCACTGTTTGGGCCAACCTACAGCATAGCTTCCTAGCATTCTAGGGTACTTGTTCGAAGGCTAATGACTGAAAAGGTACAAATCGCTCTGATACAGGAACCATGGATACGTGAGGGCCGTATCATTGGGCTGACATTTGCAGGCTTTTCTATCTTCAGTGTTCGCACTATAGATAGGCCTAGGGTATGTATCCTTACAAAGGATATGAAAGCATGGACATTAACACAGTTCTGTTCACAGGATGTGGTGGCAGTTCTCGTGAGATATAAAGAGGAATGTTCAGAGAGGCAAGTGGTAGTCTGCTCTGCATATTTTCCTTATGATTCCGAGGATCACCTTCCCCCTAGGGAGTTTGAGGACCTAGTTAATTACTGTAGACGGGAGGGACTTGACATGGTGGTTGGGTGCGACTCTAATTCCCACCATGGGATTTGGGGCAGCACCAACGTTAACGCTAAGGGCAAGGCTCTTGCAAACTATATAAGTACAACGGATTTGGAAATCCTGAATAACGTCGAAGCTACGTACTGTAATAACAGAAGGCAGAAAGATATAGACATAACTTTAGGATCCATAGGCATCCCGGAAAAGGTCAGCGACTGGCGGGTTTGAAATGAATCATCCCTCTCGAGCCACAGATATACAGAATTTCAGTTGGCAGGTTCCCTCGATCCGAGAACCTTTCGGGTCCCTAGAAGGACCAATTGGGACTTTTATAGGGAACATCTTGGAGGCAGAATCACTGCGGTAATGCCCAAAATTCTTAATAGGAGGGAAAACTTGGGGGACTGCATTGATTGGATCACTGCGGCCCTCAAAGATTCTTTTGAGGACAACTGCCCATTCAGAGTAGTTAGGGCAGTGATTGGGAAGTTCAGATATAGCTCGATTTTGAGCAGACTTGGGAACTCCATGCCTCGGCTCTACAATATAGCCAATTCAGCCAGAGATTTCTGTCAGAGCATAAACGGGATTCGAAAGCCACTTTGGGTTCACTAAGAACTTCCTCTGATACATTTACTGGCTCGGAAGAGGAAAATTTACGAACCTTAGTAGAGATGCATTTTCCTGGATCACAGGCGGTTGATGAGGTGGTGGTTTCTGGTCAGGCTTGCCGGCCTGTTATGCAGGATTGGTGAACTGCCAAAGAAATTGTCATCTACACTCGTATAAATTGGGTAATCCAATTGTTACCCCTTTCAAAAGTCCAGGGATGGATGGGATTTACCCAGCTCCTCTTCAGCAGGGACAGGATTTGCTCATTCCAAACCTGGAAAGAATTTTTAGAGCTTGCCTGGCGATGGGTTACGTACACCCGTTGTGGAGGCAGGCAAGTCTAGTTTTCATTCCTAAGCCTAGGAGGAGCTCTTACCTTGGGCCTAAGCATTTTAGACCTATTAGTCTGACTTCCTTTTTATCAAAGACTTTGGAAAGGCTAGTAGATTGACCTATCCGAAGACATATATCCACAGAAATACCACTGAGTAGTGAACAATACGCCTAACAGGCTGGCAAATCTGTGGATACGGTGCTTCATCAGCTGGTTATCAGCGCTGAGAAATTGCTTGACCAAGGAGAGCTGGCCATACCAGTATTTTTATACATAGAGGGGACTTTCAATTTCATTTCGTACGGCTCTATCTATAGGGGATTGATTAGACATGGAGTTAACCTGTGTGTAACTCGATGGATTATGGCATCCCTGGAGGGCCGCCGGGCAATAGTGTCGCTAAACCAGAGTAGGTTATTGTGCACTATGCCCAGATCTTGCCCTCAGGGAGGTGTCTTATCTCCACTCATTGATGCCTCATGGTAAATGAATTACTTGTCAGACTTAATAAAAGTGTAGTATATGCCCAAGGCTACGCAGATGACATCTACATTGTAGTCAGAGGCAAAATTGGGATACAGTTTCGGGCCTGATACAAAAGGCCCTTGAAGCTGTTGAAAGGTTGTGCTGTGGAGTAGAATTGTCAGATAACCCTGATAAAACCAATCTCATTGGTTTTACAAGAAAGAGGCGGCTTGCTGGATTGTACGAGCCGATCTTTTGGGGAAGAATTTGCTTTGATCCGGGTCGGTCAGGTATCTGGGAGTTATACCGAATTCTAGGCTGACGTGGAGAGAGCACATTGAACATAAAGTGACTAAGGCCTGCAGTACCTTGTGGGCCTGTCGGAGGGCCCTTGGTGTGAAGTGCGGACTTAAACCATGGGTGGTTTATTGGCTCTACGTCTCCATCGTCAGGTCCGCCATCAATTATGCTGCGATGGTATGGCGGCCTTGTGTTACGACACAGGCTACCACAAACAAACTAAACAAGATCCAACGCTTAGCGTCTTTGGGGATTACTGGAGCCTTGCGCACCACTCCACTCAGTGCCCTTGAGGCACTGCTTGGCTTGCCTCCTCTGGATTTGTTTATCCAAGGAGAGGCCGGGTTGACTGCTCATCGTCTCTGGAGTTTGGGCTGTTGGTCTTGAAAAAATCCAGTTAAAGGAGACAGAGAGATATTGAACAGGCTTCAGAAGACGCGGACTATCCTAGCGTTGGATTGCGACAGTGTGAAGCTGATTTATATTCTTGACTCTGAATATAGATTCAGTCTTCCGCCTAGAGAGGAATGGACTCGTGGTCCACGGTTCTTGAGTGTGTCAAAGGGTCTGTCTGGCACACAGACGGCTCCAAGACTGACTCGGAGACCGGCGCTGGCATTTATGGGTCTCTGTCGTACTCACTGGCAGGTTATTCTACAGTATTCCAGGCCGAAATATATGCTATTTTGGCATATGCTTATCACATCTTAGAGATGCCTTGGCTGCATAGTCGGATTAGTATCTGTTCTGACAGCCGCGCTGCCCTGAAGGCACTATGTGCTAGCACAACAAGGTCTAGGTTGGTACGAGAGTGTCAAGGAACCTTGAATATTCTCTGTTCACTCCGACCAGTACAGTTCTTCTCAGTTCATGGGTATGCTGGGATCAGAGGAAATGAACTAGCTGATAGGCTAGTCAGGCAGAGCTCGGTCAACGCGTTTATTGGTCCGGAACCTGTCCTTGGTATTACCCCAAGAAGGGCCAGATGTGAGATCCTTGATTGGGTATCACTTCAACATGGCACTTCATGGCGTAATCTTACCACGGCTAGGCAGGATCGTCTATGGTCGAGGGAAGAACAGCAAGATTTTGCTAACCTTTAATTGGGTACAACTTAGAAGTGTTGCTGGCCAGCTGACAGGTCACAACACGCTAAAGAGATACCTGCATGTGATGAAGCTTAGTGCAGACTCCACATCAAGAAGTGCGGTGCAGAGGACAAGTCTTCTCTACATATTTTGTGCTAATGTGAAGCACTTGCTACACTTATTCACTTTATTCTGGGTTCAAATTGAGACCAGATGATATAAGGAGTACTCATCCAAGACTTTTCCTGTCCTTTTTGGAGGCCACAGGACTTGAATACGCACTCCAGTAAGAGGGACACAATGGGCCCAGCATGCAGCCTACCTGCAAGGGACCGAAAGGGCTCAACCCATTTAATTTCATTCATTCCCCTATTGCCACCCTGATGTCGCAAGTTCCCTAGATTTTCACACAAATGCGTGTTGCATTTGGGTGTTGCGCGGTATTTATTTGGTGCAAGGCACACGCTTAGAGTGGTGAAGCAGTACCACCAACACTCACAGCTGGAGAACTTCAATATGCATTGAAATTCATTAAACGGTCTATCATTATTTTATATTTTACTTCTAGAAACTAACTCCATCCTTTTTAAGTAAACAGATCAAATACCTAATGTTTATTAAATTACAGGGCAGATTGCTTGCACGATTCTCAATTCCCGCAAACATAACAAATCCACCATAACAGGTGCACGTGGCTCGCATGTTTGCATTGTATCTATTTCCTTGTGTAACGTTATTCACTAGCTGATATCAGTTCATTTATTTTGTGTGTGAATGTGAAAAGTAAGCGTTTTAAATTGCCTTTATTTAGTGTAGAATAATTTAATATTACGAAAGCTTTAAACAATAAATAACAAACACGGTTAATAAAGTTCTGGAAACTGCTTTTTCAAGGCGATCCTGTTTTGCTTTCTTTGCCTCCTGTTCGGAAGTACTGATTCGTGGTCTACGACGGGTGCTAAAGATCTTGGTCATATTAATGAGTACATATGAAAAACTCATTTGACATCTCAGTGCTCAAAGCTTTAAATATTGCAACGCAGCTAAGCAGAGCATATCAGGAAGCAACACAAAAACATAATGAGCAGGTTGATATATATATACACATTATCATCAAGGAATCATAGGTTGCATCAAATGTTGTGCAGCATTTGAGCTTGCTTTGCGTGGACACCATGAGACCGAAATATACGATAATCCTGGCGTATATTAAATCTCAATGGGTCTGCATAATGCTGTAAAAGAACGTATTGGAAGCAACAAAGTATTCAAAGGGTTATCTAAGACCATCCAAAATGAATTACTCGATGGCATTTTGGAAGTGTGCCACGAGGAAATTGAAAAGGGAGGTGGCTTATACTGCTATTATGGCAGATGAAACTATTAACACATCTGACAACATTCAATTGGCTTTAATTTATAGATATGAAAAATCGTACTATACATGAGCGGTTTTGGGACTCCTCAAATCCTGCAGATCAGACCGCCAATTCTATTGCAGGTTGTATTTTCAAAGAAGTTGACACCATTTTAAGGACGATCGCCTTAAAATAATCACTCAGACTTACGATGGTGTATCTGTAATGAGCGGCAACACAGGAGGCGTACAGATCAAAGTGAAAGAACTCGCATAGTATGTGCATTGTTACGCTCATCAATTAAATCTGGTAGTGGAGAAAGCAGCTTCACAAAATCATTCTGCTAGGATATTCTTCTGCAGTCTACCGCCTTCTCCAGCACTTTTTTTCAAGATCTCCCCAACGTTTGGCAGAGTTGGAAGCAACTGTTGTTTGGAAAGTGCCCCGTGGCTCCGCAACGTGGTGGAATTTCAAATGAAGATTTATCCTCCATATACGAGCACAGAGAATCTTCAATAGACTGTTTTGATCAGAGTAGTAGAAAAATCTGTGTTGAAAAGCTCTTAATATGTTAATTTATACAGGAGTTTGCCCCCCCCCCCCACGGCGATACCAGGTATCTTCCTACACCCACTCCCTTTCACCTTCCCTACCCCCAATCTGGCATGTATTAGGCACAGGTGTGGCTCATTAATTGAAACCCTCTGACATTTTTTCTAAAATAATGGGGTCATAAATAATTTGAAGACTGTTGAGCCCTCACATGGAGGGGGGGGGGTACCCGACCATCTGGAGGCCACGCCGTGGCTCAGTGGTTAGACCGCTTGGTTCTCACCAAGGCGGCCCGGGTTCGATCCCAGGCGACCACAAAGTGAGATTCGTGGTGAACAACACGAAGTTGGGGCGGGTTTTCTCCGGGACCTCCGGTTTCCCCCGCCATCTCATTCCACCGGTGCTCCATCTTCATCTCCTGTATCATCAGCGTCACCGCCTGCGGTGCCGTATGTAGTAAAAGCGGGCGTTAAACACTACACATTTACACATTACCCGACCATCTACATAGTGGTACACGGCGCCATTAAAAAGGTGGTCCACTCCCCACTATTGGGCATGTCAATACATGTATGAAACGCTGGTGCGGTTCATTAAATCAACCCCGTAATATTTTTTCTGAATTATGGGGTCATAAATAATTCGATGGTTCTTTAGCTTACACGTGTTTCTATCTTAATGAAGGCATAAACTTAATTTTCCATCTGCACTTGTTGTTTCCTCCCCCATCAAGACAGCCTTTAGATGTCACCTATGCGTCAGAAACAAGAATGGGATGCATTCTCAGGATTTTTGTGGAAAGCCAGGATGATATTATCTTCTTGACATCCCGGACACCTGTTACAAGAAAGAATAAAAAAACAGAGAGGCTTGACATTTTCAGGCCCATTCGAAGAATCATTGGAACCTCTCACGCATAATTTGTTTTTGGAATTGGCAACGATGCTATCTTGGAAAGTGGGAGGGTGAAGTGTGCGTTTCTCAGATTTTGTAGGTGACAACGTGATTCCTTCAAAAAGGCTCTCAGATTGATAGTGTGCCGTTAATTATGTGGGTAGATGGTGCCGAGAAAGGAGGTAGAAGAAACCCATGCTGCATTAATAATCTTGTGACATGTAAGTCTAGTGAATACAACTTAGTATCTGTTTCAAATGGGATGATGTATGTCCTTGAGCGCTGCTAGGTGATCAACCAATCGGAGTCCTGCCATGTTGTCGTATGGCATTCCCCCCAAGTAGTGTGTGACGAACGCCAACCTTATCAATCTAATAAATACTATCCGCGCTAAGACAAAAATTCAGATTTTGCAAAAACTGAGCCATGAGGAAGCACCAGTATTTAAAATAACTGTCAAAATCCTATATTTTAGCTCATATAGTTTTCCTAATACAAATGAAGTACTATTATATTATAACAATGCATCGCTTCGTAAGCAATGTAATGAACAGCATTATTGGTGGGCATGTATGCGTATACGTATATTTTTAATTACTCAGAACTGATAAAAGAATTACTTTGAATAAGCCAACGTGTTAGTTAAATTTGAACGAGAGGAAACAATACACTTACTACTGGCCTAGAACAGCGTGTCTGGTCACATTATACATTTGTTTATGAATGGTTCGTAATCTCTATTTACTGTATTTACTCTGTATTTACTCTACTTACTGTAGAGAGTTCAAAGCTGTTCTGCCGTTTAAAAACCATGGAAAATGTATCAGCTGGATCATCTTGCAATTGAAATGAGACACGAGGTATAAACCACCTTCCCGCGTACCACTGCCAAAACAATCCAATTGAGTTAATGTGGTCTCAAATTATGTTTCAAACATAAGTTGAACGACCTATTTACGAAGAAATTGACCAGGAACACAACAAGGCTGGGAAAACAGCGTAGACATCAGATAAACTATAAGAAGAGGACTTTTGGAAATAAATAGCACATGACGGTATTTTGGAACCTATCATGATAAATTTGCAATACTCAGACGACGAAGGCAATGACAATGACGAATTATCTCTTAACGTAAGTAACATTCACAGCTATATGGATGCACCGCTGGTTTTTTCATTGGATTAGAAAAATAAGTAATTCATAAGCCATAATTATTTTTCAACTATATACTTAAAAATGTGCGTAATATACGAATATCCATGTTCCAATTGTGATTTCAACAACTGCATTATTATAAAACTGGAAAATTCGGTTTGCGTTCCCGTACGTTTAGCGCCAAGAAGACTCGCAAGTGTGAGCGAGAAAGGGAAATATTAAAAGAGTGGGGGTAACGAGGTAGCAACGCTGAAGGCTCTAACGCATCTGATTCGGTACAGGCGAGAAGTCTTCTCATTTGAAAACATAATAGACTTTAAGGCATTACATTCAGAAACAATAATGCCAAAGAATTTTAAAATGAAACTTAAAAGGTTTTTACTCATTAGATGAATTTATATAAAACTGTAATAAATTGTAAATATTAATAGTTCTAATTTTTCCACATCTTCATTCTAATGCAAGTAAGTCTGTATTTATACCTGCATTTTAAACTAAATAGTTTCATAAACTGAGAGAAACAACTATTATATTTATGTAAACCATAATCTATAGTCTATGTGCATATGTATATATATCATTGTAAATATATAATATGCTGACGGGTCCAATAACAATATACATTGTTCTTAATGGATGAAAATAAAATAACTTAGTAGTGAAAATAAAATCCAGGACAATCAGAAAACTACTGCAATCAAAACTGAAAATAGGCTGGCTTATTTACAGTTCAGAAGACTATATTGTAGCAAAACGATGTTTCAAGTGTTCGAGAATAGGAAACATGTCTAATGTGCGCAGGTGGACTTACATAATTGAAAGAGTGTGACCAACCCTAAGGCAAGCACAAATGTACTAATTCCAATAGCTACACCAGATACGAACAATTATGTGAAAATCACTAATTAATTAACAAAATCTGCCCCAGTCTGCTCGCTGTTCTTAATAAATACAAGGAAAATACCGACTATTAAAATGGCCGTTACAACACATTTTTGTACAAATTAAAAAAAAAAAAACCAGATCAAGTAGTCAGACGCAGATCAAGTGCGCGCAGATTAATCTACAACATTCACGGGCTGCAACGCAAAATCTAACCAGGCTTATTACCAATAACAATATCGATATCGTTCTTATAGAACAACCGTACAGTAACCTTCTAATAATGTCGCAGATGTTTCCCAAATATTGAAATGTTATTAATCTATCAAAAGTCAAAGACTTGCTCATATCCGCCGATAGCAATGTGCGCAGCAAATTATGGCATGATTGACTAATGAAAGGGGGAAAATATGGAGGAGTTTCTAGTCCCAGCAATCTACATCTTATAAATACGGCAATGGAAACTCTACTTTCCAGTCTTCAACAGGGAGGAGCTGGATCGACTTAACGTTGAGCAATAGCATCTTAGCACGGCACATAAAGGACTGGTAATTTGTTGAGGATGAAAGCTGATGTAACCACAATCTGATATACATCAACATTGATGCTGTAAAACGGGGCTATTGCACTACAAATTACGGTGGAATGCGCCACCTGGTAAATTCGGCACAATTCAAAACTTTTGAAAAATGTTTACTGGTGAGTATAGAAGAAGAATTTAAGATCCCGAGTGGAGATCTGAAGAAATACGACAGAGACCTTTGTCACATTGCTCAACAATACAACTTTTGTTGGCCATAGCAGTTATTCTTTTCTAAAGAAAAGAATGCCTTGAAGACGGATGACATCAACAACATGGATAGTTTCGGCACCTTGAGGGTTCGTCATGAAAGCTCAAACATGTCTATTTATTCCATTGTAATGTTACTAAAGTTTGGAAAAACAAGATTTGACACTTCTTTGAGTAATTCGTTTTTGAAGTCATTTGAAAAACATAATGAAGGTGTGAAAGGAATCAGGTACATAATGGGGTGATTGAGGAATGTTGTTTGCCATTAGGCTCAGCAGAACTCTCATTTAGAGCTAGTGACGAGTCCAAAAATTCGGACAATAGAGCTAACTACGTAGAGCCCTTACACCTAATCCTCAAACAGATGATAAGTTGAAGGAACATCTTCGGACTGCGACTGTGTTTTCAGGAACGTCAACTGACATTCAGAATGACATTACTGAGTGTCTTTCTCGTGTTTTGATTAATGAAATAAAGAATGAAGTTAATGAGACTAGTTTTATACCAGTAATCATGGAGGAAACCACTGATGTATAAAATAAATCTCAAATATCAACTGTTCTTCGTTACGTCACACAAGAGCGATGGGTTTAAGAAGGATTTATAGGGTTTTGTGACGTCTATAGTGACCGCACTGCAGTTAGTTTGTCCAAGCATTGGTTCAAACTCATGGAGGAATTCAAAGCTCTTGGTCAAGATTTAATTGTTCCCGAACTTTCATAAGATCTTCCTCGAAAAACACTTGTTTTTCTTACATAAATATACAACGTCGTTCTTCGTTTAGCCCATCTTCCATCAAAATGGGAGCATGCGGTAATAACCATGACACCAAAGCCAAAGAAAATCTTAAGTGACCCGCATAATTATCGACAAATAAGCCTTTTGTCTCTATTTCGCAAAATTTTTGAACGCTTACTATTGCCACAATTAATGGGGCACTTGAAGGAAATTCTGGCTGCAACACAATTTGGATTTAGACGAAATCCCTCCTGTACATAACAGCTTCACCGTACAGTAGATACAGCACTAAATACTTACGAAGAAAAGTCGGTTTGTTTGGGCCTGTTACTAGATGCTGAAAAAGCTTTCGATAAATTATGGCACGATGGTCTTTGTACAGACTCAAACCTCACTTAAATGGCATGCTGTACAAGCTTATGACTTCACATGTTTCCAATAGCACATTCTCTGTAAAATGTGGATCAGCGCAGTCAAGATCGTTACCTATTCATTCTGGAGTATCTCAGGGCAGCGTACTAGGACCACTATTCTACATCCCTTACGTGCAGATTTTCCAACTTCTAGCCAACTTGTAATTGCACATTTTGCTAATGACGTTGCAGTTCTGAACAGAGGTACCTCTGAAGCACCTGCTAGTAACCTACAAAATTATTGTGAAGAAATAGACGCTTGGTGCAAACATTGAAGTAATAATGAATCGAAAACGTCATGCGTGATCAAGTTCACCTACAAACACAGTACTCAGCATCATCCTATTTTACTCAGAGGAGAGCCGATTCCAGAATCAGATTCCGTGAGGTACCTGGGGCTCACATTAGCTCGACGATTAACTTGGAAATGCTACTTTACTCACTTAATAAAGATTATTCGTCACCATCTAAATTAATTGAAACATATAATGTCTTCAAAATCTGCACTATCTCTTCGCTATAAAAGGCTAATATACACATCTCTGATTAAAACTATGTGGACGTACAGCTGCTCAATCTGGAGTTCAACTTCGGCTTCTTAAATGACAAGCGATTCAAAACAGATGTCTTCGTTTAATCACCAATGCCCCGTAGTATTTCAGAAACTCCACTGTTCAGTCAGATCACAACTTTCCAGAAGAAACAGCAGTCTCAACACGCTTATAAAAAGCTCTGGAAATCGTTCGAGCATCATAGCAACAATCTGGTTCAACAAATTCCTGCAAATTATTTACCAGACCTAGAACACAGAGATTAAAACGGAAAAGGCACTCAGATTTAAGACGCGTAACACTAGCTAGGGCTCAAGTAATAACACTATATATCGCTCAACGGCGATACATAACACTATGCAATCGGGACTGCTACCAGGCAGTAATCCCGAACTATGTTTCATGTTATTTGTTTGTATAAAGTGTGATCACAACTGTAATGTATTATATACACAATAGAGTTAAGACGTTTATTTAAAATACTGGAGGAATTCAAATCTGGCTCGAAACTCGCAGGACAAACATATGATGGTGCGGCCGCAATGGCTGGAGAGCATAACGGTTTACAGTCAATTGTTAGAGGGAGATATTAATAAGCTTTATTTGTGCATTGCCTTGCATATAAGCTTAATTTATTTTTGCAGCAATCAACAATCAGATAAAGAAGTGCAGAGTGTTTTTTCAAAGTATCAGGACTGTCTGCATTTTTTTTCTAACTAGCCCAAATGAACAGAAGCTTTAGACACTGAAGTAAGTAAAGCATTCCTGCAGTGTCGGCCATTAAATGGAACTCCGAAAACAGAACGATTGCTGTCATTTTCAGCTTGAAGACTGAACTTGCCACCCTATTTAATTTAATGGCAGAATATGAGAATGAATAGGATGCTGAAACAGGAGCTTCTGAATACTACCAGAACATCGGGAGCTTTAAGGTCAGATTCTTACTTTTGGTGTTTTTACCTGTACTTCCTAGGTCTGATTCTTGATTTAACATCCTTCAGAAAAAGATGTTCACATTGCGTTCTTAAACAACTATAAATTAATTAAAAAATAGCATGAAAGACCTGCGTGAAAATGTTGACGAGTTAATTTGGTCAAAGATAGAATCTGATCAAGATTGCTAAGAAACATAATTACCTTCAAATATATTGAGACAATAAAAGAAAATATGACACAAAATCATCGTATCTACGAATATTTTAAGAAATCATAGATACGATACCTGGCCATTGTCGGCCAATGCTTCATACATGTGTTGCGTGTATAGGCTGATATAGATTTGGAAATTTCGGTATTCTATAACGTGTATTGATTCTGACAGAAATGTATGTCAAACGTAAATTCTGCTGACTGGCATAAGGTTGGCATAAGGAAATTATTCACATGTGACCCAAACTTGTTTTGATGATCAGAAGAAATAATGTTTTAGTAGGTCAATACAGGCTTAAACATTCTCTCAATGACGTAAACGGTATGGTGAAAAATTAATAGTTAGTGGGAATCGCTGAATTGACTTTTTGTAGGGCCCCTATTTAAGCCTGGTAGAGTTAGCCCTCGGGGAGAAACGTCGCAGGGATGTCAGAGGAGACTTTATGTCGGTCCCTGTGAGAGGTAACAAAAGTTTATGTAACAGTGTTTCTACGAAAACCATAGCCCCGCCGGGCTCAGCAGATTATACATCTTTCGACAAGCCCAGCCATACACCTAACGCATCGCCAACGGTAAGGTTATATCAAGTTATTATGTCATTAAGTATTACCAAAGCACCGCTGATCTCTTCCAGATTCAGGGAGTGCTCTGTATAAATACTAGGCTTCTTCAAAATAGAGTTATTCAGTTTAGGTTTATTTACTCTACCATCCCAATAGCTACACCCCCAGTTGTAGATTGGGTTTGTAAGTCTTTCAACCTCCTTACAACCCTGGTATGCAACATGTGGTCTCGGCCCCGGGTTTCGAATCCTGTACCTTGGTACCTCTCGTAATTCCTATCAACACCCGTACCTTCACACAGCTTGTGGTGCAGGCGCTCGGTTTCTACCACCCTTAAGGTCAGAAATATGGTTTCGATCCCTGTACCTGCAAACCCCCCTATCTTCATGTAATAGTATGGCAGAGTACCAGGGTGTTCCATTTTGCAATAGATAAATAACGATTTTCATACCTCAAATTCTCTTAAGTTTGCTTAAATTTTATTGCTACTTTTATTAAATATATTATTTTCAAGTTTAATCATAATAGTATCTTAACTACCCTCCCAACCCACCCTAACGGATTTTAGATTATTTTACAAGTGTGAAATCAGTTTTATAATGAGTAACATATTGTAATTTACAAATAATGTTTGTCACATATAGATTTTTCCAATGCCAGACATAATAAACAATGTCAAACACTATTTTTATGTTTTCTAACTTGAAAAACGTTTTTTTAGCAAACTCAAATATTAGAAATTTGTTCTGTTTGTTCATTGATTTCAGGTTGAAATTGTGATAATGATGCAATCTTTTTGTGTTATGAATACAGATTATTAATACATAGTTTTTTTCAGGTTTATTGCTTTTGCATTTTCTTGTCCTAATATAATGATTGTATGTTTTATATTGGCATATGTTTTGTGTGTATTTGATGTTTTGTGCTGTGGGCTGACTGCGAGTTCATTGACTTTTGTAAGCACTCCTAAGTTATTGGCTAATTACTTACCTGTTCCATACATTCCTGACAAACGAAGAAGTTTAAGTATATGAGATTTAACTGCATGTTCCTTTGACATACAAACTCCACCAATTCCCTCAAATTCAGCTTCCAAGTTGGCACTAAATCACGAAATAATGAATCCTACAGTTCCCCAGAAGAGTTCTTCAACTCGGAAGAACGTAAACAATAAATCTCCATTGTCTTTAGAAATGTCGTTCACACGTCCAGCTATTGACCCAGGAATTTTAGAAGGACGATTAGGACAGGACATTTTTGCTTACTTGTACGACTTTGACTATGCTTAATTCTCTAAAATCTGATTATGTTTTATTTTAGCCGCTTCTTCCCCATCATTATTCTGTGTAACTCACCCACACACTCGCTAATTTTGAACTTTTTGAAAATGTAGCTTAATTTTGTTTGAACCAAGTATTCTAATGTTAACTCCACAGGTGTTGTCGTGTTCCCTCAGTTACTTAAAAAATATTTCTGGCAGCATTAATATATGTGTTTTCACGTGGTTTTTTACAAGTTTTTTTTTTTTTAATGTTTTCGAACTTTAACGTTTAGTGCAATGTTACTAATCACACTGTTTTATAACATGTGTAAGCTATCTGTTGTCTATTTACAGTATTTTAAAGGTGATATTCAATTTGAATAACGATTGAAATAAATCCAAATCAGTACAATTGATAGAGCCACTTTAAATGTTTGATTTTTTTATATAATTTCGCAACATAGATATAAATTATGAATTTCATTGATAATGAAGTATTGCTTCTGGTTTCACTGAAACATATTTTTATAAATTTTGTTTCAAGATGATATTTTCGGTCATCTTGTTTCCATTTGCATCCCCTTAAGGCATTACTGCCATATAGTGATCATTGACTGTATGACTACTTTCCTATGCCACTAAGTGAGCGACATGTGTGTTTAAATGTCATTTTTTTGCTGTAATGTTTGTGGAGGCAAGGACTATCAGGAACCATGTGTGTTTGTGTGATTTAGGAGAGAATGTGAACTGACGACTAGTATATACTTATAGTTTTGCTGATACCAACTCTTAGATTCAGTCGCGAGACATCTTAAGAGCGTATCTAGCACTTAGATATTGCGCGCTTATGATATATTTTGTTCGTATATAATGTAGGATGAAGTTCGCTACCTTTAGTTTGCCAGGCAGTAAAGCCTGATGTTAGTAAAGCGATACTAGGATAAGGGTTAAAAATCGCGAGATTCCCCCTAGTATAGCGATTAACTTTGCCTTCCATAAGCCAGATTAGCTGCGAAGCCCTGATTGTGGCCATTGGCATAACAGTTATGTTGATTAAGAGATATGTTGAGATATTAATGATGAAGAGATATTATAATGCTGAAGACGTATTACCGATGCATCGTGAGATTTTAGCACAAGGATGTGCTTCTTTTTGATGACTAGTGTGTGTGTGTGTGTGTGTGTGTGTGTGTGTGTGTGTGTGTGTGTGTGTGTCTGTGTGTGTAAATGTGTGTCTACTGAGTTTTCCTGACATTGGATATATCAAAGTAAGTCATACCGTTTGTTAATGATCACATTAATTTAATTTCCCCTCTCTAAGTTTTGTCCATGCTTAATATTTATGTGAAACCTCGTTATTCTAATTGCTTCACTTTATTGGAAATTGTTTATGCCTACACAGATATGAAATAAAACCACAACAAATCTAATATAGTTTTCAACTACTTTTACAATGATTTGTTTAAATTATCACTCAATAAGATGATTCTACGATTAATCCAAATTCCTAGAATTCATAACAATCCACACAAAAAATAATCAAATTTCAAAAACTGTCGGGCTCTATCTTCCTTCCTCTTAGATGTTAAATTTTGTTTTGCCTTATCCAATAATGGCCAAGGGCCGTGAAATCAACACAGTGGTACGTTGTTTTCATAAAAAGAGAAAGAAAAAAAGAAAAGCTCTATAGAATTAATAACTATGAGCTGATTCTATGACCAATCTAATTTCCCGGAAAAGCCCATCATACTTCAGAAAAAAATAAAACAAAAGACGAAGAATACATAAAATTATTAAAAATGTGCCCTGAATTAATATTTAGTACCTATAATTCTCACTTAATGAATGGCTTTACATGAAATTTAAATTCTGCGTTACGCTCTTAGAAACAGGAATCAATTCTTTTCGTAGTTACACATATGAATGTTTACCTCGCCCACTCATGTTAAGCAATTCCAAACCTTGGGAACGCATTATACCTTCTACAATTTATAACTAACGAACCCCCACACTCAAAATACAGAGAAAAATGTTCGTTTACCCTCACATGTAACTCGATGTGCTTAATCTCACTCAATTTTTTTTTGTCTCTTGATTATAAACTATCTTTCTAAATCTATAAATACAATGGTTGGTATTTCCTGACCTGATTTGGACGAGCTAGCACGTTATTTCATTCTATACATACACAATAATACACATTAAGTTCAATAAAATAGCACGCGGCGTATTAAGATGACATTCACCCATTAAACGATGGAAAACGATTTAACACACTGCTACCTTACTGCATTTTTTCTCTTCCAAAGTTATAAATACGTAGAACTGACCCACAAATCTAATAATTGCATATCTGTACACGCTATTACGCGGTGCTCATGAAAATGACACGCTGCCAACTTTCATAGGCCAGCAAAAACTGAAATACTGGCGTTGCGATTACACTGCGAAATATGAAACTTTGCAAGCTAAACGTTGATCGACAGTAAAGACAGACGTGTTCACGCTAAATAACAAACTTCCATCGTGGATAAGTCCCTTGATTCATATCTGACACATTATTTATATTTTCAAGCAATACAACGTTATAATCATAGTTTCGGAATAGGTATTATTTCTAACACGTATTAATATTATTTTCAGCAAAAAGCCCCTTCCTTCATCCGTTATTATAGACAACTAATTCCTTTCTAAATCATCACTCTTATGAATGATTATTTGATTATACTCATTACTTCCCGTTACTATAAACTTTTAGCAATGTCTCGGCAAATTGATTCCCCAGCCCTTAGTAACCCTACCAATCCTCCTCTGGAACATTCGCCAGTATGGCAAGACACACATTCAGCCCTTTTCTTACTCCCTCCCTTCCGAGAAATAAAAAAAAAATAATAACAACAACAACTACACCAGCGGTACACCGTGTTTTTTATTATAAATCATTTCAATGTGACCTTATATTCTCTGTGCTTAAAAGTTATCAGTTATGATCGTTGTAACCAAATACTTAGGATTTGTTAAGATAATGTATGTTTGTAGTATCCATTGACCTTAAGAACAACCGCGAGGCGTTCTTAGAGGCTATTTCTAAGTGTTTATAGATTCTATTAGTAATGTGTTCTGTTCCGAATCCATCGCAAGATTTTCGGAGACAGTTTTAGTGAATATGTATGCATATAACATGGTATCTTCAAGTTTTGAGCTTTCAAGCTATAAGAGTTTTTTTATGTGAGCGACAGAGGGTACAACCTTTGGTGTTCGCGAGACCCTTAGGTTGTGTATGCCTCTCATGTTGATTTGATATAGATAATATAAAAGGGCTTTGTCGCGCAAGCGTTTTCCCTATAAACATTGTTAAGTTAAAGCTATATAATTACTGATCAGTTTAAATAAAGAAGTTGTGAAGACAAAATAGCATTAATGTTTAAGTATGAGTGATGACTGCGCAGTGTGTATGTGAAGTTTTGTGCTATGGAGGGAAGGCGCCCCCTTCATTAGCTTATAATAAAGTATGATTGTGATTAGTGTTACTGAATAGAGATAACCACAAATCCTAAGACCATATAAGAAATTGTATTAGCTATGATGACTGAAGGGCAAACTCAATAAACGACTCAAATCATGTGATAAGAAAAGCACAGAATTTTTTTTTAACTAAGGTGTTACCTAAGGTTCTAAGTCATAGAATTCAGCTATGTTTCCCCAATTCACCTTTAAGTATTGATAAAGAAATCCATGACTTATATTTATTGTCTATCAAAGCAGACTGATCAACTTGATGTAATTATCGTGGTATGCTATTCTAGGGGTACTTCCTCTTACACCAGTCAGTTTCTCCATCATTTATTGAACTTTTAATTCAGTGGGCAGCACATAACTCAAATACATCCTTTGACAATATTCATTATGGATCTGAGACATGACCAATGACCAAGATTAAACTAATCGTTATATCAAGTTCTGTTTACAGGTCACAGCACGATGAGATCTACAACCTACAAACCCCCTCCCTTTCTGTTGCTATCACTCATAATTACCGTGCTATAAAAGCATGCCTAAATTTGTTAGGGATTAATAAACAAGAGAAGACTTAATTATTGTCAATTAACATTTCATTTATAAGACAACCCAATGCACTGTAATTTAACACTTGTTTTTAACATCCAGTGACAGTAGAGTACATCATATCTCCAGATAATAAGATCGATAATGTTTATCGATATCTTTGATCACACTTTTTTGCGAAAAGAAGAAAAGAAACATTATACCTCTTGTTTAAACAATCAGTGCTGAACCAGCAAATGTCAGAGTTACTTTTGCTATATTTATGTAAAAAGAAAAAGTCATAGGATATCCTCAAAGATGATTGTATCAATGTGGCATCAATTACCATGTATTATGAAGGTATGTTATGTAACTCTAGACACACTTTACTTCAGTAGCATCAAGATTTATTATAACAAAATAGAAAGACATGGTTAACTCTGATATTTGACTGATTTTATGACAACAGTAGACATTTGTTAGGCGTAGGTCTAATCCAGTATATAGATGCTATTATGGCAAGTCATTAGACATGATTTTTGTAAATAATGTCCTATAATTTTTAAGAAGTACAACTCATTAAATGAACTCCATTTTTCTTTAGCTAAATTGTTATCAATATTATTACTAATTATGTATAATTCAATTGTATAATGGTTTTATGAATAATACTTGTAATTTATTCCAAGTTTATCACTAATGTGTGAACAACTATACTTAAGTGGAACATCTATGCAGTTTCCATAGGTTATTTGCTTATGTTATTCAGCCATAAGGCAAACATAAAATTTCATTTTTGCTTACTCTATAAATTTTAACCAATTTTTTTCCTTCTTCCTCTAAAACTAATTAATGGTTCCACATAAATTCCATACATGTTCCATTTATGTTAATTATATATAACCATAATTTGTAACTAGATATAAGAAATATTCATTTGGTAATGTGACACCTGAAAAGCCCTTTCATTTAATTATACTTCCGTGAACTTTAAACCATCCTCACCCCATAGAAATATTCTTATGCATCAATCCTAATTCTGGATCATTTGCTTTTCTGTTGCCGCATGGATGAACAAACACGTCGAAGCATCAGGAAACACCACCACCATAAGGAGAAAGCAGAGGAGACACAACACAGTCCAGGGACCCTAGCAGTTACTCTTTCCTGGGAGAACCAAAGCACCCCAGATGACCAACTATCACATCAGGAGTGGCACCCAAGACTACTCGCGTCTGGAAAGGCACTTAATCTTTCCAGAGGACCTCCTTAACTTTATGGACTCATGGCTTTCGCAGTGAAACCCTGGGTAAAAGCCAAAGCAACTCTAGCCATCAAACGTTTACAGTGGCTCAAATACAATAACCTATAAGTCACTCTTTCGTGTTCTCACCTGCAAGAACTCAGACCCAGCTGAGGTAGGCGAGTGTAAGCTAAGCGGACTATTCAAAAAACCATAAACTCCACTTTCGAACTTTTCATCGGCTCTTCAGTACAGACTTTTCCAAGCAATACCAAGGAGCACCGTACGCTTGAACACGATATCATATAAACAGCAAGCCACAACCGAGGTTCTTCATCAGCTTCCCTGTTTTAAAAGACTCAGTACAGACTATCAAACTGGAGCAGGAAGCACATTAAACTGTTTTCTCTTTGAAGTTTACATTACTTGTGACAGCTAGGGCCTTGTTAGACAAACATAAAGTATCAATTTTAACCCTTCAGTGACCAAGTGTTGTGAAGTGTCTCCCAAAACTATAAACTCATTGTGGTGGAACAGTGTGTTTCTATGGAATTATGGACTTCATTCAGCGTGGGATACTTCGAAACCAATCCGCATCAACTCATTTCCATTTCCTGTCCTCTGATTTTCTTTTTCAGGTGTTACACTTATGATTTTCAAAAAAAAATTATGTACATGTAAATGTTTGTATGCTCTGTTGCCTATGTAAGTGTAAATTATTATTTTATGTATTTAAAAATTTTGTTACCAGTCGTTTGGATTTGCTGAGGGCAGCAAAATCTAGGCGAAGGGGATGTGTTGCGTGTATAGGCTGAGCTAGATTTGGAAATTTCGGTATTCTGTAACGTGTATTGATTCTGGCAGAAATGTATGTCAAACGTAAATTCTGCTGACTGGCATAAAGTTGGCATAAGGAAATTATTCACATGTGACCCAAACTTGTTTTGATGATCAGAAGAAATAATGTTGTAGTAGGTCAATACAGGCTTAAACATTCTCTCAATGACGTAAACAGTATGGTGAAAAATTAATAGTTAGTGGGAATCGCTGAATTGACTTTTTGTAGGGCCCCTATTTAAGCCTGGTAGAGTTAGCCCTCGGGGAGAAACGTCGCAGGGATGTCAGAGGAGACTTTATGTCGGTCCCTGTGAGAGGTAACAAAAGTTTATGTAACAGTGTTTCTACGAAAACCATAGCCCCGCCGGGCTCAGCAGATTATACATCTTTCGACAAGCCCAGCCATACACCTAACGCATCGCCAACGGTAAGGTTATATCAAGTTATTATGTCATTAAGTATTACCAAAGCACCGCTGGTCTCTTCCAGATTCAGGGAATACTCTGATAAATACTAGGCTTGTTCAAAATAGAGTTATTCAGTTTAGGTTTATTTACTCTACCATCCCAATAGCTACACCCCCAGTTGTAGATTAGGTTTGTAAGTCTTTCAACCCCCCTTACAACCCTGGTATGCAACACATGAGATACGACAAAAATTTCCCAGAGAGTGCGTTTAAGACTTTTCTTACTTATTACTGGCAGTACTTCAACATAGTGTGATTAAGAAATTAACTCTCTTATTTGCACTCTTCCCCTGAATTTCAAAACAAAGCAGTATACAAAGTTCACCAAGAATTGCATGTGTCTCAAAGAAGCTTTGCCACAGTTGTATAAACTTCATGACTTAATTTTGACTTTTCCTGCCATCAGTACATCAGCAGAACGATCTCTTTCAGTACTCCGCAGAATGCACACTTATTTAAGAGACATTCAGACTCAAAGTAGACTTTCATCTCTGTCTTAGTTATCAGTGAAAAAGGGATTGTTTAATAAAGTTAAAAAGCAACAGCAAGCAGCGTTTGAAAACTCTGTCATTGATGTTTTGGAATAAAAGTCGGTGAATTCAACTGAAATACAAATAGACACTGTAAATTGGAGATATTTTAAATACATTTTAAATAAAGGTATGCCGCTATAATTTTTATTTATTTGTTTGTTTTATTTAATTTATATTATGGAATAACTTACAACCAATACAATGTTATCCTGAAAACTTTAGAATTCGCGACTGCCACTCCCCAGTTTATTTGAAGCAACCGGCAATACTTATGAATCACCCACACCACGCCACTGCTTTGCAGATATAGCAGATTAATGCCCGATTTCACCAACAGATGTTAAAATTGACGTTAACAAATGTAACGTAACAATTGTCACAGCACTAACAAATCTGTTGAATTTCTTGCATTTCACCAACCTGTTTTCTGAAAATGTTAATAAGCACGAGGTAACGCCAAAGACTATGGATTAATCGTATTATTTTCTGAACGTACTGCGATGCGCTTTTGTTTTTATTTTCGTCTGCACACAGCTGAAAAAATGACGGGTAAACAAAACCGTGAACAACAGCCGTGAAACAAGTTTCTCAGGAATGGAGAAAGAATTGTTAATTGAATTGGTGACTAAGTATAAGGATATCGTGGAAAATAGAAGGACGGATGTGGTGAATGTAAAAGAGAAAGATGTCACGTGGGAAAAATTTGGAAATTAATGTAATTCAAATGCATATGTCACTACTAGAAACACGGAAAAACTTTGTCAGTATTACGTAAATTTAAAACGAGGTGCGAAGGACTAGTAATTTGAACTTTTCAAGACGGTAGGTGCACAGTGTATTATGCACATAATTCAGTGAATATTAAAATCGCAAGGTTCTTAAGACTTGAAGCAATGGCGAGATCGGCATATTCCTTTCGATGAATGTTCTAACTCAGTATTATTCTTATTGTCGCGAACCCATTATTTACGATAGCGCGCGCAGAGAGATAAGGGACACATGGTGTCGGGCAGAGATAAACAGCTTGTCTAAGCAGATAAACTTAGCGCGGAGATAACAGGCATGCCAAACAAATAAAGAGGTAAATGGAACATTCTAGTGACATCTTGATTGTCTTACAGAACGTTCGATTTCTCATGTGTTACAGAATATTCCTGAAATATCTAGTAATATGAGTAGAGGTATTTAAGGAAGTAGCGTCTCGCAAACAGGAGCCATAGCCGGAGTTGTAACAAGAGTGTTGTAAGCAATGGAACTTGAGTAAGCTTTTTGTTGTGGTCAACAACCATGGTAGATTGTAATTGTGTATGTCAGTAATGCTGCTACTGTAAGTGCATTTCCACGCAAATAAAGAACGTTTTGTATTTCTGCAGCTCGTACTTTTAATTCTACGAACCAACAAAGTCACAATTGGTGTCAGGAGTGCGACATACGAAGATGGAAGCTGCATTGGCACAGATTCTAGAGAAGTTGGAGACGGCAAATAACAACTTGGCCGCAACGATGACCGCGAAGATGACGGAACTAACAATGAAGACGGAGCTGGCAAATAGCCACCTGGCCGCAAAGTTGGAGACGACAAATCACAATCTGAACGCGAAGATGGCCGAACTGACCACGAAAAAAAGAGCAGCAAATGATAGCCTGGCAATCGAAATGAGGGCTGCGAAGGAAGCCCTCACCGCCAACTTTGAAGAGCAGTTGGCTGGCGTAAAGAAAGACGTCACGGAGTTAGGCGAGCGCGTCGAGGACCTGGCAAGTCACGTTAATGACTTGGAGGGAAAGGCCGACTGCAACACCAAGTCCCTGAACGCCATGGTAGAGGATATCTTCGGCAGGAGGTTGAAAGACTTTAAGGCCGACGCACCGGGACGCGACACATCTGCGCGCGTCAAACCTACTAAATACGAGGGCACGACAACTTTCGAAGTCTTCCGCCGCCAGTTCGACAACGTGTCGAAGCACAAGAAGTGGTTACCGGAGGAAGAGGCCACACAGCTAATAGCCAGCCTCCAGGATCGGGCCTCAGAAGTCCTGAACGCGGTACAGAGAGCGGTGGCGCCCAAGGACATCTGGGATGCCTTGGAGAACTGCTTCGGAAACCACCGCTTAGCCGCAGCATACCACAGCCAGATGAAGTCAAGGTCGCAGCAGCCAGGGGAGACGCTGCCATCGGACAGCTAGCCAGTAAAGCCTTAGTCGAACTCCCACCCGAGTTCGTATCCCGAGAGGCTGCCTACATATTCGTGGACGGGATATGAGACACCAAGATACGCAGCGCCTAGTGCTCGGCGATTAAAAAACTATCCATGAGGCGCTAACGGCAGCATTAGGGACGGAGGTTGCCAAGGTGACGGCTGCCCCGAAGTCAAGAACGAGGAGGATCCGCTACCCTGGAGACCAAAGGCCAGCCGAGGGACGCCGGCGAAAACCTAGTGGCCTGTGTTGGGGGTGTGGAGAGCCGGGACACATGGAGAGAGCTTGCCCACACCAGGGAGAACAGCCGGAAGAAAGAGTAAGGGCTGTCGTGGAGAGGTGCACATCAGGGCCATCACCACCATCCCCTCAAGTGGCACTGGGCGCCATCATCCAGCGTATGGATGAGGGTCTCATCGCGGACGGTTGGGTGAGGGGGAAACCTTGCCATTTGCTCGTAGACAGCACGGCAGCCGTGACCATCATCAGACCTGACGTAGCCAAGGTTTTGCCGACGAGGAGGCTGAGTCGACAATACCAGCTTATGACGGCATCGGGTAACACCTTGCCTGTGGAGAAGGAGGCACTGCTAAAGTTGACCTTGGGACCGAGTGCCTTGCGTCTATGGGTATTCGTCGTGATGGTGGCTAAGGAGGTGATACTGGGATTGGATGCCCTCAGGAGCCGCGAGGAGACGGTCGACGTTGGCATGAAGGTCCTGCGGCTCAATTGAAGAGAGGTGATACTCCGGCAACCCGAAGAGCGCCTTGGAATCTGCAAGGTCATCCTGAAGGAAGACGTGGTGGTCCCCGCGAGAAGCGAGGTGGTGGTAACGGCGCGACTGTGAAGCCAGCGGACGAAGAACATGATGCTGGACCAGAAGACGCCTGTGCACAGACTATATGTAGCCAGGACACTGTTGCCGTTTTGAGAGGAGGTGCCAGTAAGACTGCTCAACCTGGCAGACACCGATCACGACGTCCAGGCCGGGACGGAGTTGGTGACCTGTGAGCCCGTGGTCAGCGTGACAGCAAACGACAAGCCACAAGAGCCGGTGCCGACGCAACACCTGGGGCCCCGGCTGGAAGGCTTATTGGGAAGGGCGGCCAACTACCTGACCGCAGAACAACTCGAGAAGGTTCCCAGCTGCTGAGACGATACCATCGCGTCTTCAGTCAAGGCAACAGTGACTACGGCCGCACGGACCGAGTGCTTCACCGCATCGACCCGGAGACGCCCTGCCTATTCGACAACCACCTAGATGATTTCCTCTGGCGAAACAAGTGGCGGCACGGGCCATGCCGGAGGACATGAGATCCAGGGGAGTGATTGAAGAATCTGACAGTCCTTGGTGTTCCCATGTAGTCTTGATGACAAAGAAGAACGGTGAGCTACGCTTCTGCGTGTACTACAGGAAGCTGAACGCTGTCACCAGGAAGGATTGCTTCCCCTTACGCCGTATTGATGACACCCTGGACACGCTTGCTGGTGCGCAGTAGTTCTCCACCCTGGACCTGAAGTCGGGTTACTGGCAGGAAGCTATGGACCCGAGAGACAAGGAGAAAACCGCATTCTTGACAGGCCAAGGGCTTTGGCGTTTCACAGTTATGCCCTATGGCCTCTGCAACGCACCAGCTACCTTCCAAAGCCTCATGGAATCAGTGATGAGAATGTTGACGTATGACGCCTGGCTGTTATACCTGGGCGACATCATCATCGTTGGTATTACCTTCGAAGATCATCTGGAAAATTTGAGCAAAGTGCTACAGAGACTGTAGGCGACCAACCTGAAGCTGAACGCAAAGAAGTGTCATCTCTTCCGCAAGGAAGTCAACTACCTGGCCAACATAGTCTCACCAACCGGAGTGGCCACAGACCCGGGGAACACACAGGTCGTGAAAGATTGGCCTCGGCTGAAGGATAAGAGAGAATTATGCAATTTCTTGGGGCTTTACTGTTATTACTGCCGTTTTATAAAGGGGTTCTCCAGCATCGTCGAACCCCTCACTCGCCTGTCATAAAAACACCGACCTTATGTGTGGACGGAGAACGCCGAAGGCGCTTTACAACACCTGAAGAACACACTGTGCAGTGATCCTATTTTGGGATTCCCACGACCAGGTGGCGCCTTCATTGTGGACACCGACGCCAGCGACCATTGCCCTGGAGGCGTCCTATTCGAAGTCTTCCTCCTTGAGGAGGGAGCAGTGTCACCCGAACGTACAAGACCAGCTGACAGAAAGAGAGGAGGCGGATGGCATCGAGTCCACGCCTACTCGTGTGACGGAATGGCTCTTGCTGTGGGAGTGAGGGGGATGGATGTCGTTATAACCACGCCTACGCCAATGCATAGTGCTAATGATGTGCCGCTGAAAGACAGGGTGGGAAGAAGCTACCAGAAATTACTGGACCCTTTCTTCTGCCGCCTTGGATGACCTTGATGCTTCGTAATAGCCGGAAAACTTCCAGATACTGCGATTTGTGTATATAAGTGATGCATTGGACGAATTAGTCAGTTTTTAGAGAGTCAGTTTGATTCAGAGTTTATGGCAAGGTGCCGAGTGGACCTGCAACTGGTGATTTGTAATTGTGAGTGTTATGTAATTGTGAGTGCTACGTAATTCTGTGTAATCGGTAAGTGTACCAAGTGTAATTCGGCGGAAATAAAGAGCGCTTTGAATTTTAGCAATTTGGACTTTTAATTCTTCGAACCCACAAAGTCACAGTACTTTTGTCCCTAAGAAATGTATCTATTTATTTATCTATCTATTATTTATTTATTTTAGTCCTATAGTATACACAAAAACAGTGTTACATAGGCCACGTCAGTGGTCAGCCCGCCTTGATAGCACAGATGGTAGCGTTTCTGTCTCACGTTCAAGAGGTCCCAGGTTCGAATCTTGGTCAGGGTGAGTTATCTGGTTAAGGTTTTTCGGTTATCCTTAAAGACAAATGTCGGGTAACCCTAAGCTCTATGGACCCCGGAATCATTTGAGCATTATTTCACCCATTTCATTCATTGTCTGATATGACTTGATGTTGGAGGACATAAAATTACAAATAAAAGTGTATAATACATAATAATTACAATATAAAATATCACTATACACATATAGGCAACTGTTCTTAAGACCACATCAGTCATGTAATAAAAAATACAAGTTTATAAAATTAAGCTAAATATTGATAATGTAAATATGTGCATACTATTATGTCAAAAACTCAACTATGTTTAAAATTTGATTAATTTCCATTATGGATAAGAAACTCATTTTAATTATAAAAACAATGGGCTAAAAATACATTTTGTGATCCTTTTTACAAGTATTTTTGTCTATTGCTGACTTCTGTCTGCTTGGTAGTATGTTGAAGTATTTTGATCCAGCATAAATATTTTTATTTCAAAAATGGCCCCTATATGATTGAAGAAAAAAGTCATTTTGTCTGTGAGTGTGGTGTTTGTGTATATCATTATTTAGGAAAGGGGATATTGTTGAGTGTTTTTTTACATACAAAATAACAGAATTTACGTATATGCAAAAGAGGGATAAGATTTTGAATTTCCTGAAGTATGGTCTACATGACTCAGATTGTGGCAGTTTAGCTAAAACTCTAATAGCTCTGTTTTGGACTGAAAATATGTGTGCAAAAAGAGTCTTAGCAGCAGAACCCCATAACATAGCCCCATATTCAGAATGTGAATGAAATAAAGAAAAATATACGTTATGAACTGCTTGAGGAGATAAAATGTTAACGAGCTGACGTAGCAAAAACACAGTCTTGTTAAGTTTGGAGTAAAGAGTCGAAATGTGATTTTTCCAGGAGAGACCAATGTTAATGCCTAAGAATGTTGTGTTTTGCACTCTAGATTTTCCTGTTTGTATGTCAAATTCAGTCCATTATGGATATGGCTCCTGCCCAGTGAAAATAGTAAGCAATTTGTTTTATAAATATTTGGGATAAGATTGTGAGTATAAAAGTATTTTTCTAGACTTAGTAACACTCCATACATTTGCTATTTAACTGCTCTTCATTTGCTGCTGAAACAAGTAAAGTGATGTCATCTCCATGTAATGTGATATCAGTGCCTTTAGTTGGCAGATGTTCAGGCAAGTCGCTTATGTATAATAAGAACAGTATGGGACCTAGAATCGAACCTTGGAGGACTCCATATTCATTAGTTTGTAACAATGATAAATGTTGTTTTATGTAACCTTTATTATCAGTCGACCTAATTTCGGTACTTTGTTTCCTGTCTAACAAATACGATGTTACCCAGTCACCTGCTATTCCTCTAATACCGTATGCTTCAAGTTTCTTTATTAATATCTGATGATCCACACAGTCAAAAGCTTTTGAAAGATCAAGAAAAAGTCCTGTGACTTTCTCCTTGTTATTCGGTTTATTCATGATGATATTAATTGTTTTGGTTATTGCATCTCTTGTGAACATATTCTTTTGAAAGCCATATTGCCTATCACACAAAATTTTATGTTTCTTAATGAAACTTACTAATCTATTTAAAAATACTTTTTCAAAAACTTTGGATACTGCAGATGTAATTGTAATTGGCAGGTAATTACAAATTTCTTCGGGATTGTCTTTTTAAATACAGGTGTTACGTTACCCTTATTTAGGTAAGAGGGGAACATACCTTCTGACATGGATGCATTTATGATATCTGCTAATGGCTATGCTATACAGTGTTTACATAATCTCAGGATACTACTTGATATACCATCAAATCCTGTAGATATGCTAGGATTTAATGAAACAATTATTTTTACTATCTCTTGTGTATCCGTTGGATTTAAGAATTGTGTGTTAGGTAGCAAGATGGCAGCAGCAACAGGTGCTAAAATTTGTGCTCCATGTGGAAAACAAGTAAAAAGTTCGCAAATGAGAATGGAGTGTAATGGGGAGTGCATGAGATGGTTCCATGCTACATGTGTAAAAGTTTCAAAAGAAAAATATAAAGAACTATCAGGGAATGGTGACGCAAACTGGATGTGTGAGAGAGAGGACTGCTTGCCGCAACCTAACCTACAAATACTGCAGTCATCAATAGCGGAGCTAACAACTAAAATAGAGTTCACGGTGCAGGAATTAAGAAAAGAAAATGAAGAAGTGAAGAAAGCAGCTTCATTCATGAATGAGTGCTTTGAAGCGTTGAAACTCAAAATTAGTGATTTAAACATCAAGATGGAGCAAAGCATAAGATCGATCTATGATACTAAGATAGATGCGATGGAAAATGACATCGAGGATGTAAAACAATATCAGCGAAAGAATAACCTAATTATCAGTGGCATACCACAAGTGGAAAGGGAAGATGTATTTGATACTGTTATACAATTTGCAAATGCCTTAGATGTCCATTTGACGTACAATGACATCGATGCAGCGCACAGACTTCCCTCCAGGAAACATGAAGTAAGTACCAATCTAAGGAATCCACCTATACTGGTTCGCTTTACGTGCCATTGGAAGAAAGAAGAAATAGTCCAAGCCAGAATAACAAAAAGACGAGTATCCACTGAAGATATGGGATTACCTGGACCCCCTCAACTAATTTTCGTCAATGATCACCTGACGGCTCTCAATGATGGCATAGCAAAAAGAACAAGGGATTTAAGGAGAGAAGGGAAGATAGTAGGAGCGTGGACCAGGGATGGCAAAATCTTCATACGAGAAAAACAGTTTGGACCTTCAATAAGGATCATGGGGAAAAATCACCTTCTGGCATTTGAAAATAAGATAACCTCAAATAATACAAAAACCACAGCAGCAGTGCAGAACGAAACAAGAGAAGCTCAGTGAAGTGCAGTGTCTTAGGTTTCTATTTTGTGATGAAGTGAAATATTTCTACCTTTCATGTGTGATTGTGATAACATTATAGGTGAGTTCAAATATGATTCTTTAGATGATTATTTAAACATTACAAGATCTCAACCGAGCCCAAAGGTAAGAATTGTGTACCTGAATGCTAGGTCTATTGTAAACAAATTAGATGATATTGAGCTTCTTGTGGCAACAATAACTAAAGTAGATGTAATTATCATAGCAGAAAACTGGCTCAGGGAAAACATAATTAACTTTTTTAATATAAAAAATTTTTATGCACATCATGTTATAAGGAAAATTACAGGAGGTGGAATTTCAGTGTATATTAGAGATGTATGGAAAACATCTGTACAAAACACAGTAAACAGTGACCACAGTATCCTACACATAAACCTGAAAAGGGATCAAATAACACTTGATATCATTGCAGTTTATAATCCTAATGATCAAAATACTGGCAACTTTCTCACTGATATGGAAACTGTACTGTGTAGGAAGCTTGCAAAATCAGCCATGATCATAGGTGATGTAAATATTAATTACCTCACTCAGAGTAAAAGTCTTGATAACTATAATACACTAATTACAAGTTTCAATTTTATACAAGGTAATAAACTATATCCAACAAGAATAGGCAAAAGCTCAGCTACACTAATTGACCATGTACTTATCAATAACAATGATACCCCAATATCTATATCTAACATAATACATGATATCAGTGACCATAACATACTTATAATCGACATAAAAGAACATCTTTGCAAGGCCCTTCATGATAAGTATATCAATACCAGAATGTCAATTCAAGAATTTAACACTATAAACCATAATAAACTTTCCTTATTTATACAAAATACTGGATTTAACTGTGTCACAAATGACCCTAATGAATATTATAACTCATTATTGCAGTTTATAAAGGAAGGGGCTTCAGTCTGCTCCTACAGGCGCAGAAAGGTTGTGTCAAATAAACTGACACATAAACCATGGGTTAATAGTAATTTTTTGGCTCTAGTTAAAAAGAAAAACTTACTGTATAGCAAAACAAAATGCAAATTTCCCTCTCCGATAGCAATTGAACTGTACAAAAAGTGTGCAAATGAAGTAACTAAAATGAAAAGGGAACTTCAAGAAGCATATTACTCAAATAAACTGAATAACTCCTATGATCCAAAAAAGGTATGGATGACAATAAATGGAATCTTAAGAAATAAAACCCCAGTACATTCCAATCAAATAGAAACAATAATGGTAGGTAATCAAAAAATAGTAAATAAATTAGAAATATGTGAATCTTTTAACCAATACTTTGTAAATATAGCTGATCAGTTAGTGAAGATATGTATAACTACACAATATACTCCACCACCTTATAGTTCAGTACCAAATAGTCTTTTTCTATATCCAACAGATAATAATGAGGTTCTAAAAATGATAGCAACAATAAAAAACAAAGGTAATAAAACAGATAATATTTTATCAAATGAATTGTTAACAAAGTGCAAGTACAGTTTGGTTCCACACATTGTAACCTTTATTAATTTATCACTTAGTTCAGGTTCTGTACCTGATGGTTGTAAAATCACACGAGTTGTCCCAATTTATAAGACAGGTGATAGAGTAATTATGGATAATTACAGACCAATAAGTATTATTCCTGTATATGCCAAAATTCTGGAAAAAGTAGTAAAAGTTAGGTTATTACAGCATCTAGAAAAAACCAGCTTTTTTCACAATCATCAGTATGGATTTATTAACAAATCTAGTACTCTTGCTGCCACGGTAGATATTATCGTACCTATTCAAAGAGCTCTGGATAGAAATTGTTTAGCTGCTGGTTTATTTATTGACCTAAAAAAGGCTTTTGACACTGTAGATCATACTTTATTACTAAATAAACTTGAGCATGCTGGTGTAAGAGGACTTCCTCTCAACTGGTTTCAGAATTATCTCAGTAATAGGAAACAATTTGTAAATATGAACAACATTTCCAGTTCTCTGTCAGTAATTCATCATGGTGTTCCACAAGGTTCTGTATTAGGTCCTATATTATTCCTAATTTTTATAAATGACATAGGATGTATAAGACTAAAAGGTAAATTGACTATGTTTGCTGATGATATATGTTTGTTATATATAGATAACTCTGAGCACCAGCTGATATATGACATACAGCAAGACCTGAATGCATTGAATAGCTGGTTTAAGGGCAATAAGTTAACATTAAATGTCTGTAAAACAAAATATATGTTATTTCATAAAAGATCATACGTACCAGTAGTAAATAACAAGATATATGTTGATAACGCAGTGATTGAAAGAGTAACAAAAATCACATATCTAGGTTTGATTTTAGACAGTACGCTCACATGGAAGGACCATATCATGCATGTAAAAAATAAGATTCTTCCTGTGTTAGCTGTAATTCACAGGCTGAAATTCAAAGGATTCAGTGTAAATCATTTACGAAGTATCTACCATGCTTTAATTCAATCTCATTTGGATTACTTAAACATCTTATGGGGTAACTCTGTTAAATATTTAATTCATGACCTGGAAGTACTTCAAAATCGTGCCTTGAAAATAATCTACAATCTACCCTTTAGAACAAACACAAAAACACTCTACCATGTAACTAACATTTTACCATTACAACTAAACATAGAGTTGTCCCTGCTAATATATCTCCACAAAATAAAAAATAATCTTCTAAAGTCCAATCTAACATTTGAAAGCTCCTCACATATATATAATACAAGAAATAAAGGAAACTTAACAAAACCAACAGTGAACACTTCTACTTATGGCCTGAACAGCTTAACCTCACACGTTATCAACTTATATAATGCACTGCCACTGGAACTGAAAGGCTGCAGGAACATAAAAGGTTTTAAAAGGAAAGTTGCTGAAAATTTACTGAAGGCATATATTGATAGCTGATAAAGTGTTACACATTTATAGCTGGTTTGAAAGCTGAACTGTTTAAAAATTAATATGGATTAATGTCCCATAGAATATGTAGCTTCTATTTTTCTGTAAGTTCTTTGTTACTATTATTTCTTGAGTTATAGTGAATGTATCTTTGTATGTTTCATATATGTTATTCTTGTACGGTAATTCATTCCTACTCTAAAAATGTAATATAAGTATTGTCAAGGGCTGTTTGCCATCATTTTATATATATTTTTGTACTGTTCCCCAGCATGAGCTATGGCTCTGGGAACCTTTTCAGATAACAATAAATAAAAAAAAAAAAAAATATTATAAACTTTAGGTTTGTAGTCCATTTTGTTACTTTGTTTATTATCAACTGCCGTATTGTTAATATTTATATAATAGTTATTGAAAGCCTCTGCTATCTCTATTGGGTCTCTAAGTAACTTACCATCGGATTCGATTTGCTTGCACTTGTTATGATTGGAAACTTTCCCTCTTATTTTATTAACTACACCCCAAGCTGTATTTGCCTTATTTTTTGATCACTCAATAAGTTTGTTATTGTGCCACAATTTTGCATTTATAACTACTTCATTGTACACATGTCTATACTTGTTAACATAATCTTTAAAAACTTGGTTGTACGAGGTTCTTTCCATTTCAGTTAGGAGTCTAAGCCTAGTTTTGGATGTGCATATACCTTTATTAATCCAGCTCAACTTATTAATAAGTTGGCTTGAGACTTTACATTTTTTGATTGGAAAAACATTGTCAATATAATAATTTAGAATATTTTGGAATTTTATATATTTCTCATTGACAGTTTCAGCCTGTTTACACAATTTATATTCTGCCTACTTAGCCAGTGTTCAGTGAGACATAGTTGCCTCTGATTCTAGAAGTACTTCTAATTCATTTACTTTATTACATAAGCTTTGAATATTTAAATGGCAGACTTTTAAGCTATTTTTCCTACTTATCTCAATTGCTTTGCCTACCTTTTTCCGTCTTTCTTTCTTGTTACCCTTCTCCTTGTTACCCTTCTCCTGTTTGTGCTTTGCCTACCTTTTTCCGTCTTTCTTTCTTGTTACCCTTCTCCTGTTTGTGGTATCAAACTGAGTATACACATTTAGGCGCTCTGTATTGATTGTGTTACCTTCTATGTTAGCTGCATAACCACAAATTTCATCACTGTCTACAACATTTTTATCATCGCTCACTATATAACTCACTCCCCTTCTGTTCTGATGTAAACTATCATGACCTAAATCATAGTCTCTAATCCATTCATTTCCACCAACATTGATATAGTAATGTTCACTATATATCCATTCAATCACAGAGTTCACATCACTGGCTCGAGGTATTCACTAGATGTAGTAATTCTCACATGATTTCGTCCGGCGTACCTGCACTGCGTACATTGTTTGTACCCACATGGATCACGATGTTATTCGGATCATCCCTGTTTTCTTGTAGCTTCTTTTCAATGTGGTGTATCCTGGCTCCTGGGAAACAATACACTAGAACGTCTTCGTCCATATCATCACTAATATGGCGTACCAGTGAGTCCCCTATTATTATGGCTGGTCTTTTCTCAAACATGTGTTCAACTTTCTACTGGCCCACAGCTTCTAATGGCGTGCTCTCCTGCCTTCTTCCATTTTCAGAATTCACAGTAGCTCCTATGTCTACTTGGTTCTATGACAGTGAGCTTTTTTCCAGCACCTGATAACTACTTAACAACGAACTTCTTCTTCTTGTGAACTCACTAAATCGTTACTCCGGCACTGACGCTTTTCTTTCACTTTTAACCTCTGAACTTCTTCACTTCTGCTAGGCCATTTTTGTAGTACACTGAATCTGTTGTTTGTAGTAATCTCTTCATGCCGGCAATAAGAAGATCCCTTTGACTTTGCAAGTCCATTTGTCCACTTCGGTTCAGCGTTGATTTTTTACCTGCTACAGTAGACCATGATTCTTTCTCTATTTGGGCGTCTTTATGCCTATCACGCTTTCTATAATTTTCAATGTGGCCCTTTAGGTCTTCATTTCCAGCTCTTAGCACTTTTATATATTCTTCTGCATATGTAAGATCCTTATTCAGTAGATCAATCACTTTGTGTAGCGATGCTATCCTTTCTGCGTCACGTGTGTCACAATGTTTATCTGACAACACGGTAGCATTTTTGTAATCACCCTGGAATTGATTTTCCCTTGCTAGATTACCAAAATCATTAGTTTTCGCAATACACCTAGCACTTTCATCTTCTCTTGAATATATATTTGAGCGATTTCTCAAATTATACTTATATATTTTTTATATAATTATCTGAGTTACTTTCCGAAATTATACTACCAGTCGTCATCTTTGTAATCAACTTATTTATGTAATGATTTTATGTAATGATTTTACGTAAATTTAAAACGAGGAGTGAAGAAGGACAAGTGACTTGAGGGTTTCAAGACGGGAGGTGGACAATGTATTATTCACATAATTCAGTGAATTATAAAATCGCAAAGTTATTAATATTTGAGGCAAACACGAGATCCTCATATTCCTTTCGAAACGTGTTCTAACCTCTGTTGTACTTCCGCAGTAACCTTCATAGCGACTTGTTTGGACAGTCCATAACATTTTCTTCTGATAGCTCTTTAAAATAATTTCCCCTCATATGCCGTACTCTGTTACGAATGCAAAAAACCAGACACGTGGGGTCGTTGAAGGGTTGTCCGCCTCCGTAGAGGAGGGTCCCTTCGATTCTTGCCATACCGGGACTAGTTCCCTTACTGGCATGGTGGTAGGTATTTTATAAGGGATGGTGGTTAGATGGTGGCAATAAAATTGGGATTAGTATAAAAAGAGAAAGGAAAATTTATTTTTGAGAAAGGGATTTGATATTATTGAGGTCCAAGGACAAGTCTGAGACGTTTATATGTCTCCCCAGGGTAAAGATCGTATTCCCCGAGGCCACGGATCTGTTACGAATGCCATGCCATGCCATGCCATGTGGTGCTGACTGGCTGTATAAAGCCAGAAGGTTCTTGCTGCGTGCCCACCCGTGAAGGGTTTTACCGCAGGTAAGGTAAATATCGGTATATTGTAGGGTGAAATGTTGATTTTTAGAATGGTGAATTTTTATGAGGTTACTAGTATGTACCTGGGGGTTGAAGGACAGGTTGCAACACCTTGCACCCTGGTGTTTTGTTTATGTAAATTTTTGGGTATATAATTTTGATGCCAAACAGCTTGGAAGGATTATGTGGAGCTCAGCTTTAGCTGCTGTTCGGATTAGCTCCTAGATTATCTCGGATGCCCGCAAGCCATGCGGGGTAACCGGTGCTGACTAGAGCGACGTCTAGTGGGGTCATAATCTCCCAGGGATCTGACAAGGGCACTTCTGTGGTTGGGTAAACTTGCGTACAATTTTGATGCCCGGCGCCTGATTTCATCCTCCACGTATGGGAGACTCGAGGCCTCGTGAAGCAACCTGGTAGGAAAATAAGGTCCCACAGAATATATAGACCTGAGTCCTCTATTCTGTGCACGCTGGAGCCATGCTAGCACGCTGTCTGCGGCCATGCCCCAGATCTCGCAGGCATAAAGCATAACCGGGATTACCAGCGCTCGGAAAAGGTATAACTTCATGCCAAATGGCATCGAGGTTGTCCCCAGCATTAGATACAGGGAAACAATTGCTCCCTGTACCTTGGCCGCTCGGTCCCTGATGTGTTGGCGAAAAGTTAGACCCTTGTCCAAGTTAACACCTAGGTACTGGACAGAGTTAGACCACTTTATCCTTCGACCTTGGTAGCTGAAATTGGGGCAGTCTGCAGGGGTATGGCGCTTTGTAAAAAGTATGGCGTGGCTTTTGTCCGGATTAACGGACATCCGCCAACGCCTACACCACTGCTGTGTGAGACGGAGATGTCTTTGTAAGGGGTTGAAGGCTCTGAGGATGTGTTTGTCTTTGCAGAACAGAAGCACGTCGTCAGCGTATTGTGCCATTTCGACTCGTGGCTCTGTTGGGAAGTCTGCCATAAAGACGTTGAATAGGGTGGGGGATAGTACAGAGCCTTCGGGGACTCCGCCTCTCACTGGTCTGAGTGTAGATGTTTTCCCCGCGACTGTGACTTGGAATGTGCGGTGTAGCAAGAAGCTGTGTATTATGTTCACTAATTGTGTTGGTAGCCCCAGGTGAATCAATTTGTAGAGGAGCCCGGCGTGCCATGTCGCGGAGAAGGCCTTCTCGACATCCAAAGAAACTGCAGCAATGAAGGCGTCTTCCTGGAACCCCAGGACAGCAGTCTCCACCACCCGCAGCAACTGTTGGATTGTCGAGTGCCCAGGACGAAAATCAAACTGATGTGCGGGAATGGCTTGAAGGTCTCCCAATATTGGGGACAAGCGGGTGAGAATCAACCTCTCGAGAACTTTCGAGAGGGTGGAAAGGAGGCTGATGGATCGGTAGCTGGAGGGGTGAACCGGATCTTTCCCAGGTTTCAATATGCAAATCACCCGGGCCTCTCTCCACTCTCTTAGAAAGTACCCAACGATGAGGCACATGTTGAAAATCCTAGTTAGGAATAGAACCGCGTTGAAGGGGAGATGGAGGAGCATTAGGGGGGTCAGCCCGTCCGGCCCCGCCGCCTGCTTTGTTTTGAGACGCTGAAGTACGCCCTGGACTTCGCTGGGACGAATGGTTGGGAGACGAACCGCGTCCTCAGGAGGGCGGCGTAGAAAACGACGCACCTCCCGACGGAAAAGTTATCGTCCTGGGGGTCATCTCTTGGACATAAGGTACGTTCAAGGTAGTCAGCGAAAGCATCGGCTTTGGCTTGGGGATCGTAAGCCAGGCCTTGGGTGCCATGGATGGGGGTGCCATCCTCGACGCGCAATCTGGCTATTTTGTCCTCCCACGCTTGCACCTTGTGCTCGCGCAGTCGGGCACTGACCTCTCGACGCAAGCGTCTTAGAAGCGCTCGATTATGTGGCGTGCGGTGACGCTGGTATAGTCTCCGTGCAGCCCAGGATCTTCTGATGAGAAGGATGATGTCCAAAGGAAGGACATCAGGGTGGAGAGGAGCCGAGGAGTGGACTGTGAGATTGTGGGTAGTCCGCTTCACGATGGAAGTGAAGGATGAGATTGCATTCTCCAGAGTGGGTATGTTTGTGATCCTTGGATTTGACGGGATGGAAGTGCGGAGACAATTCCTAATGCCTTCCCAATCGACTTCTCGCGTCTGAAGCGAGATGTCATGACTGGAAACCCTGGTGTTGATCTCTGTCAACACCGGATTATGGTCTGAATGTAATGCGTTTAGGGATGTAAGGATGAGAAGAAATGGTAGATGCTTAGTGATGGCGAAGTCTATGACTGAAGGCAGTCCTCCTCCTCCTCGCGGGTAATGAGTGGGTTGCCAGGGACCCTGCACTTGAAGTAGCGTGTCTGCATCTATCACGCGTATGATTTCAATGCCTCTTGCATCCGCCCGACGACCGCCATGCCAACGTTGATGTTTAGCATTGAAGTCGCCGGCCACGATGGCACTGGGACGTACGGCTAGAATGGAGAGGTAGTCATTTGGGACAAAATGTCGTCGTGGTGGATGGTACACGGAGACTACCAAGACCTCTAATCCGCCAAGGTCCATACTGATGGCCGTGGCCTCCAGGGTTTGCAGAGGTGGGAGCTGCATGGGCTGATGGACCACATGCTGCCGTACCAGGATCGCAGTTCCGCCGCCCAGGCGTCCCTGTCGATCCGTACGATGGCAGATGTAACCCGGAAGGCGGAACCGGAAGTCCGGACGGAGATGCGTTTCGCTGACTAGGATGACGTCCAGGGCATGAGCTCGAGCAAAGTGAAGCAGCTCGCTCCCCAGACCGGCTAGGCCGCACGCATTCCAAAATGCGAATCGAAATGAGGTTCGGGACCTAGTTCGATACACCATCACGGAGTTGCTGCGTACCTGCTGTCAGGAGGGCCATCGCCTCCATTGCTACCAGCATCTTGCCAGCCGGGTCTGAAGAGGTGAAGATCTTCACGACGAGCTCGCAGATCTTCTGTCCATGCGTCAGCAGCAACTGCTGCAGCCACTTGAACACATCTGAGAGGTCGAGTGTAGCTGTGAGAGGAGTGGTTTGGAGTGTAGTCGACTGGGAGACTTGGTTGGATGGCGAGGGTGTGCGTGAGCGAATGGGATCAGGTCTTCCTCCCGCCCTCTCATCCCTTAGCTGTCTAGGAGGCATGGGTTTGCCATGCTTCTCCTGATCAATAGGATTTCGGGGCTCACGAGAAAGCCTCCCACCATTCCTACTCTGGTTGGCGCAAGCGTTATTAGGGGCTGGGGTACGCTTTTGTTTGCGTGGCTGTGTGGGAGTATTGTGTACCTCCCGTGACATCTTTGGCCCATCAGAGGCCCCTTGTGCTACTTTAGCATAGGACGGTCTCTCATGTTCCTGCTGTTCCTGCAGGTGGTTGGTCCGGGCGCTGGTGGTCGTTGTAGGGAGCGGTCTTTTCTCCACCCTGGTTGTAGCTCGCTGCTGCTATCTTGAAGGGTTTCTTCGATTAGCAGCTATGACTGCCTTACGGGCAGGACAGCCGCCGTAGCAAGCCACATGCTTGCCCTTACAGTTGGCACATGTGGGCTCATCGGTGGGTGACCTGGGACAAACCTTTTCTCATGAGGTCCACTGCAGCTCAAGCAGCGGGGAGTCCTCTTGCAGAAGTGGCTGGAATGGTTAAATTCCAGACACCGGTGACATTGGGGGGGACCGCCAGAGCTCCTGACTGCTTCTATCCTCACTCGGAGGTAGCAGATGGTTGTGACACCATCTAACTTCCCCTCCGGATCGTTGGCACGTTCCACCATCACCAGGAATAGGGGAATGGGGACAGGGCCAGGCTGACCCTGCGGAGCTGGTTTGGTCAGCTGTCTGACCAAACGGGGTGGATGCCTTGACGGCTGAGGTCATCCACAATATCACCCACCGATGTGTCCACTGGTAGGCCTCTGATGACACTCTTGATGTCACGGCTCTTGTCTAGGCCGAAGGTGAAGTAAGCAATAGACTTCTTGTCCAGTGCCCTGAGGAGGAGTTGGTAGTCTTCGGCTTTGCTGGCCTGGAAGACAAAGCGACTCTTCCGCCTAGTAACCCTACACGACACCGAAAGGGTAGGCATGACTTCTTTCAGGAAGCACACCATACCCCGGAAGTCGTCCACGATTATAGGCGGAATGTGCCTCCTGGCTGGTCCAGATTGACTGGGTGCTCCAGTTGTCTCCAAACGAGCGGCCCGTCTTTCCCTACGCCGGTTGGTTACTGTTTGGAACTCAGCCTCGTCAACATCTGTAGAGACGTGTGACGAACTGAGCTCCTCCTCGCCGACGTCCATTCTGGAGGATGAATGTGCAGCGAAAAGTTCTGCTTCTGAATCTGAGCAGGAATCTGAGAGCTCGCTCTCGGAGTTTTGGCCTATCCGTTGCGATGTAATGCGGGAAGGGCCCTTGTCGGATTGCTGCTTGGCCACAGCGAGTCTTTTGGCCTTGCCATTTACGCTCTTTTCGAGCTTTCGGCGAGGCCGTTTGCTTCCTACAGGCTGGGTTGGGGCCCTGACTGCAGGGTGAGTTACACCAGTGCTGGTGCTAGGTGTTGCATCCATCACCTGATGGTTGGATGCAGTGGATGGTGGGGTTGGACCCTTTGGATCGAGCATATTTGCCCTGCACCGAAGTGCAGTGCGCAGCTAACCTAGGCTATATACGTACCAGGCAGCACAGGTTTGCTAAGAAGCGTGAGGTACAGAGGGCCGGACCCGAAGGCGCCTTATAAAACCGTCTTTTACGACGTTGGCTTAGGCCGTGTACCTCGCCTGGCTGGTGTGGAGCTGGCTGGCTGTTTTTTCGGAGGTTGTTTTTGCTCGCACGCTGCTGCTGCCTTCTGCTGGGGAACGAAAAAAAATTTTTGGAGGGGAGGAGTTCACCACGAGGAAGAAGAACGCCGGAAAGAAGAAGGGAATCGCCGAGCAGAAGCAACCCAGCCGGGGAGCTAAGAAGCAGCCACCGCAGCCCCCTTCTGCCAGCACTTCCCCTGCTAGCTCTCGGGCGCAGTCTCCTACTGCTCGCCCAGTTCAGGCAGCAGAGAGGGGGCAGCCCGCTGTGCCCAGGGGCAAGTTTTGGGCTAGCGCCCAGCCAGCTCCAGTCGCCGCCCGACAGTCCAGCCCGCCGCAGCCACGACCGGCAAACGAGGCCACTCGGCCCGTCCTGCCAGACCCATCGGAGCACGCACCAGCTGCCGCTCCTGTGGTAGCAGCTCAACCCAGCAAGCTCTCTCCACGCACCGCTGCACCATGCTCGCCTATGCGGGCCACATACGCCGAAGCCCTCAACACTCCTCCAGCCGCCGAGGCAGTCCGACTCCCACCCAGGGAGCCCACCGCAGCCTCCGCAGTCACCGCATGCACAGCAGTCATCCATGGGGCACCACGAGACCTGCCCACACGCTTCATCCTCGCAGCCGCACAGCTACGCTGGCCTTCCACGCTCAGGGCCACTAGGATCTCCACCCGCCACGGACCTTCGAACCTGGTCCGTCTCCAGTTCGCCGACGCCGCCGACCTCGAAGCTGCCTTGAGGACGGGCCTGCCCTTATTAGGGCGGTGTCTCAGAATCGAGGCAAGCAGAGCGCGAAGATACACTCCGTGTCGCCGATGCTGTGACTACGGCCACGTCGCCAGCTCCTGCGCTGCACCTCCCAGGTGCCACTATTGCGGAGCACCGGGCCTGACGTCGCAGTGCACCAGTCACGACCTCCGTCACCGACGCCGGTACTGCGCCACCTGCGACGGCTCAGGCCACTTCAGAGGCCAGGCGCAGTGCCCTCTCTACCCTCGCCGACTCACTAAAGAGATGCCTCCAGCGACACAACCAACACCTGCACCACCAGCTACCGCCGCTGCCGCACCCAGCGAGGACTTGAGGACCATTCTACAGAGTCTTCAAGAAGAGGTACAGAACATCAGCAAACGCCTCACCTCGCTTGAGACTTCGACCGCCGCATCCGCCCTCACCGATAGCCTGCAAAGCCTACACACCGAGGTCAGCAACATTGCACCATCACTTACAACGCTCCAAGATTCCATCATGACTGCCATTGCCAAGAACCACCGAGACACACAGAAACATCTTGCAACAATAGCTCCCAACCTCACCGCTCTAGAAGGCTCCCTAAAGCAGACAGTTGAATCAAACCACACTACACAGGACGGAATCAACAACATCGGAGCAAGACTAGACCATCACCTTCAGCTCACCGCCACCTGCGACAACAAAATGCATCGTGTGGAAGAATACCACAAGATGCTCGACGAGTCTCTCGACCAGATCTTCATTGAACTCCAAACCCGACCAAATGACTCAGCAATACGCCAACGCACCGGTACTGGAACGCCCTCTAGGCCCGGACCCTCTAGAAAATACCGCTAAATAACTCCGCCACCGAATTCCCAGTTTGGCTTCCAGGGCGCAAGCCATGCCTGCCATCCTGGCCTAATACACTTTCGCCAGGCAGCAAGATATTTGCTGCTACAAAATAAACGACAATTACCAGAGTGCTCAATTGCGGTATCTGCCCAACCCTACCTGAACTTTCCCTCACCTAACTCCGCTTCCATATGAGAAGCGATGCTCCTTGTTTTTGTGTTAATAAAGCTTAAAAAATGCTGGGGATTTAGCGAATTGCCGGGAGCTTCCCTAAGGTCCCTCCCGATGTTGGCAATTCGCTGACTCCGAAGTTCTGGATGCGCTGGCAACTCCAACTCTCGAAGGCGATGTGTACTCTACGACCTCTCGAAGCCGAGTCCGAGTCTGTTACGAATGCCATTTAGACTGTCTTATATATAGCAAATCGACATCAACAGCTTCGTTCAACTTGACTATTTACAGTTTTTAAGGACTTAACATCAGAAATTTGGCTTATTAGTTTATTGATCGAGAGCGCGTTGAGGCGTAATGACCTTCAGGTGACCAGCGCTGTGATCGATCCTTATAGGGTCTTATCTGGGCGATTAGAAAAGTGAAACTTTAGAAACTTGACGTACAGTAAGCTACGAAACACAAATAGAGCGACTGAAAGCTACGTGTGTCTATATGATACGTTTTCTCGCACCTGCCGAGAGTTGCTGTCCAGAAGACATAATCATATGTATGTGCGATTAAGCTGAGGTAAACATCTCTGTATTGCGAATTTTTTGCGATACGCCTTCTCGCTTTGCCAAGTAGTAACAAGAGAGTTAACTCGAGTGTGAAGCTAACAATTGTTGGTGAAATGCAATTTTTGTTATAACTACTGCTAAACTCGTGTTAAGTCTTAACATCTGTTGGTGAAATCGGGCATAAATGTAGTTTGAACAATTCTGGGAATGGTCGAGTATGATTACATAATCATAATACATGCTACGTGGAACCTTAGTTTCATACTTCTTAGTTATAACCTGTGGTAACAACTGAACATGTTTTGCTATTTGTGGTAAATTCCACTGTCCTTGAAGCATAGGCACCTAATAATTACCTGCGTAATATTATTTTACTATTTTACACTGTCATTTTATTTTTATAAGATATTTCAACTTTAATCTTATTTTTCGTGTATTATATTGTAAATGGAAAAATAGTTTACTGAATATCGAAGTATAGGGACTATATAGAGATATTTTATGTTCACACTGGCGACAATTGAAGCTCTCAGGTTGGTCAGAGTTTGCGGAAGTTTGATTTTCTGTAACAGTGTGTTAACAGTTCAGACAGTTCTGAAGCATAACTGGAAATATTAAGTAAATGTTGTATGCATTTTGAAGAGTGTAAAATAAAATGGCTCAACTAGAAGAAGTTTATGAACAGGTAACTCCTAGCGTAAGCGTGGTGAAGCGTAAGCCACATTTCAACTAAATTTGTAGTGGTTAATATATCCCAGAGCTAAAAAATATGACCTGCTTCTGAAATCAGCACTGCAATACTTTTTATTAATTATTTTATTAAAATAAATGTGTCATTCATTCATTTTTGTAATATATTTCTCTATAGTTGCCATCAATTCCGTGTATGCCTTTTGCAATAAAGAAATGCTGTATACACGCATGTCAATTAAGGGATCGTACTTCATACGTAAGATAACCGAATTCCAAGTGTGTTAAGCACTTCGAGATGAGAAAGCATTCTAACAGTAGAAATCTCCCTGGAGTTGACACACAGAAAACTCTGTTATTTTAGAACTTTTCAGACATGTTTAGGGCAAAATGCTCTTAATTTTATTCAGTTACTTATGCAGTATTTGTCATATTCAAGGCCCTCGAGTACATACATTTGGTGCAAATTCCTCCAGGCTAAAGTGTATGCCTTAGATGTTTTACACTGACATGAATTTACAGATTACATAAGCTACAGTTGGAGTAAATAACATAAATACTGATGTTTTTTGTTACAGTTTGAGGAAGAGGAAACAGAAGCACCATTGGGGGCAACACTTTCTGGACGAAAACGTCTTTTTTCTAAAGAACTGCGCTGCATGATGTATGGTTTTGGAGATGACCAAAATCCATATACAGAGAGCGTAGATCTATTGGAAGATTTGGTTATAGAGTTTATAACAGAAATGGTATAATTCTTTATCATATGTTTATTGATATTTCCAGTTTCATTATTTCCCTGTCATTTGGTAAATGTTTATGAGAAAAGGTAGTATAATCAGCTGGGAAACAACAGTATAACTGCATTTCATTTAACTTTTCTCTTATTGACAGGAATAAAACAGCATCAAGATAGTGCCTTGGTTCACAACTAGTACTGTAACATATCGTTTCATAAGTTTAATAATTTTTAGAGACTTGTAAGTCCAATAAAGGCAAGAAAGCAAAATTTTCATTATTTAGTCTTCTAAACTCTAGGGAAAATGCTGTTGTGATAGTGTGAGTGGATGCACTAATTTAACTAAATTCTAATATTTACATGTATAATGAATGTTTATTAAGATTGAAGGAAGCGTGATGAGAAATTAATACTGTATTTTAGTTATTCTCCAGTGCTACTATTAAGTAATAATTAAGTAATAAGAATTTTATCATAAAAGGTTGTTTAATATTTTGAAGGATTAACAGAGCTTATCGAATCAACGGCCATGCCGTGGCTCAGTGGTTAGACCGCTTGGCTCTCACCAAAGCAGCCTGGGTTCAATCCCAGGCGACTGCAAAGTGAGATTTGTGGTGGACAAAACGGCGCTGGGGCGGGTTTTCTCCGGGATCTTTGGTTTCCTCTGCCATCTCATTCCACCGGTGCTCCATCTTCATCTCATGTATCATCAGTGTCATCGCCTGTGGTGCCATATGTAGTAAAAGCGGGTGGTAAACACTACACTACACCACACTACATTGAGTCAGCATTTTTTTTTAAAGTTTTAAATTTATAGATGTACTTCAACTGCTGTGGTTCTCAGCATCCCATTATAAATTTAGGGTGGAACCCGCTTAAGTTTCCTCAGAGGCTGCTTCTTATCGAGACTGAGCTTTTTTAATGTGTCATAAATCTATGACGTGGGGCCACCGGATTTACTTCCCTTCCAAAAGTAGCAATTTTAAGGGATTTTACATCCAAAAATATTATTTTCCTCCGTCAGGTTTGAACCTGCAACCTCAAGAACCAGAAGCTAGTATGTTACTTCTGGATCACGAAAGATGACTACAATTTTTGTTGATTTACCATGAATTTCCAATGAGTAACTGATAGTTTTTAATTAATATAGTTAATCATGTGTAGCACACAGTGTAAAACACAACCACTTTCAGATTTGGTGTTTAATTTTTCTTGCTTCTGCAGAAATGGCTCAGAGATGGTGTAAATGTAAGCCCCCACTGCCATGAAAAAGGTTCTAAAAGTGGAAAAGAAAGTATTGAAGGTATGTATGAGTGGATTTAAGAGATGTGATCACTCTTAAAGCCTGTAGGCCTCTCATCCTTCCTTTTTAAGATTATTTTACAAAAAAATTATTGCAGAATGTCCACTAAATCAAGTAAATCAACTGCCATTCCAACCATAGAAATGAATCTGAGAACTGGTTAGTGAAATCTCTCTCTCTCTCTCTCTCTCTCTCTCTCTCTCTCTCTCTCTCTCTCTCTCTCTCTCTCTCTCTCTCTCTCTCTCTCTCTCTCTCTCTCTCTCTCTCTCTCTCTCTCGCACTCGCACTCGCGTGCACATACACACACACACACACACACAAAACTTAATCTTAGCCTAAATTTCAAAACCTTAGGATCTTCTTGTTTTACTGTGGTTTGCATGGTAGTTGTATCTAATTTCAATCTACCTGCTTTTTCCTCAAATGTTAGCGACTCTTCTGTGCAAACTCCATGAACTATGAGAGGTAGAAAATGTCTCTTACTGGCAGAACCAAGATAGCCAGAAAAAGGAAGTAAAGCACAATGTCAATAACTATCATAGTTAATATTTGCTTTGTGACTAAAAAATGTCTGCTTAGTGATTTGTAACTCTGTTTTATATTTTTATAATTGCTGTTTTGCAACATGATGTGAAGTTGGCCATTATCAAAGTCATCTTCTTTATTTACTCTCTGCATATGTAGGACTTACACTTCTGGGATCCATAAGTGAGCACTTGGGGAGATGCCAGTTGAGCATTGACTCTTTATCAGAATACTTAGGATGAGTGAACAGCCCAGTGTCTATGAGAATGAGGAAATAGATGGCATAGATATTTGATATTAATTTATTTGTACAGTATCCCTTACAAATTCAGTACAATAAAATTTAACGTAGAACATACCGTATTATACATCCTGTACAAATACATGAAATTGCTGACCTTAAGATTTACTTGCTGACTCAGGTCACCTTTCCTGAGCAGCTTGATGTCATTTCTTCTTGACCTTCGCTTCTTTTGCCCTAATCTACTTTTCTCTTATCCTATATAAGAAATCTCCTATACATCTATTTTTCTTTTCTCCCATCCCTATTAACATGCGTACTGCCAATATCTCTTTACTTACACTGTCCCATTTCTTATCCCATATTTTTCTCCTGTAATTTGTTAGCTCCTTACATTCTATCAGGTAATGAACAGTGCTTTCTTCATCTCCACAAAATTCACATATTCCTACCTCATTACTTCTCAACCCTTTTAAGTATAATATTCCTACTCTCATCCATGCTATGCCTTGCTCTCCATAGATCTCCCATGCCTATCTTTAATATCATTCTTTTCAATTCCGACCACCAACTATTTGTATTTTTAATGCTTTTCTGTTGCTTCATGCACAGATTCAATAATTCTCCTTTCTGCCCTTTAATACACTTATACCAGAATTTCAATATTCTCTTTATTATTATTCCCCTCCTTTTTGTATTATCTAGCTCTAGTAATGCCACCTCTCTTGGTGCCGATTTTGGCAGCCGTAGTAGTTCTTTGCAAAATGATCCATACATCTGGTCTAATTGTGTTTCTCTCTCTGATGTGGCCCGTACCTACACTGCATACATTGTTCTGGAGAATTTCAATATTCTCTCTATTATTATTATTCCCCTCCTTTTTGTATTACCTAGCTCTAGTAATGCCACCTCTCTTGGTGCCGATTTTGGCAGCCCTAGTAGTTCTTTGCAAAACAATCCATTCATCTAGTCTAATTGTGTTACTCTGATGTGCCCCATCAGAGAACTGCAAACATTGTTCTGGCTTCCATGACCGCTTCATACATTCTTTCTAACCATCTACTTAGCATGATGGCATAGAGGGAGGGCGAAATGAATGAAAGAAAAGGTGATAAAGTATAAACTTGGAAGAAGCGTAGGGACAGTGAAGCACAATTATTACAAAAGTGAATCGAGAAGATATTGACACATTGCTTCACTCACACTGTTTATTCACAGGACATGTTTCAAGAGCTCTTGCTCCTATCATCAGCTGATACTCGATTCAATTCACTTTTGTACCAAAAGGTGATAAGCATTTGGTAGAATGATGGGAAACTAGAGAAAACCTGCCCTTGCGTGTTGTCCACCATAAATCGCACATGGAGGTCACCTGGAATCGAACTTGAGCCACCTTGGTAGGGGTCAAGTGGTCCAACCTTAGACCATGGTATGACCTCATTTCTAACTTTACCTTTTAAAATGGCAAGCCAAGTGTGGAGTTGTACCCATTAAGAAAATGATCTTTGCTGGTTCATATCTTCAGATCCTTCACAAAATTTGAAAATTTAAGTATCAAAAACTCGTTTGAATTGTTAAATCTCCTGAAGGACACAAAGTTTGAATTGTTAAATCTCCTGAAGGACACAAAGATCAACTCTACAGATGCTTTAGTTTCCTCTGACGTCATTTCTTTATATCCAAGTATACCTACCAATGAGCTTATTCCACTTCTCAAAAAATGGCTGGAATCAATACAAATAACATCTGAAGAAATAGAAGAACTTTCACAACTTACAGAAATTTGTATCAATCAAAATTTTTTCAGCTTTAATGGACAGATCTATAAACAAAAAACAGGCCTAGCTATGGGCAACCCATTGTCTCCCTTCTTGGCAGATTTATTTATGAGTGCTTTTGAAACACATACCACAAAAACTTTTCCAAATTATTTCAAAGTGTGGTATCGCTATGTTGACATTTTTGCAATAGTACCTAAAAAACTCATACAAGATGGTCTTAAACTTTTGAATATACAAAATCCAGCTATAAAATTTACATTGGAAACAGAAGAGCATGGTGTGCTCTCCTTTTTGGACATCAAGATCAAAAAAATGAACAAACTCACCTTTGGTATTTACAGGAAACCGACACACACACAGATAATTACATCAAGAACAACAGTTTCAACCCAAAACAACACCAACATGCCATTTTCAACAGTTTAATCTTTCGGATGATTAACTTTCCACTAAACAGAGAAGATTATCAAGAAGAATACCTACACATAAAAAAAGTAGCTATATCCAACGGTTTCAACCCAAATTTAGTAGACAAAACAGTTAACAGACTCAACAAAGCTAAGAAAATAAAAGAAACCACCACCCTAGAACCTACAGAAGAAAAAGAGAAAAAACTTTTTAAAAAATTCACCTTCCACCCATCAGCCTATAACAAATTCCAAAAAATCTTCTCAAAACACAACATAACTCTTGCACCTCAAAATAGGTTTAATATCAGAAATTTGTTAAAAGGCCCTCCCAAAAATTCAATCACTACCAAAGAAAAACCAGGAATCTAATGAGATCAAATGTGAAACTTGCCCTAAAATTTATATAGGAAAAACAAAAAGAAATATTAACATCAGAACTAAAGAACATCTAAGAAACATTAAAAATGGTGAAACAGATAAATCAGCAGTGGCTTTTCATTTTTTGAATACTAGACATGACATCAACTTGGAAACATCTCTAATAAAATATGTTAATCACCCCATAGACCTTTCCATATGGGAAAAAATCTTCAACAAAAATCGTCATAGAGTCATGAATTTTGAAACTCCACCACCGGACATCTTTGACAAGTTCATCACGCCATCTATTGACAAAACGGAGAAAGAGGAAACCACTACAACTTGCACTAGTTGAGTATCAGCTGATGATAGGAGCAAGAGCTCTTGAAACATGTCCTGTGAATAAGCAATGTGTCTATCTTCTCGATTCACTTTTGTACTAATTTGTGCTTCACTGTCCCTACGCTTCTTTCAAGTTTATACTTTGATCTTTGCTTTGTTATTACAGGCAAACCAGTAACACTAATATCTCCCTTTTAATACAGAGTGATGGATCTGTTTTAGTATTTTCTACATCAAAATGACATAATTTGTGGCTCATACCTTTAAAAATATACCAGTTTTATTCTGTGCTTCTAAAAATGATTCATTTCAGATCCGATCTCTTCAGTTCAACCAGCAGTTTATCAAATTACATATTTCTTAAAGTGCTTATCATTTGCATACTTTTTTGGCACTTATAAGAAATATGGTTTGATTTAATTCTTTATTTTCTATTTCTTCCTTCTCTTCATTGATACACACTTTTAACATCTCAATTATATTCGTGGCTTTTTACCTTTGAAACAGTTGCAAATTAGCAATGAGGTTCACTTGCTTACAGTTGTTAATCTTTGGATTGGTATTATTGTTATAGACATTAAATTCATACTCTCTTTCAGACATCCAGACTCTAGGGAGGATGGGGAATAATCCTACCTGAAGCCCAAGGTTGCAGGTTTAAACCTGCCGCAGCCTAATGGTTTTTTTTTTTGGGTGTAAAATTCCTTAACATGGCTTAACAAGTTACTCCAATTGTTCCATGTCAATTTACAGCACATAAAAGAACCTCAAGCTTGATAAAGAGGCCTCTGATCAAAATTAAGCAATCTCTCTTAGGTGCAATATTGAGTGGGATGCTAATAAGTAGTTATAGTAGTTAAAAGAGCATCCCTTATTAAGAATAGAATTTCGTTTGCTAGCTAAAGAGCAATTACCATCTCCCACCCAGAAATTGAACTGAGATCACTAGATTTGCAGACCAACATGCTAAGCATTAGACCACAGAAGCAGCTGGAGTACTTAATCTATTTGTACACAAAAAATATTAACTCTTTTATTAGAGCTCAGCTGTTTAGGCATTAATAATAATAATAATAATAATAATAATAATAATAATAATAATAACAATAACAATAATAATTATTAATAATAATAATAATCAAAACTGGCAGCCAATAGAAGGCAACAAAAATGTAAAACAAGGCAAATGAACGTAAAAATGTATTATAAATTTAAAAAACTGAATGATATTTTTAAAGCCGGGATTTGATTTAAAATCACATAAATTACACATTATTTTACATTATCACAAAGTCTTGCTGTAAATGTTCTTATGTTAGACTGTTATTTATTATCCAGAATGGTTTACATTACAGAAACATTAATCAGCATGAACTGATGTGATAGTTGCATATTTAAAGTAAGTTAAAGTAGAAGGATTTCCATCTCTTGCAGTTGAGGTATAACTTTTCATTACTTCACAAATGAGTATGGTTCTGCTTTTCTTTTTTCTTTCATTTCTTTCCTCTTCTCCGTTCTCCTCTCCTTTTGTTTTTCATTTTATTTCTTTTATTCAAATTTTGTGATAGTTTCGGACAGTTTAGCATAATGAACTGCTGCAAGAACAAACCTGCAGACATTCACACTGCATGGTAGCTATTTCACTGTGTAAATGGAGGCAGTGTCATCTTCATTGAGTGCAAAACTAGAGTAACTACAAAATAAGAATGAAACTGGGTTCAGCCAATACGGTGATCCTACTGGCAATGCCAGTTCCACAGCACGTGAGTGACAGAGGTGGAAGGTATGTTTCTTTGTTTCACCGAATCCACCTAGCAAGTGATCTGAGATGTACATGCAGATGCTGATAGAGAAGTTAGCGTAATATTTCAGCATGTGTGTGAAAATATATAGAATGATTATAGCGTGGTAGCATAAACTGACCTTAAAACCTGAACCAGAGAACAGTTCGCTTACACAGCTATTGTTCATATGCCCACAAAACAAAATGCCTCGATGTGTTCGACCAAGAAATGGCATTTGCCACAAGGAAACAAAATGGTGATACTTCAATAATTTGTGAATGTAGTGTCTACTTTAATGATGCCATAATTATGTACTGCTTGTAATGGACTTAAAACCAATTTGTGTTTCATTAAAATACTTAATAAATGCGGAAGATACAAATGTATATTAATGAAGCACTTCTACACCATGTATCACCTGTGCTTCTACTGTTGTGCATTTTGACCAGAAAGTTTAGTCTTGCAGCAACAATATCGCTTCTTTCAAGCAGAAATTTGCGACCATCATTGGTTCTCCTATATTTGATCAGAATATTATACATAGAGTCCTTATATTCTATTTTCTCCCTTATTAAATTGGTCAGCCTTTGGCCAGTTGCACATTCATAGTCGTATAAATAATTAATTTTTCTACATAGAACACACTTCTAAAAATTGTCTAGTAGCACTTTTTTTAGCTGCTCGATATTTTCCAGTATACCTAAATATGAGAACTTCTTATTTGATGTACTGTTTGCCTTCTTTAACAATGATCATCACAGAATGAGCACTCACGTAACAAGCTTTGCCATTAATTCTCGACTCTGAGCGAAAGTATTTTTAAAAATGTTTTAATTGACACCTGTTTGATAAAGGAATACACATGAAAAATAATATTTCTAGCCTGCTTATGCAAAGTCTTAATAGTTGCCTCGCAGTCACTATTGGGCACACTAGTACTAGGCTTGATAAGCGATGTATTTACTAACATTGAAAAGCACATCTGCACTCCTAAAAAAGTCACCACTTTGCTGAATGCAAGTTGCATCAGCACATATCTGCTTTTTTTTTCATAGACCATTACTGATTCTTTTTTTTGTAGTCAGGCATGTTATCTTTCTCTTTCTCTGAAACCAGCTGTGCTACAAACATGGGGTTCGGACAGTCACCCTCAGAAAAAATATCTTGATGACATGAGAACAACAAAATAATTCTGTAATTAATATCTTTTGAGCGCGCAAAGAAATCAGCCACAGGGTTCACCGGTCCATGTGTTGAACCATACAATGTTGCACTCTCCTCACTGGCTAGTCAAAGATACATCAGCCACACCTAGTCCCACCTTATGTTCATTCCTATTTTGCAGTAGCTATACAGGCAAAGTAAGTTTAGAAGCTTTATTTGAATTTCAGATAGATCTTTAGAAATACCATCTTTGTTAAAAAATCAACTTACCAACATCAGGAAACAGTGATTCTCTTTTACTCTTCAGCAACACTATTCCTGTAACATTATAAACACATTAGATGAATCATTAGTAAACAAAACTTTAAAGGTATCACCAACTTTTTTATCAGCCTGGAAGGTTTATTTTAAGCACAGCTTACTGATCTGAGGTTATGAGTTCAAATCTGGACCAGATAAGTGGTTTAAAGTGTGCTTCAAAGCGACTGTCTCAATTCAGTAAATTTACTGCCATATAAAACGTTCCTGCAGGATGAAATTTTGGCACACTGGTGGCAGTGATTATGAATCGTGGCAATTGAGTGTCATGAGCAACAAAGGGTTCATTAGAGTATACTGCCATATAAAACGTTCCTGCAGGATGAAATTTTGGCACACTGGTGGCAGTGATTATGAATCGTGGCAATTGAGTGTCATGAGCAACAAAGGGCTCATTAGAGTAGGAATTCATTGTGTTTTACAAAGTGGGACAAAAGAAGATTAAAAAGTTTGTAAATATCCCAAAAACTATACTGTTTAACTTTTTCCAATTCCTCCAACAATAATTATATTCTTTCTCTTGTAGCATACAGGCTGGTATCTTTTCTCGGTGTTGATTTGCTTGGAACTAATTCTGGTGTTTAATTTTGTAGGAACATTCTAAAGAATTGGCTTTTGATTCAAATTAAGATAACTGATTCTGATAGATGTGATAATGTCTTTTGAAGGTAGTTTTATGTTTCTCTTACCACCTTTGAAGCAAGAGCAGATCTGTGCTTTGTTAACATGTTGTGATCGCTATAAAATACTTTATTTCATGATTAATATCCTTTCATAAACCAAGATACTGATGTAGGAGTATAGTGCAAACATTTTGCACAGTATCTAACACTAGACGAAACTTCAAACCATTATGATGGAGAACTAACAGCCATAAAAGCAGCACTGCAGAATGTCCTGTACAGACCGTACATAAAGCAAAACATAGTTATCTTAACAGATTCAAAATCAGCCATAGATGGGATTGTAAATTATAAAAATAAAACAACAAGAAACATCAAAGAAATAAGAAGTTTAATTAAAGCTGTCGAATCAAGAAACTATGTCACCCTGCAATGGATTCCAGCCCATGTTGGACTTTTAGGTAATGAACATGCTGACCAACTAGCAAAAAAAGGTGCAATTCAAAATATAAAACCCGTAAGACAAACTGAAATTAATAAACAATTAAACAACATTAAGCTACATTTTAAAAGACAGCAGAGAATTGATGAAGAAGATAAACTAAAAGAAAAGGATTATAAGAACATTGGAGACAAAACTGACATACAAAAACTACCAAGAAAAACTGCAGTGGCCCTATTTAGAATGGAAACTGGCCATGATTGCCTTGCAGAACACCTTTATAAAATACACTGCATACCTACACCAAAATGTACTATCTGTAAAGAGGATGTCATCATGAACCAACACCATTTGGACAAATGTAATGGTCTCAAAAGTGGGAACCTACAGGCTTTATATTGGGAAGCTAGGGGGAAAATGATGCAAATCAACTAATCCCCAGTGCCATTAATCAACATGTTCTGGGAAATTTAAAAGTGTTGTTTAGTGTCATTAATTGACTCCCTTTAAATTTAATTAATGTTATGTTTGCTTTAATATGACGGTAAAGGCCCATGAAAATATGTTCTCGGTAACACTTGGATTTGTAACTCCTTTTAAAGAGAAATGGTGAATATTTTTAAAGTAGTAATAATTAACTATACAAATTATGATCACATTGTAATTTATAGGAATGTGCCAAGTTCCAAGATAGAACAATTCTCATTGTATAGGGTCCCTTAAATGTAATAGAACAGTTAAATGAATTTACTTGATTTAAAAAAAAAAAAAAACCTTATTTACCTAACTTTCTCTTACCTCTGTTGCTTAACTTTAACTTTTAAAGCTATTCCAGTTAAAACTTTATTTTTCTGTCTGCTTCATATTAATCAAGGTAAACTCTTATAGAAATAGGTTAATTACACTTATCATTGCAGATGCACGGGAGTTTGAGAAAACTGAAGTGATAGATTTTTCAAAGCGCCTATATTCTGTCCTTGAAGTTCCTTACTGTTTCCATGATATCTGAGAAACCCTATATGTGGATGAATTGAAGCCAATAGAACAATGGATATGTGTTTGGAGGAATTTAGTAACAGTGACGTCAAAATTAATCTCAGAAACTATTTGTAGTTGGTTTATTAATACTCATCACTTGTTTATATTTATGAGAGACTAGTTTCCAAGGCATTCGCCTCCATTTTCAATCTCTTTCCAACTGGCATCTGTTGTCTGCTCTCTCTCTCTGGTGGTGGAACTATGAACTTCTTTGTCAAATTATCTTCTGGTGGATTTCAAAGTTCATTACGCGATCCTTATTTTTCCATATGAGTATGTTCTCCCATGTTGTCAATTTATTTTGGTTTATCACTCCTTTTAATAATTTTGGATTTGGATCGATGTCATGGTTTGCATACCAAAAATGAAATGCTACTGCTGACTTTTCTTGTTTCAATCTGATGTTTCTAAAATGCTCTTTGACTTTGGTATTTTAGATTTCTTTTAGTTTGACCTATGCAGCATTTTTCACAATTCTTACAACTTATCTGGTATATTCCGGATATGTTAACTGATGGGATTTCATCTTTTGTTTTTGAATTTAGCAATTTTAAAATTGAGTGTCTATTAGTAGGTGCCAAGGTGATATTTTGTTTCTTGAAGATCTTTTTAAATTTATTAAATGTTTTTGGGTGATATGTGAATGAACTGAATATGCTGTTATTTTCTTTTTCTTTTGTAAATGTGGTTGCTTCCTTAATGGTTTTCTTTAGTTTAGCTTTTCTAATTTTCTTCAACACCAAACTTTTGTTGTATCCATTTTCTTCTGCTATGTGTAGTATTGTTTTTTGTTCTTTGAAATATTCTACTTTTTCCATGGGTATGTTGACTAGTTTGTGTGTAAGGCTGTTTATTATTGCATGTTTATGTGTAATTGGGTTGTGGCTATTATTTTTATGTAATTTTCTGAATGTGTTGGTTTCCTGTAAATTCCTAATTTTATTTTTGTGTCATTCCTCATGATATTTAGATCCAAGAAAGAGAGTTGTCCATTGGTTTCCTTTTCTATAGTAAATTTTATAGATCTTTCTTGCAGATTGAGTAATTTTAATGCATCTTCTAAATGTTTATTCGGTACAATTGCAAAGATGTTGTCAACATATCTATACCAAACTTTGAAGATCAATGGGAAGGACTTTTTGATTTGTGTTTCAAATGCACTCATAAATAAGTTAGCCAAAAAAGGTGAAAGTGGATTGCCCATTGATAACCCTGATTTCAACTTGTGTTTTCCATTAAAGCTGAAGAAAGCTGAAGAAGTTTTTCAATTGTACCGAATAAACATTTAGAAGATGCATTAAAATTACTCAATCTGCAAGAAAGGACTATAAAATTCACTATAGAAAAGGAAACCAATGGACAACTCTCTTTCTTGGATCTAAATATCATCAGGAATGACACAAAAATAAAATTTGGAATTTACAGGAAACCAACACATTCAGGAAATTACATAAAAAATAATAGCCACAACCCAATTACACATAAACATGCAATAATAAACAGCCTTACACACAGACTAGTCAACATACCCATGGAAAAAGAAGAATATTTCAAAGAACAAAAAACAATATTACACATAGCAGAAGAAAATGGATACAACAAAAGTTTGGTGTTGAAGAAAATTAGAAAAGCTAAACTAAAGAAAACCATTAAGGAACAACCACATTTACAAAAGAAAAAGAAAGCAACAGCATATTCAGTTCATTCACATATCACCCAAAAACATTTAATAAATTTAAAAAGATCTTCAAGAAACAAAATATCACCTTGGCACCTACTAATAGACACTCAATTTTAAAATTGCTAAATTCAAAAACAAAAGATGAAATCCCATCAGTTAACAGATCCGGTATATACCAGATAAGTTGTAAGAATTGTGAAAAATGCTACATAGGTCAAACTAAAAGAAATCTAAAAACCAGAGTCAAAGAGCACTTTAGAAACATCAGATTGAAACAAGAAGATAAGTCAGCAGTAGCATTTCACTTTTGGAATGAAAACCATGACATTGATCCAAATCCAAAATTATTAAAAGAAGTGATAAACCAAAATAAATTGAAAACATGGGAGAACATATTCATGTGGAAAAATAAAGATCGCGTAATGAACTTTGAAATCCCACCAGTAGATAATTTGACAAAGAAGTTCATAGTTCCACCACCAGAGAGAGCAGACAACAGATGCCAGTTGGAAAGAGATTGAAAATGGAGGCGAATGCCTTTGAAACTAGTGTCTCATAAATATGAACAAGTAAGTGACGAGTATTAATAAACCAACTACAAATAGTTTCTGAGAGAACAATGGATATTTAATAAACGGCTAATGCCACCAAAAATTTATTTGAAGTAAATGTGTTTTATAGATATCTATAGTTTATTTTGTGGCATACATTTTGTCTATCTTTCTATGTTTACCAGTTATACAAAATTTGTTTTAAATGAAGAGGACTTAACATGATATTCCCAGAAATTTCAAGATATGCATTTTATCATGTTAAATATTTAAATAATTTAATATTGGTTCAAAATCATTACAGATTATTTTTACTATAGAAATAGAAGATGAATTGTATTCTACCCAAAAATCAATACTAAATTTTACCAGAAGTTCTTGTGAGTCTCCGTGAATCCAGATAAAGTATTTTTTGTAGAAGGTTCATAATTATTATGCATGCACAAATAGCATAACTGAAAAAGAAAAGCAGTTAAATACCAAGCCTGTTATTTTAAGTTAAGTGACATTCCTGAATGAGCCATTAGGTTTCCAAGAAAAACTCCAACCCCAAATTATTTTCTACATGGAAAAGTTTTGTATTTTCTCAAAGATGGCTGTTAATTATTTTGTATGTTTAAGATACACTGCTGTTTGTGAAAATTGCAACACCAAGAAGGGAATGCATGAATGCAATAAATTTAATACCATGACCGTTGAATCCTAATATTCAGTATTTGGCGTAGACTCCATGTTCTGCAATTAGAACTGCTATATGCCATGACATTGAATAAAAAAGATTCTGAATAAGTTCTTGTGGGATTTCCCTCCATGCAGTTTGTATTCGAGCCCACAAATCTGTATCATTGGTTACCGGAGGATTGTGACCTACCAGGTGCCGACCAACCATATCCCAGACCTGTTTGATGGGCAACATGTCAGGCAAACATGCAGGCTAGGGAAGCAATGGAACCATTGCTCCTTGAAGAAGACTTGCACATTCCTTGCAATATGTTGCCAGGCATTCTGCTGAAATGTGGTCTGTGGAGATGCCTGAAGCAGAGTGAGTACCTCAGGCTCTAAAACCACTTTTGGATACTGGTTACTGTTCAAGTGCTCTCAATTCATAGGAGGCGAGATCGGTTGTAACTGGTGGTGCCTCAAACCATAACACCTGGTGTTTGTCCACTATGCTGCACTATGCTGTCCAGGTTGTGCTCACCATAGTATTGTTGGACACATATATGGCCTTCATTATAGGACACATTGAAGCAGGACTTGTCCAAAAAGACTACATTTTACCATCCAGCACTCCAGAACTATGTTCACGTGCCCATTGCAGTCGGAGGAACTTGTGATTTCTGGACAATGGAAGCTAATATAATGCATGTATGCAACCCGTCCAACCTGCAGCAAACAGTGACAAACTGTTGATGCAGTCAAATTCACACCCAAAGCAGTAGTGCTCCAGTGTCAAGCCAACAATATGGATGAAGCTGTAGGTTGCATTATGGCCATGTGGACAAGATGACGGTCATCCTATGCTGTGGTCATCTTCCATGGTCCAGTACCCACTGTATACTGTGTACAACCTTCATCTATCCACAGCTTTCACAGATTCAGCACTGTCATAGCAGCATGCCCTGCACAAGTCAAAATGTCATGGTATAACTAACTCCCTTCCCAGAGACCTATCATTCTGTCCTGTTTTAATTTGCATATTAATGTTGACTGCCTTTGATGTCAGTGAGGCACACTGGCATTCACTTTATTGTTTGCACTTTGATATCTCTGCACTGATTTTACTTGGTACAACACTGACCTTGTGACCGACATGACAGGACTCTGCTTGAAGTACACGTACCCCATCTCTCTGCAATCCTATTCACTTATTGCTTGCACACTCTTCTACATTTTCACTATGGAGTTATTCGAGAAATTCTTTCATAGTGTTGCAATGTTGACAAGCACAGTGTATTTTAATGTATATATTGAATTTTCGGTCATTTCCTGTTCACTCTACATGACTTTTGTGTAATTGAAATGAAATTGAAATTGACTGAATACTAAAGGCGTAATATATGTGAGGTTACTCCTGCTGCCAGGTCTGTCCCATATGTATTCAGAGCAGCCTTTTGCAATACACTTTTTCAGCAGTCTTCTACATAAGTGCCTGTGTTTCTTTTCATTAGTCTTATTGTTGTATCCTTCCAATGTTATACAGTTGTAGTGACTTCTTTTCACATTACTGACTTTTATAGATCAACCACTTACCTCTTTATAGGCTCCTCTCCCCCCCCCCCCCACTTACATTAGCATTAAAGGGTATCATAAATCAATTCATTACTACCTTTTTGTTATCATCCATTACCTCTCTTTTTTTAACATATCATAACCCAATTTTGTCTTTCATATGGCATGGTATTTCTGGTTTCTTTATACTGTTCAAAAATATGTCTTAATCACTTCCCTATTTACCAGCCAATTCCTGTTTGATCCTCCCATATCCTCATTGTCCTTTTCTGCTTATTTCTTTTCTGCCCCAACAAAGTGCATTTCTCACCCCTTATCTCATATACCCAATTATACTGATCATAAACTACATCTTCACTTTGTGTACACTTTTCTTGGGAATCACTCCCATTGACCTAGCAACATTGGTTGTGTTCTTCTAATGTTGTATTTATTGATAATTTAAAATGTCATAAATATGCCCAATTTCACTTGTCAATGTTCAGTTCTTCTGTGTTCTATTAATTATTTTAATAGTTCTCTTTTCTCATAGCCTAAGTCTCTGTTGAAGCAAATGTTGGTACCTTTGTTTCTTCACCTACTTTATCACCGTAAAAAGTAGTTGTGTACTTGTAAATGTTGCTAATATTTTCTCCTTCGAATTCTCTTCCCAAAGCAGAAGCATCGCAGAGGTTATATCTTATCTCCACTCCTAGTCTTTCTTCTGATAGATTTTGTACTTTGTCTCTTCAATTTCCAAAGTTAAGTTGTTTTTTCTGTTCATATTCTCTAAATCCTCCACTTGTCTTTTTGTAGTCCAGATTTCTCTCATAATTTCATCTAATTTATTATCTTGCCTTTTTCATTTTCTTTATTATTTCAACATATTTTCTAATTTCTGAAACTCTTGTAGAACTTCTATGTTGTGGCTATAGTTACCATGATCTCTGCCACCTGAGTGCATGTCCTCTTTTTACTGCCCCTTGATTACTGTGACTTTTGAATGATTAGTAAAGCATAAAAGAAGGGCAATTGAGGTATTCGTTATTGGTTTAAATTTTCAAATTCTTTAACTTTTCTAAATAGAAGTTCTTTTTTTTTATGGTCATGCAAAGGCATGGACATTTGGCTATCATACAGCACACTCTTAACCAATTGTACTCTGAAGCAAAATTTGTGAATGTGAATTGAAATTTTGTCTGGATTAACATTTTGGATTTTGACTGGTTAGTTCTGTAGCAGGAACTATCAGCTTTAGTACAAATTATTTGTAGAAGAGCAAGTAAAGCAAGACATGTGAATATAATACATTTTGTTTCTCGTTCCTTTTAAGATCCACTTCTAAGACATTATAGGCAAAGAATGGAGTGGAGGATTAATAATGACGTAGATGATCCCATAGTCCTTGATCCCAAAAGTAATGGTATCTTTCCATGGCAAAGAGTGCAGAAAGGTCTGAGCCAAGTAAATATCTTACTGGAGCTGAAAGTGGGCAGGTTGCTATGTTTAACATTTTCATTAATGTTTTAAATTAATGCATTTGGAAACTTATTTAAAGGATTGAGATGTTGCATTTTAATGTTGTAAGTTAGACATTTAAGGCAACAAAATTAGTTCTGGACTTTAAAAAATAGCATATACATAACTTGTGTAAAAAGAGTTTAAGCTGATAACAGTGAAGCAATACAAATATTACACTAAAATATAATTTGTTGCAAACTTTATCTTTTTAAGAAAATTGATACATTCTTCACAGAACTAATGAGGTTAGATTCACAAATATTTACTTGCATCATCTATCCAATAAATATGAAGTAAATATTTGAGAGACTAGTCTCTTGAGTTCTGTGAAGAATTTACCAGTTTTCTTAAAAAGATAAGTGAAATTTGTAATAAAAAATTATATTTTATTGTAATATAGAAGTCTGTTTACTGGCATCACTTACAAAAAAAAAAAGGTACATATTTCAAGAGATAAATTCTGCTATCAACCTGATGGTGATTGCAGGAGTGTGATGTTTGTGTTAAAGACTGTTGTGCTAATATCTTCCTTTGGTGTCTTACAAATCAAAAGTTGAAAACTGGAGCTTTGATTTTCAGAATCATGTTCTTTGAGACTTATTTGAAATTCTAGGCAAAAGGGCACTGCTACCGTTGATATTTCTTCTTGTTTATACTTCAGATTCCTGTTCATGGGATGTGGGATAGTATGTGAATGTGGGTGTTTTTCAGAAAGTCAAAATTTGGGTGACTTTCAAATATGTAACATGTAATACATCATAACTTTAAAGATTTCTAATGGCAGGTAAAAACTACTTAAGAACATATGTAATAGAGGTTAAATTAATGAGTTTTGGCTAAAAAAAACAAAGTTTAATTTTTATAACATTAATGGAAGTAAGAATCACTTCATGAACTGAGATATATATTTATATTACACAGAAAAAGGCTTTCTAATAACATATGTAGTACTTAATATTAATACAGCACAAGTTCAGAAACTTTAAGAATAAGTAACATATAAATCCTTTCATGGAAGTGTTGAAAACAGTGTTGTTTAAATTAAATTAATTAGGAGTCTATTAATGACACAAAACAACACTTTTAAATTTTCCCGGAACCAGTTTCTGAGGCCTTCCCTCTATCTTCAGCCGGACATCGACTTGTTCTCATTGGTGTAGCTGGCAATATTTTGTCATCGGTCTCCTCTGGTGGCGGTTCAAGGAACTTGCTGAACAAATCTTTCTGGGGGATGTCGAAATTGAATACTTTGTTCCTATTTTTTGAAATAAAGATTTGTTCCCATGTGGACAGTTCTTCTTTTCCTGTTGTATGTTTTAGTAATTTTGGTTCTGGATTTATGTTGTGGTTTTTTTCCCAAAAATGCGTGGCAACTGCTGATTTTTCTAATTGTTTGTATTTTATGTTCCTAAAGTGTTCCTTTGCTCTTGTTTCTAAATTTCTTTTGGTTTTTTCCAATATAAATTTGACTACAGTCACAGCATTCAATTTTATATGTACCAGATTTTTTGTTAGATGGAATGGCATCTTTGATGTTTGAGCAAATTAGGTTTTTAAGGAGTAATGGTTCACTGGAGCTAGTTGAATGTTTTGTTTTGTGAAGACTTTTTTGAATTTATCAAAGGCCCATGGATGGTAAGTAAATTTTCTGAAGATCATTTTAGTTTCTGTAGCTGAGAGGGTTGTGGTTTCCTTTAGTAGTTTCTTCTTTTTTGCTAAGTTCACTTTTTTGTCTACTAGTGATTTGGGGAAGTCATTTTTCTGTGCTATTTCAATAATTTTGTTGTATTCTATTTTGTATTCTTCTGCTGTGAGAGGGATGTTGACCAGTCTGTGTGCTAAACTATTAAAGATTGCCTGTTTGTGGGATCTTGGATTGTAGCCATTAGCTTTTATGTAGTTGTCTGTCTGTGTTGGTTTTCTGTAAATGCCAAAGTTTATTCTATTTTTATTTCTGATTATTTTTAGATCTAAAAATGGTAATGGTATATATTAGCTTCAAAATTTCTCATTGAAATAAACTAAATGAAGTCAGATTTGGGAAAATATTACTGTTGTTGATTTAGGAAAATATCTGTCCTTGAAAATTCTATTGTGCAGTGGTGTTGAATTTTCTGATAAGATGCAAGTTTTAACTCCACAGTCCCCGTAAATTCTTTACAATTCAGTTGAACTGTAGGTAGTGCTGCTGTTGCTACAATATTATATTGTGTAGTTTCTTGTATGGTTATAATCATATTGTAATACAGCTTTACATATTGAAAGAATGATCATAATCGCTTTGTGTAATTCGGTAATATAATGTATTACTGATGTTACTTTATATAATACTGTTTCAAATAAAAATAAGTTACTGATGAAGCAGGATGTAAAACATCAGAGTAAGACAAACAACAGAGTGCTATCTCAGGTTCAATTGTGTCAACCACAAGGGCATAGTACATTTTACTCCTGAGTAAAATACAGTTTAACAAAAGCAATTTTGGTTTCAAGTCTTATATTAGGGTAAAAGGTTATTCAAACTTCTGTAAAATATTGCTGAAAAAGTATTTGTGGTTCCTCGTTTATGGACTGAAAGAGGCTGAAGCTCCATTAATTAGTATTTTTTTCTTATCAATTATTGAAACATTGTCTGGAAATGAAATTTCATTAGTATAATAGTGAAGTTGCATCATAAATTTCACAAAGTACATTGATTATTTCCAGATTCAAGTGTAATGGTTATGTAATGCGTTCTTCTTTGCTTCAGTTTCACTAAAACAGAATCATTATTTCCCGGAGAAACAAGATCATGTATTTCAATGTTAGCAGCATGTTAATCAGTGTCTTAATCAGAATATACACATGAACAGTGGCAGCTCGTAAGCGTTTTTCTTGGTGGGGCCAGATGTGAAGATGCTTGCAATGAAATTAAAGTGGTATTATACCTTTTAAAACAGATCTCCTTTATTAAATTATAGATGAGTCGTATTTATTACATATCAGCTTCACTACATGTTTCGCGAACCATCGTTCTCGAAACATATCCTCAATATAGGCATGTAAGTGAAGCTGATATGTAATAAATACAACTCATCTATAATTTAATAATTGTTTCGCTTCACTGTGGTGTTCCAATACAGTTAAATTTCGATAGATCTCCTTTAGTTGCATTGCATTGCAATAGCAGGAATGTGTCAAAACACTATACATTTTTATCCATCAAATAATTAATATTAATAGTATATTGCGATACTAATGTGGTAAGCGCTTTATATGGAATGAATAAAGGTTTGAAAAAACTAGATGCTTGCCGGCCCAAATGACCTTGTTGTCGACGGGCCCTAAAACACCACACACTAGATGCTTGCCGAGTTTTTTCAATTTCTGAGATTGTGTTATGTGCTTACATGTGTATTGCATACTATTTTTTGCACTATGTGTATTTATATAATTGTACAAATTGTAATTTCACAATATTTCAAAATGTGTTTCCTTACCGCACTAAGGCGTTTTGCATTGCCTATATGTGTTGCTGTGGAGAAATGACCACACTAGTGTGGGAATGTCAACTTATGATGCATAGCAACAATAACGGTAAGTATAGTATATTGGTTACATAGTGCAAAAAAGATATAGTAGGACTCACCAAGTAGTAGTGTTACTTGTACAAGAACAGAGCATGAATAAGCGACAAACATTCCAGTCACACTGTTGAAGTTAGGGATTTCACCAATTTCTTTTTTGTGAATGGAGCAAACAGCCAGGGAACAAAGCCTATCTTGGGCCCATGGTTTTCCTAATGAAATACTTAATTCTTTTCAATGTACTGAAACTTCTCTCTGCCTCAGCTGTTGAAACTAGATTTATTAGTGCAATTTGCAGCATTTTGTGCACTTTAGAAAATACTTCCTCAAAGGAGTGTTGTATCAAAAAACTGAAATGTTCACTGACTGAAGAGATATCTTTAAATGTATTATAATAAATCCCTACAGTTTTTAACTTTTTGTAGGAAATAATTGGATTGTTATTTTATGCAAATTATCTTAGTGGGCAAGAAATTTTTCGTGAATGTAATAAATTTCTTTGGTTCAATAATTCCTAAAGTGTTGAATATATGAGACTGTTGGCAATTTCGTTTCATTTGGTTGACCACCGCATCACACACTTCTTTGATATCTGAATTCAGATTCACTGGAGAACTGTAATTCGGTTGCTTTCTTGAGGGAGGAGCAGTATCTTTCAACCTGGTACCTTATAATGTTCTCACGAATTTCAAACACAACTGATACTAAATATTGCAAAGCATTAGATATTGTAACACTATTGGCAATTTGCATCTGAAGTGTATTTATAGAATGTCAACATGTTTCATGCAGAAAAAAGATTTAGAAGAAACAAAATTTCTCGGTTCAGTAAATTCTTCAAACCAAGAGCTTCCCATACTGTTACATCATCCCATCTATTTTACTCCTCAATCTTCCCGAAACACTAATAAATAGATGTTTTCATGAACACTGTTCACAACCTGTGATTGAAAGTTCCATCTTGTTGTAGAAGCAGCTGGAATATGTTTATTGCAAACTGAATGCAAAAAGATTACTCTGTTTTGGTGAGGACAATAAAAATATTGTGAATCCACCAATGTTGGCAAAAAGTAACATCCTGAATAACTCAAGAGATTTTAAGCTTTTGGAACAAGCATTTTGTATAACCAAATTTAATTGGTGAGCATAGTACTGTACCGTACATATTTGGCTTATGGAAAAGATACCTGCATTAAAGTCGGAACATCTCCTTGGCTGACACTCATTACTAACATCTTATGTTTTCTTTCAATATTAAAATGTTGCAACTTCTTTATCAAAACAACATTGAGATCATTGACTGTTTGCGTTACAAATCTCTTCAGAAGAACAAAACCTTTCAACAGGTTTACACCCTTTAATGTATTGTAAAATGACCAATTGACTGCGACAAACTGTGTCCATTTTTTCATCAGGCTGGACAGAAACATAATCCCCAGTATGCATGTCTTTAATTAGTGCCTTAATGTAAACCTAATACGAGGTGCATTCAAGTTATAACACCATCTTTTTTTTTTTTTTTTCCAGGACTGGGACCAAATAGGAACTTCTGGTGTTTTTAAAAATACCCGTGGACTCTTTGTAAATGTGCGACAGATGGCCACACTGTACAGTGCATAGAACTCTAGTGGCAGCGACAAGTGTTAGGACTGTTTTTTAAGCTTAAAATGGCGACGTTTTCATTGAAAGAACAGCGTGTAAACATTCGTTTTCTCCATTTTCGTGATGTGACACCTATTGAAATTCATCACCAGTTGAGTGAGGCATGTGGTGATGGTACCATGGATGTGTCTAATGTGCATTCCTGGGGTGCGACAGTCCAGTGAAGGCAGAACATCTTGTGACAACAAACCAAGACATCGCCTCCAAAATTGGCATTTCCGTGGGATCTGTGCAGACAGTCCTGCATGAAGATCTGAAAATGCTCAATCAGCGATCCTCCAAAACAATGTTCTCCACTCGCTGGATTATACCGTCAGACCAGCTGGTGCGAGGCCATGACTGTCTTGGTTTGTTGTCACACAATGTTCTGCCTTCATTGAACTGTCGCACCCAGGAACGCACATTAGTCACATCTATGGTACCATCACCAAATGCCTCATTCAAAGGCAATGCATTTCAATAGGTGTTCAACACGAAAATGGTGAAAACGAATGATTACACACTGTTCTTGCAAAGAAAACATTGACATTTTAAGTATCAAAAACAGTCCTAGCTCTTGTCACTGCCACTAGTTCTATGCACTGTACAGTCCTGCCATCTCTATTATGCATTCAGAAAGAGTCCACGTGTATTTTAAAGAAAACCAGAAGTTCCTATCTGGTCCAAATCCTGAGAAAAAAACTATATGTTATAACTTGAATGCACCTTGTACATTCTTTCCAGTAGTTCATTCGACTTGTTGATTTCTGTGTTTCATCATGATGCTTCAATGCTAAATTATGGGTTATGTAAAATTTTATGCCCTCTTATCACTCTGTTCAGTATTTATCTATTTTTAGTGGATAGTTCATTGTGTTTCTGGATTGATATTTTATGTGCAGAATCAATCTGAGTAGCAATGTTTACAGTTTCCAATGGTTTAAATTTATAGGCATTTTGTAGGTGATGTGCACCTACTTTATGTCGTGCAATTCATTCACTCAAATGTTTCTGATCCTTACAACACGGCATTGTTCTTTACCAAATAACAAACAGTAAAAGCAAAAGACACTTTGCTCACTTGCAGTTAGCAAATGTTTCTGATCCTTACAACACGGCATTGTTCTTTACCAAATAACAAACAGTAAAAGCAAAAGACACTTTGCTCACTTGCAGTTAGCCAAGATTTCTTATTAAACAAGTGTTACATAAAGTCCTCTGTTTTTTTACTATCTTGTTGTGTAATAAATAATAATAATAATAATTAATAATAATAAATAATAATAATAAATAATAATAATAATAATAATAATAATAATAATAATAATAATAATAATAATAATAATAATAAATAATAATAATAATCTGAGTGAAAGAAAAAAGGTAAGATGCTTTAGTTTAAACAACAAATCTTTCTTCTATTGGTCGTTTGGTTGTCACATAGTGAAAGATAGTTGAAGTTGTATTCTGGCTAACATGAGAAATTTTATCTAATATTAGAGAAACAAATGATGCCTCAGAAACTTCTTTTCTAATTTTGTTGGTTATTACTGTGTCGATGCTGGAAATCAAATTGTTCTGTATATCTGTGGAGGTGGCACGAAATACAGTATACTTTTTCAGATGCTCTTTGAGAGATACGTCATACTCCATTAGTTCATTTATATGTTCAGTCAAATTCCTTCGTTTAGTTGATTCTGCACTCTCAATGTGGCCACGAAACACAGGCCCTTGTTTTCCCAAAAAGCAGACAGCTCATATGAAATGTGACGTATTGCTCTGTTTTTTCTAACTTCCATGTTGATAATTTATATTGGTCACTTAAACAAAATCCTAGTCTCCTGATTTTACCAAAATTTTTAATTCTTTCTCACAAATAATGTGATTGTAGGAATATTTGAGTTTTTTTACTGCTTTATACAGGTTGTTTCGAAATGACACTGAATGAATATAGCTGTTTCTAGTTTATAACTTAACTATTCCGAATTTCGGTGTCGCAGCTTTGAAATTCCTTAGGTATAATTTTATGCAGCATTAAATATTACATTATTTTGAGATTAGAATGCAGGAACTACTGGTGTGTGAACCTCAAAAGTTGTTATTGGAATGCACCAGCCACAAAAACAATAGCATTGGATCTTAGTCTTTATCAGTGACCCTAGCGTCACTTTCAGGTAATGGGGCAAAGGGCAGTTATTTGTGAAAAAGTCGATAAAAACTCACAGTTCCAAGATTACTCATTTTGCGACTAAACCTAAACCTAAAACTAGCACCCCAAAACAAATTCAGTCTGAGGAACCTACTAAATAAACCACTAAAAAATTCAATCCCCAACAATTTGAAATCAGGAATTTATCAGATAAATTGTGAAACCTGTGAAAAAAGCTACATGGGAAAAACTAAGAGAAACTTGTTAACCAGGCAAAAAGAACACCAGAGGAACATTAAGTTGAAACAAACAGAAAAATCTGCAGTTTCATACCATTTTTGGACAGAAAACCACAACATTGGCCACAACATTAAACTCTTTAAGTACACCCATAGAATTGGATATTTGGGAAAAAATAATCATAACCAAAAACCGTGATAAAGTTATAAATTTTGAAATCATTTAGTCACCAAACAGCTGAGGATGAGATCGAATGATCTTGAAAACGTTTCAATTATACAACAACAAGTAAGTGAAGTTTGAGTGTAAACATAGTGACTCATAAATCAAATTCAAAAATGAAGAATACTTCACTGTTAATAATGCTTCTGCTTTTAATATTTAAGCTACCATATGTTGTTATGTTTACAAACCGCTACAGCATGCAACACAGTGTATCGGCTACCTATGAGCTTCAGTAGTGTGAGGCATGCAGTTTTCCTGTAACTGCCTAATTCACACTCATTCTGGAGCATTTTTTATGCGGCTCTTTTGGCGATAAAAATATCTATGTTGCTGAGCAACTACTTCTATATCTTCATTTGGTGTCGTTTCAAAACATCCTGTATATGTTCAAATCTCCATATCCTCCTGCTGTCCAAACTGAATTTTCTTTAGAAAATAAAAGACATGACCAACAAAACAGTTTATTTAGGGTCCTGCACCCATAGAGCCATGCTTCACATTCATACACTTTATCACTAAAATGTCTCAAACAAAGAATGTTTCGGGGATCCTGCTTTGATTATGTTTTCTTTTTCAATAAAATATAAATGATGGAAGTGTCTCACTTTGTTGATTGCACAACACTCAGATTCCATTTTCAGTGCACTTGTTTTATGAGAAATGCAGTGCTTTCTCTATAACACGTTTTTCCCTCGTGGTGACTTGTGCAGATGTATATCAGCAAAGTACATACTCCACTCTCAGTTGCTTGACATATTTTCCACTTACACTACAATCATAATTATCACCCAAAATGTTGCTTCTTGTAATCTAACATGATCACAAGATGCTGAAGGTATGAAATTAAGCTTCACTGCCAGGGAAAATAACAAATAACAAACAATATGTGCTCTTTCGTGTTACATCCATTGTGTGCACATCACCTCCCTGAGTCTGGCGTGTAGCATGAACATATCTTATGCGTGATTGGAGGAATTTAATAATATTGACGTCAAAATTAATCGGAAAAACTATTTGTAGTTGGTTTATTCAGGCTTCATCACTTGTGTTTTTATACTATTGAGGGACTAGTTTCAGAAGCCTTTGCTTCCATTTTCAACTTCTTTCCAACTAGCGTCTGTTTTACATACAGACTAGTCAACATACCCATGGATAAAGCAGAATACTTGAAAGAACAAAATGTCATACTACACATAGCAGAAGAAAATGGATACCACAAAAGTCTGGTGTGAAAAGCTAAACTAAAGAAAATCATTAAGGAAGCAACCACATTTACAAAAGAAAAAGAAAGCAACAGCATATTCAGTTCATTCACATATCACCCAAAAACATTAATAAATTCAAAGATATCTTTATGGAACAAAATATTATCTTTGCAACTACTAATGGACACTCAATTTTAAAATTGCTAAATTCAAAAACAAAAGATTAAATCCCATCAGTTAACAGATCTGGAATATACCAAATAAGGTGCAACAATTGTGGAAAATGTTGCATAAGTCAAACTAATAGAATTCTAAAAACCAGAGTCAAAGAGCACTTTAGAAACATCAGAATGAAACAAGAAAATAAGTTAGCAGTAGCATTTCATTTTTGGAACGAAAATCATGACATTGATCCAAATCCAAAATTATTAAAAGGAGTGATAAACCAAAAGAAACTGGCAACATGGGAGAACATATTCATATGGAAAAATAAGCACCGCGTAATGAACTTTGAAATCCCACCAGTAGATAATTTAACAAAGAAGTTCATAGTTCCACTGCCAGAGAGAGGAGAGCAGACGACAAACGCCAGTTGGAGAGGGGTTGAAAATGGAGGCAATAGCTTCCGAAACTAGTCCATTGATAATATAAAAACATAAGTGACGAAGTGTCAATAAACTGACTACAAATAGTTTTTTCCAATGAACAAACCTTATTCACCCTCTCTACTTTACATGACTGGCGTGATACGCTAACAGCAATTCATGGAAGATGTTTGTTCAGAACATACTGCTCTTCAAGGATTATGCTAATAAGATTAATGTAGTATGGAAACTAGGGAAATTGCCAGGATATGTAATACATCACACACATCCATTGACGCTACGCCCCGGACATGGAGCCAGTCTTGAATGAGATATTGTGTATGGATTGTTTTATTTCTAATGTTTGTTGGACAGGTGCATTATATTAGATTTTGTTATTTTTTCTATAAGATTTATATTCTGTACATTGTGGCATACATGGTAATGAAAGAGACGACGAGTATAATTTTAAATTTGCTTTATCTTACAATTCCTTTCTTGGAAGTGTTGAAAACAGTGTTGTTATAATAAATTAAATTTAAAGGGAGTTGATTAATGACATTAAACAACACTTACTTTTGGAAGTGTTGAAAACAGTGTTATAATAAATTAAATTTAAAGGGAGTCGATTAATGACACTAAACAACACTTACTTTTGTAAGTGTTGAAAACAGTGTTATAATAAATTAAATTTAAAGGGAGTCGATTAATGACACTAAACAACACTTACTTTTGGAAGTGTTGAAAACAGTGTTGTTATAATAAATTAAATTTAAAAGGAGTCGATTAATGACACTAAACAACACTTACTTTTGGAAGTAATCGACTCCCTTTAAATTAAATTTATTATAACAACACTGTTTTCAACACTTCCAAGAAAGGAATTGTAATATTAGGCTAACAAGTCTTTAAGAAGTGAAGATTAAAAAAAGTAAGTGTTGTTTAGTGTCATTAATCGACTCCCTTTAAATTTAATTTGCTTTATCTTTTTTGTCTATCATGAAACTGTATTATTGTTTAGTTAATTTTGTTGGTTATTGCATTGGTTGCTGTAGTTTTTTGTGTAATGTGAGTTTAGGAGGTTTTCCAGGTTTTCCATTTTGTTTTTGCATTTTGATTGATGCTGTAGATTGCTACTTTGTTACCTTTGCCAGCTTTGCTGTAAACTATTATGTTTTCTTTTAAGAAATCGACAGTAGCAGCATACTTTTGGCTAAAAAACTGTGAAATTGATCCTCAACCTATACTTTTAAAGAGCTCTTAGACTTTAAATCAACTAACTGTTGTAGGAGAACGTTTCAATTTTGAAAACTTTAGATTGGGTTTTTAACTTTTGAGTTTACCTTCAAACAACAAACTCTGCAAAAAATTCTTGAAAAGTCATTGGAGGATGACATTAGTCTCTTACACAAGAACACCATATTTAGTAATCAAGTTCAGGTTGATGATGGCAAGAATTGAACTCTTGAAACATGTCTCGTTGTACATAAATGTAAGTGATGTAGTCTCAGAAAAACAACTCATAGGCTACCTTTAAATCATGTATCTTACTCTATATAGAACTTCTGGCAAAGCAGTGTAATTCTAGACTGTTTGTGCCTTCTAATTTGGCAATAGTAAGGGCATTTAATAACCAAATTTGCTTATTCAGAAAGGTTTTTCATAAGTAATTATGCTGTCATGTACGTAAGTGGGGAAAATTTGTTCAAATAACTGAAGTGACTAAAGAGAGCTAGGTTGCAGTTACAAAATAGAAAATATATTTAAGACACAATCACAATCACCTAGTTGCTTAATACACAATCCACACTGATTAAATTCTGCTAAGGTTCCTAGATTTCTGTACTACACAAGTGCATATCTTTCAAATGGAATGTTCTACTGTTGTTATTGTATACTTACTAGTACTAGAAATATGTTAGCTAAAATAACTCTGTATGCAATAGTTGTACTAATTATGTAACACAGTAAGTGTAAAGTTTAATGTAAATGGAAATTCAAACAAAGCTAAATTCTCATGTACATACTTTAGAATGTGACAATGTCTAATGCTTGTAACCCACAAGTTTACAGACAATAAAGATTAAAGACAACCTCAGAGTTAGAGCCTATTGGGCCCAAGGGTAACCAGCAACTCAGTGTAGTAATAAGTATGTAAATGTATAATAATTTGTAATTGAAATGGAAATAAAGATTACTTACTCACTCACTCACTCACTTACTTACATACTTAAAATGACCTACCTACAACTTAACAGTACTCAAGCGGTACTAAGAGTAATTTTGGGTAACAGATTTTTCTTTTCTCTCCTGATTTTATCACACACAAACACACACTTCACCAATCATGCAATAATATGTGAAGAAAATAATTTAGTTTTGTGTTCTTGCAGACTCACAAGGCAATGGAGATAGGCCGTACCGGTAGAGTGCAAGTAGAAGATATTGTATTCCTCGTGCGTAAGGATGCAAGAAAATATGCAAGAGTGAAGGACCTACTTACTATGAATGAAGAACTAAAGAAAGCAAGAAAAGCTTTTGATGAAGTTAAATATGCTGGCATGCCTAGTTGAAGTTACTAAAATTAAAACTATGTAATACATTATGGTTATTGTTTCAATAAACAAATAAAATTTTATAATTCTTTTCATTTCCATTCAGGTTGGTAAACTATTGCCATAGAGCACACACAATAGTATTACAGAATTTGGCTGATAAGCTTTTAAGAAATTATGCAGACAGTGTTGAATGAACCATTTGAAATAGCATACTGTCTCAGCGCATTATTTTGTGCCATAAGCCAAAATAAGCATTGCAATGGACAGAAAAAAAGAGCTATTCCCAGATTCTATATGGCAATCAAAGAAGCCATGTATCTTCGTGAAAGCTGTGTTCAGAGCGCGTGCAAAAGAACTGTACTGTCTGCCCACCACAAGAAGGCAAGGCAGAGGAGTGTGTAACGTATTCACACTCTTCTGTTTATGCGCGCCTCCCAAATATGATAACAATGCTATTGTTCATGTAAAATACACACCGTTGTCACATAACTCACCCATGCAGAATACCTATTAACTGCAGTTACTTAAATGAGATTAGACTTGGCAGCATGTACTCATATGCACTCATACACCGAATTCATAGTAAACAGATTCACTATTAGAGCAGATAGTTCAAATCCCTCTCTCTTCATGCCCCTCTTGCCTTCTTGTGGTGGGCAGACAGTACAATTTATGTGTGACAGTGCAATGGTGAACTTAGGCATACTGAAAACACCACAGAATAACGTTACAGTGGCCGTGAGGCTAAGAAGGTATTACTTCCGCTCATAAGTTCCTAGGTTCAAATCTCATGTCGCTTGTCTTTTCTGTTTGTCTATTGTATGGAGAACATGGAGAACATAATATTCTCCTGGTCTTGGAGAACGCATTCATATAACTTTGGCTTTTGAAGTTATGGGCCTCTCTGTGCACACAGAAACATAATTCTTCCACCAACAATTGTGTTAAGTAACTAAACTAATGTGTATAAACAGAGTATTGTCTTCTAAAACTTAAAAAAAAAAAAAAAAAAAAAAAAAAAAATACTATCGGGTGTTTATCAGCCCTTAGCATGCCCTCTAATCTTTGGGGCATAGACAAAATTAGCCTGCAGTGATGTGGATGAGAAGTCACAAGGTCCCCAGAGGTCACTTGTACCCAAAGTTCACTTTTTGTTCTTTGCCCATCTTTAGGAGAGTTGGAGCATAGTTCCTTATTTACCTCAACCCACACTCTCAATAGGGTTCAAATCTAATGAACAGGAAGTGCAGTCTACCACTCTGATTTCGTCTTTCTGAGAACCAATCTGAATTCTTTCGAGATGTGTGAACAGGATGATTATACAATGATTATGTACGAGTTCAACAACTTCATTGAACGTAATGCGCACGGTTCAACATATCGTCAAGCTGATATAGCACACCTATACTGTCCCTAGATATCCACCCCAACACCTATAGATACGTGGCCATAATGAAATTGTGAATGTATATATGTTGCACCTTAACTGGACCCCTTTGTATGATACATACTAAATAACCTTTTCCATATGTGTGGAGGAAAATGTCACCACATCTGAGAATATCACTTTATTACAAATGCGGTTACCATTTTCCTCTGCAAATGCAAAGCGAAACAATTTCTGATCATTTGTAGTTGTTTTTAGCTGAGAGGTCCCTGATGTGGCGGTGGAAAGTTAAACCTCTGTCCTATTTCACTCCAAGGTATTGCACGGAGTTTATCCACTCTATCCTTCGGCCTCGGAAGCTGAAGTTGGGGCAGTCTGCGGGGATGTGGCGCTTTGTAAAAAGTATGGCGTAGCTTTAGTGCGGGTTAATGGATATCCGTCAATGCCGACCCCACTGTTGTGTGAAGCGGAGGTGTCGCTGTAAGGGGTTGAAGGCTCTGATAATCTGATTGTCTTTGCAGGACAGAAACACATTGTCAGCGCATTGTGCCATTTAGACTTGTGGCTCTGTGAGGAAGTCTGCCATAAGGACACTAACGTGGGGGATAGAACAGAGTCTTTGGGGACTCCGCCTCTCACAGGTCTTAGTGTAGATTTTTTCCCCGCAACTGGACTTGGAAGGTGCAGTGTCACAGGAAGCTGTGTATTACGTTGATCAATCTGTTGGGAGCTCAAGATGGATCAATTTGTATAGGTGCCCGGCATGCCATTTCGTTGAGAAGGCCTTCTCGACATCCAACAATACTGCGGCCGCCTTCCTGGAAGCCTAGGGCAGCGGTCTTCATCACACGCTTACACTTTGTACTCGCGCAGTCGGAAACTGACCTCTCGATGTAAACATATCAGGAGCGCTCGATTGTGTGGCGTGCGGTGACGCTGGTAGAGTCTCCGTGCCGCCCAGGATCGGCTTATTAGAATGATGATGTCCAAGGGAAGGACATCACGATAAACGGGAGCTGGGACGTGGACTGTCAGATTTTTGGTAGTTCGCGTCCCGATGGAAGTGAAGGATGAGATTGCATTCTCGAGGGTAGTTATATTTTGGCTTTTGACGGGGTGGAAGTGCGGAGGCAATTTCTGACGCCTTCCCAATCGACTTCTCGCGTTTGAAACAAAATGTCATGACTGGCAACCCTGGTGTTGATTTCTGTCAGCACCGGATTATGATCTGAATGGAATGTATTTAGAGATTGAAGGGTGGGATGAAATGGTAAATGTTGGGTGATTGTGAAGTCAATGGTTGAAACCTGCCCTCCACCTCGCGGGTAATTTGTGGGTTGCCAGGGACCCAGAACTTGAAGTTGAGGGTCTGCGTCTATAAGGCAAATGATTGCATTGCCTCTTGCATCCGCCCGACGACCGCAATACCAACGCTGGTGTTTGGCATTGAAGTTCACCAGGAATGATAGCACTGGGATATAGAGCTAGGATGCAGAGATAGTCGTTAGGTATGAACTGCCTTTGTGGGGGTGGTACACAGAGACTACGAAAACCTCTAAACCGCCAAGATCCGTACTTATGGCCGTAGCCTTTGGAGTCTGAAGAGATGGGAGCTGGAGAGGTCGGTGAACCACACTCTGCCTCACCAGTATCGCAGTTCCGCCACCAGGATGATCCTGACGATCAGTGCGATGGCAGATGTAGCCCGGAAGGCGGAATCGGGAGCCTGGACGGAGATGTGTTTCGCTGACTAAAATTACGTCTAGGGCACGGGCTCGAGCAAAGTGAAGTAGCTCGCTTCTCTGACCAGTTAGGCCACACGCATTAATGCGAATCGAAATGAGGTACTAGACGTACTCAGACTCGCCATCTGGAAGCTACTGGACGCATGTTGTCAGGAGAGCTAGACCCTCCACTGCCACCAGCACTGCCACTGACCAGGTGGGGCCTGATGTCCTGGTGGTTGAGGTCATCCTCGATATCTCCCACCGGTGTGTCCACTGGCAGGCCTCTGATGATCCTTCGGACGTCACTGGTCTTTTCAAGGCCAAAGTTAAAGTATGGGACCTTCCTCCTATTCAGTGTCATCAGGAGGAACTGCTAGTCCTCCACGTGTTTCGCCTGAAAGACGAAGCGACTCTTCTTTCTAAACACTGCACAACACCGACAGGGTTGGCATGACTTCCTTTAGGAAGCCAACCAAACCACGGAAGTCGTCCACAATGTCAGGTGCGATGTGTCTCCTGGCTGGTTGACTGGGCGCGCCAGTCGTCTTTAAGGGTGGCCCTTTTTCTAGGCTGGTCACCTCATGGAACTCAGCTTCATCGACATGCGTGGAGATGTCCGATGAGCTAAGAACTACCTCAGTAATTACCGGAACCGTGGTTCCGTCGGTGTAAAAATCTGCTTCTGAATCGGAGCAGGATTTGGCAGAGAGGTCACTCTCTGAAATTTTGCCTATACGCTATGGTGAATCGCGGGAAGGGCCCTTATTGGATGGCTGTTTGGCTACAGCCAGACGTTTAGCCTTGCCATTATCGCTGTTATGGAGCTTTCGGCGCGGGATGATGGAGGGGATGGATTTTTGGTGGTGGGTATATCGCCCTGCGACGAAATGCAGTTCACAGCTAACCTTGGCCTTATACCTACCTACCAGTAAGCACAGGTTGCAATATGCATGAAGCACAGAGAACCGGACAAAAGTGCGCCTTAATACCGCCTTATAGGCGTCGGCTGTGGCTTTGTGCTTCACCTGGCTGCTTAGATGTGTAGTTTGCAGGTCGGAAGCAGATGAGATGTTTTGAGCCCGCCTCGGTAGCGTGGTGGTAGCATGTCTGCCTCACGTTCAAGAGGTCCCGAGTTCGAATCTCGGTCAGGGTGGGTTACCTGGATAAGGGTTTTCCCTTATCCTGAAAGACGAATGTCGGGTAACTAAGCTCCATGGACCTCGAGGTCATTAGAGCATCATTTCACCCGTTCCATTCATCGTCCGATATGACTTAGCGTTGGAGGACGTAAAAATTACGAGATGTTTTGTGAGGTCCGTCTTGCTGTCCAGAAAAAAAACATTCAAAATTTTAATAATCTGTGAGATGAATTTAAAAATAATATTGTATGAATTTAAAGTCAATTTGTATATATATATATATATATATATATATATATATATAGTGTTACCCAAACGGCCAGCCTACGATGCCGATCCATAAATGTGGGCTGGCGGAGGGAGGGGAGACGGAGGAGGGGCCACCCCTGCGTCTCCCCTCCCTCCGCCGGCCCACATTTATGGATCGGCATCGTAGGCTGGCCGTTTGGGTAACACTATTTTAAGTTATTCAGGTTTTAATTCATGATTGTCAATAATAATTTTGAAATGTTATATAATTCTGTTAATAATATTTTTGTTTTTAAATTATAATTAATTGTAAGAATATTTTATTAATTTTTGAAAATTAGGTAGATTAGTAATTGTTTATTTTTAAAATTTATGGTTGTTAATTAATCAATCTGTAATTGATAGCTTTGTGTGGTTATGATATTTTTGTTTGGCCAAAGGGATGTATTAGAAAAAAATTAAATTTTAATTATATTTTTGAAATTAAATTTATTTTATATATGTTTATTTTTAGAAATGTGGTGTGGATTTTTACGTTTGATCAGAGTAAATTTTAAAATGTTTGTAAAAGTTTTTCTTTACTTTTTTATTATTTTAATTTTATTTATAATTTGTAAATTGTGCATATTTTGTACCTATATGTTTTAGTAAACAAAAGTCTGAGTATTTACCCCGGATTAAGAAATTAGGTGCCGGGGTATAGTATGCAGATTTTTATTTTATTTTGTCCAGATACTGGCTGAGTGGCACGCTGACGCCGGCTGTTCGAGCCTTCGCAACGAGACAACTAGTTCACCTTTCCGACCACGGGAAAGAAAATGCCGCAGCAAAGAAGACCATCCAGAGAGCAACACAACTACCATCGCAGCCCTCACCTGCAAGTTTTCGGGCACCCCTCTCTGCTTGTACCGGCAGACCAGATGGCGCCGCCCGGCGCGCTTAATGGTAGGTTCTGGGCAGGAGCGACTGAGCAAATGTAGCGCTCCGACACGCAAATAGCTAGTTCGCCCTCACGAGTCCACACTACAGCAACCACCGCAACTCAGGAGATTGCACCTTCAATACCTGCCTTGCAGGACACAGAATCTGTACCTGCAGATCTCTCTGCAGAATAGCACCGCCGCCAGCAGGTGCCACAGATCAGCGGCCTTCTTATGCCGCTACACAACGTACACCACCACCATGGACACCGCACTCTCCACCAGCGCCGGTCAACTCAACAGGACCCTGCAGCGTAGTTATCAGAGGGGTGCCTCGCGATCTTCCCAGCAGGTTTGTCCTCTCTGCTGGCAAACAGAAGTGGACCTCCGCTTGAAGGGCCAACCGCATCACGTCTAGAGGGGGCACCACCACACTTGTGCGCCTGCACCTTGCTGACAGCTGTGACAAGGACGCTACCCTGAGGACGAGCCTGCCCTTGTTAGGGCGGTGTCCCAGAATTAAGGCCAGTAACTTGGAACGACACATCCCTTTTCGGCGTTGCTACAATTATGGTCACAGTATATTCACCTACACCTCACCACCTAGGTGCCATTACTGTAGGTCACAGTACTTCACTCGGACTGCAGAATGCACGACCTCCGATACACCGTCGCCGGTACTGCGCCACCTGCAATGGCTCTGACCATTACACAGACCAGGCGCAGTGCCCACGATATCCCAGAGTAGGACTCCACCGTCAGAGCAACATAACCGCAGCTAGGGAGGCACCCACTCTATACCCAGCACCTGTGACAACCTCCACGACAGCAGCTCCTGTCTCCTTTTCGGGAGACGCCCTGCGAGCAGCATTGGCGGATCTTCGGAAGGAGGTACAGGCCCTTGTAGCCCGGCTTGTCTCCCTCGAGAAAACCGTCGCAGCCACAACGAACATCAGCCAGCCTTCCACAGAGGGCATCCAGGACCTACACTCGGAAGTGCTCAACTGACGCACCTGGAGAAAACGATCAGCACCAACATCGCCGAAAACCACAGTAACCAGCAAAAGCAACTAACGCGAATGTCCACACTTGCCAAAAGTACTGCCAATAACACAGCCACACTCCAAACCCGATTTGACAGCCTCCTTCAGCTACTACAGGAATATAAGAACAGTGACTAGCTTTGATCCATAAAGAGCAAGCTCTCACATCTGGAGGAAAGCCACTCAGTGACTAACACCAGACTAGATCAACTGCTACAGCTCACTCAGGAACGGCCACGCCGTGGCTCAGTGGTTAGACCGCTTGGCTCTCACCAAGGCGGCCCGGGTTCGATCCCAGGCGACCGAAAAGAGAGATTTGTGGTGGACAACACAGCGTTGGTGCGGGTTTTCTCCGGGACCTCCAGTTTCCCCCGCCATCTCATCCACCGGTGCTCCATCTTCATCTCATGTATCATCAGTGTCACCGCCTGCGGTGCCGTATGTAGTAAAAGTGGACGATTAACACTACACACACACTCACTCAGGAACTTAATATTACGATTGAACATCTTCATACGCAAGGAACTTCTTCTGAAACACTCGAGCAACGCTTGGCCGCACGAAGACAATGCCATAAAAGCCCCCAGGGGCACAGTCAACCATACGAATAATAAAGACATTACCTAACACCCACTTCCCGTCATGTCATACCCAGGGTCTCGGCCATGGTCATGGCCAAGGAATTTAACCTTTTACCCACTCCCGTACATTATGCGGCCGTACTTTGATGTCACAAAAACTGACGGAGGTGCTCACGCGGAACTCCACAAAGGCAGGAGTATAACTGCCATCCCAATATTCATAATCAACTTTCTCCTTACATTCCTCTGTTTTTTGTTAGGAAAAAAAAAAGAAGAAACCTGACGCCAACTACCTGCAAAACCGTACCATTCGTTTCAGTAGCTAACAATACCACGTCCACACCGCACACAATCAGAGCTGGACTGCCCCAGGGAAGCCTCCTCGGCCCAGTACTATTCCAACATTTTCATTACTGACATCCCCCAAAGCACCAAACACGCACCTATTCCTAGATGCTGACGACACCTCATACGTATTACAGTCCAGCAGCATAAAACTCGCCAGGAATAGGCTACAGAACGCTTTAAACAACCTCCAACTGGCGGATGAAAGTAAACATCCAAAAATCCCAAGCAACTATTTTCACTAAGGGCCTGTATTAAGATCTCCGGTTACTAGTCGAAGTTTGTTACCTTTCAGTTATCGATAACTATTGGTTATGTTCAGTTCCTCGTATTACGAACTCTATTTACCTGCAGGTTTGTTTTCCTTGCATTATGGTGGAATGTGAACGGTTGGCAATATGTTCCTCTAGGATTTTACCTTGTTTGCAGCGCTATATTGTATGTAGAATGTGAATTAGCGGGAAAATTAAACACATGTAGTAGCATCAGGCATCTTGTTTTAACTTTTTATTAACTGTTTTCTGTATATTTTCGTGATATTATCATTAATAGTTCATTCGTAATAAGGTCTAGCATAGTTCATTTAAAGTTTAGATTTTTCCATAGCGTTAGGTTAGTGTTCTTATAGATTAGGTGAGATATATGGAGAATATATGGAATGTCTTGTTAATTTATGAACACCAAGAGATTTCCAGTCAATTTTTTTTTAAAGTAAGGCCACATAAATGTTATTAATTCTGATAGTATTGCACAAATATAATTTGGCTAAAATCATTTGGTTAGTAGTTTATCCTCATGAATAAATCACCTCTTCTTATATAAATTATCATTTCACAGAGGTATATGCCAAGAGGGAAGGCCCACAAATTACGAGTAACCATGAATAAAACCAAGTTATAAAATATGCATTCTGGGATCAGTAACTTGATACCTGATCTTCTAAAGCATAATATATTTCTCTAGTTATGAAACAATAACTATGGTTTTCTTTTAAGGAAACAGGTTGTAGCAAACTTACATTTCTTCTTGGCACTTCATAATCAAATGCCACATTTCAGTCACAGCATTGTGACCTTGATTGAAAAACTTAATTGAACAAATAAATGACTTCATTTAAATACCAAAGGATACAAGATGGGCAAGTTTTAACATATCTTTATGTGTGCAATTCGCAGCAAATATATCAAATATATTTATGTACTGTATTTGCACAATCTATAGTAGGTATGGCAAGAATCATAAGTAATACTTCAACTTGCATTGAGACAGCACACACACTGCATAAATCACAATATAATTAGCAAATGGTATTCATTAAGGCACATTGTAGGACAAAACCATTATGGTATTGCACATGTAATAAGCTACATTACATGTGTGAACAGCATTTGCAATAACGGTTTGGACATCGATACAAATTGCATAACCTAAAAAATTTGTTGTATTCACTGTTTGCTTTACAGCTTTGTTACTTTCCTCTGGTAATGCTTTAACAAAATGCAAATTAAACATTGCACCCACTATTAGCAAAATCGAATGTTTACTACTTCAGCATGTTTCTGAAGTTTTACACCTACCCATCTGCCCATATAGTATTGCGTGTACTTTCCGATATAGGTTTAACATGCTTTGTTTATTACACTTATGTTTATTAAAACATGTTGCAATATGGTCGCATAAAATATTGCATTGCTTGCAACAAGTCACTCACACCATGGGACACTAGAAATTATCATTCCATAACCTATTACGTCAAGTTACCTAATACTCATGTGATTTATTTTATTCATTTTCAACATGTCACAAATATATATATATGAAATTATCTTTCCGCATTCTAATTCTTTTAGCTCTTCTTCTATTAGATAAATACTGTGCCAACATTTCATCCTCAGAATCTCTGTCAACATTCAATCTGGCCTGGAAGTACACCATTTTCTTTTTTGTGTGTGAAGGTAAACTCACTAACTGCTACTCGAGGTGAGGGTTAGTTTACCTTCAGAAATAACTCTCATTTAGCCCTTAACCAAAGATAATACCGACATCTGTGTGTAACTTCAAGTTAACTGTTAACCAACACCTTAACCGGAGATAGTAATACAGGCCCTAAAAGACGTTCACACCAATTCCCAGAGCAAGCTCTCGCACCACTCAAACCTTTTACTGAGAATAGCCCTTGGTCGAACCAGGTAACCTACCTTGGGGTTAACATGGACCAGGTTCTCACCTGTAGAACTCACATAACAGCCGTCAAAAAGAAAGTACAAGGCCAACTCAGGCGACTCTACCCGCTCACCAATCTGCACAAGTCACTAAGCCAAACTCTAGGACTGACTCTTTACAAAACACTTATACGACCCATTATCACTTATGCCTCCCCGGTATGGAGCTATGCTGCTCCAACTCATATCAAGTCCCTCCAAACTTTCCAAAATAGAGTACTGTGCATAATCACCAAAGTACAACGATTTGCCCCAGCTGACCAGCTACACGAAGAGCTCAAAACAGACACAATAGAGGAATTCATCAAGAGAGTTGCCAACGACCTGTACGACAAACTACCATAAAACTCTAATGTACTTATCCAGCAACTGGGGAACTACGACACAGGACATCTCAAACATAGACGACCTCTACAGTTATTCGACAGATCCCTCACCAAGCCATTTCATGCCACAGACAGCCATGCACCTGTTCCGTACATTCAAACCACCCTAAAAAGTGCCTAATTTTTCAGCTGAAACAGCCACTCAAACTGGAAGTGCCTCTAGAGCCACTGCAAAAACTCTGGAAACCATGTAGGATCCATTGGATCTCTCACAGAACCAACTACCAACTAAAACCGACACAATAGGTAACACAACTGCTTAGACAAAACTCAACAACCAATATAATAGGTAAAACAACCTTGGACAACCTCACGGCAGGACAACCACCCCACCCCCACGATGGCACTCTTGATATCAAGCACGCCGCATGCAGTCATGTCAGTCAGTCCACAATCTCTACTAGAAACAGTTTGAATTCACACACCAAAGTCAGTCTGTCCATCACTCACTAATTCCTCTTGTAACACCCTCACAGCATTTGTAACTAACAACGCTCCAGTAACTAGGTTCTACTCAGACTTCGGTATCGGTAGAAGCCAACAACTCTGATTACGCCTACTCACACTGCGACCAGGCTGGTAATGTCCATCACTAACAGAGGTGCTCAGCGGAACCCAAATACTAATGCTTGTACTACACTAGCAAGCACATCCCCTTGCCCTTCCTGTATCTGCATGTTTAGCCTTAACATCATGTGCATGGGGAGACGATGTAGCCTGTGAGGATGATCGTCAATGGGGTGGCAGGTGTGGTGCTGCGCCTAAAAAAAAAGATGAAAAAAAATTGACTGTGTTGCAATAGCACAATTGCTGGGAGCTGCCCTGAGGTCGCTCCTGGTGATGGCTGGTGCTGCTCACAAGAGAAGATTCTATGTGTTCTCTTCAGCTCCTCACTGCAGAATCCGAAAATAACTGTACTTGCAGAGTCCTTTATATAAAGTGAGAGGTCATTTATATAGATCAGTAATTGTAAACGCCCTAATACTGAATCTTGTGGTGCTCCATGAGTTACTACTTTAAAACTTTAAGTTTTGCATAACCATTTTCACTAGTTACTTCAACACTCTGTTTTCTTTCATTTAGATATGATGCAAACCAACTTAAATGTTCATTTTTTTATTCCATAGAACTCCAATTTTGCTATGAGAAAGTCATGATTAACACAATCAGAAAACTTTGCTAGATTACAGTAAATTCCGCCTACATGTCTTTTTTCATTTAAGGCAGTCAACACTTCATGTGTAAGTTTATAAGTTGCATAATTTGTCAATATATTTTTTGTATTCAAACTGATCACTAACATGTATATTGTTATATTCAAGCTGTTTATACAGTCTGTTGAGCATTACTTTTTCAAGAACTTTTGCAAAAATTGCCAGGAGAGATATTGGTCTATAATGTGAAACATTATTGTGTTTGCCTGTTCTGAAAAGAGGTTAAACAATTTAGAATTTCATCCTGTCAGGGAAAATTCCTGTCATTATAGACTCATTGCATAAATAACTAAGGGAGCCGCTAATTTGTGAGGTGCATGACTTTAAGATTTTTTTAGTTATTTCATCATAACCAAAAGAATTCTTTATTTTAAAAGAGTCAATAATTTTATTTATTTCAGAAGTCGTAGTTAGATTGACTGTAGATGTAGGCACTACATTTGTGAAACTTGATCTGAAAAATTCTAATACTGCATCTTTACTTCCATAATTAATATTTAGTTTTTTGTTATATCCAAAAAGAATTTATTAAAACATTTCTGCAACTTCATGAGGTTTGGTAGTTTCACGGTTGTCAACACTATTATTGAGTAATTTTGCAATGAGTGTTTACCTGTTTCAGTTTTTATTATACATATTCCAAGTGGTTTTTATTTTTATAAAGCAATATTCTGTCTGCTTTTATTACCTTCTTTAGTAGTAGTAGTAATTTATTTCCTTTTACATCAACAAATGGAAATACAAAATCAAGATTACAATTGGAAATTAATTAACCTAATAGTGGTTTACTATAAAAAACCCGGGCCTTAAAGTACTTACATGTAGTAAGTCGCCATTAAGGTAGTTGTCTCATGTGTTTATGAGAACTCCTAAGTGGTTTACCGGGAAAATACGAGTCAGTTGGAGCATTTAATGTCATATCGGCACGTTGGCCATAGTAGCACAATGGTAGTGCAGCTGGACGGAAACCAGAAGATCCGTGGTTCAAATCCCGGCTATGGCATTGAATTTTTCAGTCTGACTCTACGTTTCCACAAGATTACAATTATAAAATCCATACTGAAATATGCCATATATTCCTAAATCCTGAAAATCCTATCATGTTATCATGTTGCCCATCATTGAATAGTAATTCAGTCCCCATACACCTAACCCTAGGTTTTTGTGTATTGGAGGCCCTCTGCTCCTTTTTACACTTTCTGCCATTTCACCTATCCCACTCTACATTTTTCTCCTAATTGTTCTTAGCCATCTCTCTTTAACTTTCCCTAAATAATTCTATATATTTCTCCTGTTCTTTTCTCCTTTTACTGACAACATTTTTCTAATTACTACTTCACCTTCCAAACTGCCCCATTTACGTAGCCAAGACTGCTCTCTCCATATCTTTGTTTGACTACAATTTAATATACAATGGAAATCTGCATTCTCTTCTCCACACAATGGACATTTATCTAGCTCCCTCTCTTGACCTATACCTTTCAAGTTTCTCACTCCTGTTCTCGCCCAAGCAAAACCTTCTCGCCCTAACTTACTACATATATCTATATATCCTTCCCTCCCCCAGGTTGTTTTTATTTCTCTATATAATCTCAGTGAGCTTTTGTCACTTGTATTGGCAAAAATGTCTTGTCTGTCAATATCTTCTAATGTTAGCTTAACTTCTTTCCAGAAGCCTCTATACCCATACTCTGCATTTATCTAAGAACGACCCATACCTATCTGCTTCAACAAGTCATACATTTTATGTGCCCAAGACCCACCCCAGTTACTTCTCTTTTGAATATGAAAACATTCTTTAATTATATTGCCATCTTCCAAGTTAGTGATTCTGTATAAATATTTCATTGCCCTTGACAAGATTTTAATTTTAGTAGAATGCCTGCCTAGTTCTAATTGTGCTGCCCCATTAGGTGATGCTATTGGTAATCCCAATATGTATTTACAAAAGGACCTATGCACTCTATCAGTCTCTCTCCAAGCCTCATCTATTCCCCAAACCTCTGATCCATGTAACATTCTATTTTCTACTACTGCCGTATAGATCCTCTCCAACCATTTGACATTTATATCTGGCAGTTTACTGTAGCATGATCTTATCACTCTCATGGCCATTTTACCTTTTGCCACAGACATCTTTGTTTGTTCTTTCCAGCTGCCATCTGAACTCAACCTTGTACCCAAATAATCAAATCTCCTTACTACCTCTATTTCTCTTCTATTAACCTCCCATTTCTCATCCTTACGCAACCTGTATCCTTTTTTGAAGACCATAATCTTTGTTTTGTTTTCATTCACTTTCAAACCCCATTTATTGCAATAAGAATTGGCTGCCTCGATTGCTCTTCTCAGCTCTCCACTTGATATGGACCCAACTACTAGGTCATCTGCAAATAGTAGCCCCGGTATTTCTTTATTATTAATAACTGGTGAATGTACCCTACAACTTGATATCTCCTCTAAAATTCCATCGATATAAAGATTAAATAATATTGGACTAAGTTTACACCCCTGCCGTACTCGATATAGATTTAGTTACTTTGTTGCCTGGTAGTTTTATACACAACTCATTCTCTTGGTATATCATTTTAATTACATCTATAAATGCCTGACTTATCCCCTTACTGCTTAATTTTATCCACAATGCATCTTTATTAATAGAATCAAATGCCTTTTCTAGATCAATAAATATCATATATACCCTTCCCCTTTTATTGCTCAGATATTTGTCTACAATTGTTTTAATAATAAAGATGTTGTCCGATGTTCTCCTGCCCGGTCTAAAACCTGCTTGGAACTCTGATAGTTTATTCTCCTTCTCAACCCAATTTTGCAACCTATTTGCTAGAATTCCCGTGAAAATCTTCCCTAGAATAGACAATATTACTTCTTTAAAAGTTTGCAATATTTTTTGTAATAGGCTTTTAAATCTAAATTGTTACTGACTCTTAACTTCCTGATACAGTTCTCTTTTACACCTGCATGAGGTTTTAATTCGTAAAGTGATCCAGACATTGTGTCTTTTGGAGTTAAATATTTTTTGAGACTTAAATGGGAAGCAAAATGCTCAGTGAGTTTTAAAGCATTGAAGATATTCATGATATCATGATTGTTTCCATGAATTTTGCTAAATTCGTTCAGAGTATGTTCATTTATTTCCCTATGTTTCCGATATATATAGGTTTGAGTTTTAAATTGACATTATCAATCCATAAATTTTGGCATCCTGATCTGAGAGTCCATTAGTTTTTGATGAGATAGAGCAAAATGTAGTTATAACTGAAATTACAAATATATTATCTATAGCTCTGGATTAATTATTTTGGATTCTTGTTGGAAAGCATACCTACTGTATGTGTTATGTGGTAAGTAAAAGAGCTAAGCTGTTCCCTTTGAAAACTGAATTTCAAATAATCCACATTTAGGTCACCAAATGTATGTCACCACATATTAATTCTCTTTCTGTTTAAAATATTCAGAGCATATTCTAATTGCTTTATAAATATTTGAAAATTTGCTAATGGAGGTCAATAAAGGGCTGTTATGATTAAGTTCACATGACTTCCATTTAACTGAACTGCACAAAGTTCGAGGTCTTTGTCACAATAAAATTTGGATAAATCTAAAACTTTATAGATCAAATCATTTCTAACATATAGGAAAACTCCACCTTTATGTAATTATTTTCTAGAGTATTCTGCTCCTAAAGAGTAACCTTGCAATGAAATTGGTTTACTCTCATCCTGTGTCAAAAGATGTTCAGAAGTGCGTAAAATGTGTGGTAGTTAATTTTCGGCATGAAGATTAATAGCGAGTTCATCTACTTTGTATCTTAAGCCTCCTATGTTTTGATGAAATATAGATATACAGTGATTATTATCATCATGATTGTGGTGAGGGGAGTACTTCTAATTGAATTAATATGCACTGGAAACAAAAGCGGGAATACTATAAGGACTATCCATCGGTGTACATGAGATACTCTCAGCAATGGAATGCATCAGCATATCCTTGCCTTAGGAGTTCAGATGCAGTCCATGTCTAGTGGAACCATACCTATCAATGTATGATATATCTATAACACTGATGTGACCAGTTCCCTCTTGAGCAAGAAATCAATCAGGCCAGCAATTAACCAAAAGTAATGTAAAGATATCCCCTCAAAAGGCAAATTACGATCTTAGAATTCAGAAAGGGATCAGAAATAACATTTCATGAGATTTTCAGGCTCTTTGATCCAATTACACTCGTGGGTATTTGTAAACCCACATTAGGCATGAACTGGTCTACAGCTACTATATTTTTTGGAAAATGGAGGTCAAATACATTTACTTTCTTTCAGCTGTACTTTCCTTTATTTCAGCTGTACAGAAAACATAAATAAATTACACAAATAGGTCCATTTTTTTTATTATATTACTTCAAAATAAAAATAAAATTACATGGATGTTGAAAATTAAAGCTTGATGCTTTGAAAGGGCAAAAATATGATGAACTAAGACATTGCTTAGGTTTGAAGCATACATCAAAACAAGAAAATCATTTACATGTGTTTGTCCCTCAAAAACTAAAAATCTTAGTGACATACTGTGACAAAACTACTATAAATAGTTTTATCAATTAAAGAAAATCAAATTTAGGATTAAGTTTAAATTTTTGTGAACGTAAAATGCGATATGTTTTTAATCGCTGCATTTACACTTATCAAAAGACTAGATAATAAAGGAGACAAAAATTTGGGGTTATCTGGCTCCATAGTAACACATCTGATGGAACCTGTATTTGATAAGAGTAGTGTGTATTCTGACGTAGATTACCTTAAGCAAAAGAACAAATGTATTGATTTGTCAGAGGATGTGAATAGACAGGTTTTACAGAAAGAGGAAACGTACTGTCTATCCACCACAAGAAGGCAAGTGGGACCTAAAGAGGGAGAGGAGCTTGAACTGTTAATCTATTATAGTAGTGGATTTGTTTACTACGAAATGAGTGTATGAGAGTGCACATGAGTCACCCATGCTGCCAGATCTAATACTCCTTTCAATAACTACAGTGATAGTTAAGAGGCAGATTCCTATGACATCATTAATTGGGTCTTAATAGTCATATTTCAGGGATTATTATAGTGCAGTCAGCAGCTGATTAGCTAAACCAACAATATATTCAGCATAAAAGTCTATTTTTACTTTTTTTTCAAAGATTCCTTTAGCATGTGGCAAACGTTTGTACAGGTAGCAAAAGTTTGTGCAGGACAAAGGAGTCACACTATGTTTGAATCTTACTCTTCCCTGTTTGTTTGGCAACAGATTTAATGCTTTGTCCTCTCCATTTTGTAACTCCCATTTCCACCAGCTTTCCGAAAGTTTCTTGTACATTCAATTGAGACCTCAGTCTGTTTGATGTCACCATACCTAAAATTACTTGTTCAGAAAGTGTAAAACTAAGAAATTTTGTTCCAGAGTTTGGGAAGGTTTTCAGGAATGACAGTGTCAATTTATATTGTAAATATTGTGCAGTGAAAGTATTGGCAATAAAGTGATTTAATGTACAACATATTGAAACTGCTAACCATCAGATGTGTTTAATAACAGCTTCCTCCATCAAAAGTAGTCAGTGGCTGATTTTTGAGGCAGCTACTTCTTGAACTGCAGCTTCTGCAGATACCCATTCAGAATTTTGTAGGATCTTTGCAAAATGAATATTCCCTTCAAATATTCCCTTAAAAATTATACAATGTCAGCTTTATTTTTTTTTTTTTAATAAAAATATATGCTCCTATAACCTCATGTGAGGTGGAACGTAGTTTCTCCACATATAAGAACATTCTGTCCAGCAATAAAAGAGGCTACCAGTTTGACAACCTAAAAATGCACATTTTTAATCAATATAACTTTGCTGCTAATAAAAACCATCCCCCAGATATGAATATTTTAGTATCCTTAATTATTTTTTTCTTAAGTCACCAATGCCATGCTGAGATGGTACCTAGATGATAGATTATGGGAAAACCAGAGTTCCTGGCAACAAGCTGTCACAGGTGACCCCTGATAAGAGCTAGCCCGTAAAAGAAAAGATTGTTTAAGTTTGATTCTCAATTAATATATGATTAATACATTCATTAAGTTATAAAGGTCATTTTGGTCTGTTTAGGTCATAGAAATCCACATGTGATAGGTATTATGCATGGATGAGTTATGTGACAATACTGTGTATTTTAGATGAACCTAGTTTCCATATCATATCCAGATGGCGAGTATAAACATCATGCGGAAAGCAAAAGTGATTGCATTACACATTCCTATGCCTTGCCTTCTTGTGTTGGGTGGACAGTAGGTGTGTCAGCTTCCATCTTTGACCTACCTGAGTTGACAAGACAAGCCCCTCAGAACAAACACAACATCTGCAGCTTACGATACCATCCTCTCAAAAATAGCACACCAAAATCTCAATTATCAGGCATTTACCAAATGAGCTGCCAGGATCGCGACAAAATATATATTCGGAAGACTAAAAGGAATCTAGGAACAAGAATGAAAGAACACCAGGAACATTAAATTCAAACACATGGACAAGTCTGCCATAGCACATCACTTTTGGTTGGAGAATCACAACATAAAGCAAGAAATAGAATTGATCAAACAGGCAAAGAAACCTCCAGAACTGAAGATTTGGGAAAACATATTTATTACGAAAAAACTGAATCTCTCTATGAATTTTGCAATTCCCACTGTGGATGACATCATCAAACTTACCAGAATATCAGATGATAGCACAACACCAAGCCAGACACAAACACCGGTTGCACCATCAGTCAACCACAGAACTGAGGACAGGGAAAAACTTGTAAGTGAAGAAAAGTGTATACAAGGTTGACTCATTTGCCTAATTTTAGTAACAATGGTGCTCCATTTTCTGAAATCCTTCTTTTTATTCTATATTAGAAAATGACTTTTTAATTTTTTTTTTTCCCCTCACCGATTTTAGTTATCTTACTGCCTCACTTAAATGCTGCAAAATATGACCAAGTGTAGGGATAACAGATCAGGCCTCTTCTTTATTCAATGTAGGCTACAGAGCGGGTAAAAAATCAATGCTGAACCAAGGTGGACAAATGGACTTGCAAATGTCAAAGGGATCTTCTTATTGCCGGCATGAAGAGAATACTACAAACAACAGATTCAGTGTACTACAAAAATGGTCTAGCAGAAGTGAAGCTAAGAGGTTAAATGTGAAAGAAAAGTGCCAGTGCCGGAGTAACGATTTAGTGAGTTGACAAGAAGATGAAGTTCCCATGTTAAGTAGTTATCACATGCTGGAAAACAGCTCACTAGCACAGAACCAAGCAGACATAGGAGCTACTGTGAATTCTGAAAATGGAAGAAGGCAGGAGAGCACGCCGGTAGAAGCTGTGATGGAGGTTGAACACGTTTGAGAAAAGATCAGCCATAATAATAGGGGACTCACTGGTACGCCACATTAGTTATATATGGACAAAGACATTCTAGTGTATTGTTTCCCATTACATTGAAAAGAAGCTAAGAGAAAACAGGGATGATCCGGCTAACATTGTGATCCATATGGGTACAAACAATGTACGCAGTGCAGGTACGCCAGACAAAATCATGCGAGAATTGCCACATCTAGTGAACACCACAAAGAAACTCTTTCCATGAGCCAGGATTTGTGTTAGTGCTATTTTATATTGCAGAGATGAAAACGAATGTTTCATAGGTGTGGTGAACTCTGTGATTGAATGGATATGTAGTGAACATGACTGTATTTATGTGGATGGAAATGCATGGATTAGAGACTATGACTTAGGTCATGATGGTTTACATCTGAACAGAAGGGGAGTGATCAAATTTGGCAGGTTGTTAAATAGGGTTGTAAAGTATCTCATGCAAAAAAAAAACAAAAAAAAAAAAACGGTGATAAAAATGTTGTAGACAGTGATGAAATTTGTGGTTATGCGGCTAACATAGAAGGTAACACAATCAATACAGAGCCCCTAAATGTGTATACTCAGTTTGATACTGCAAACAGGATAACGGTAAGGAAAAAAGTTAGGCTGACAAAGGTAAACAAAGCAATTGAGACAAGTAAGAAAAATAGCTTAAAAATCTGCCATTTAAATATTCAAAGCTTAAGTAACAAAGTAAATGAATTAGAGGTACTTCTAAAATCAGAGGCAATAAAAGTGCAGGTACTATGTCTCACTGAACACTGGCTAAGTGGGCAGAATATAAATTGTGCAAATATAGATAATTTTAAGTTATCAGTATTTCTTAAGGACAAACGTATGCCTGGAGGATCAGGGATATTTGTTCATGTATCAATAGAAGCGAAAGAGGTAAAAGAATTGCAGTATTTAAGTGCAGAAAAACATTTTGAACTTTCTGTAACTGAACTAACCATTACTCAAACAGTAATAGCATGCATATATAGGACACCTAACAGTGACTTCAATATATTCATAAAAAACTTAGATGAGCTACTACAGAAATTAACAAAAAAAAAAAAAAAAAAAAAAAAAAAAAAAAAAAAAAAAAAATAAATAAAAAAAAAAATGTTGTGGTATGTGGGGATTTGAATGTAAATTTAATTCAGCAGAGCCATAAATGCCTGGAAATAGAAAATTTATTCAGGGTATTTGATATGAACAATACTGTGCAGGTTCCCACTAGAATATCAAAACATTCTGAGACGCTGTTTGATGTGTTAGCTACTAATATACACTATGAACAGCCTTCGCATGTGACAGAAACAGATATCTCGGATCACAAAGCGCAAATTCTAAAAGTAATAAGTCAGTCACTCAGTAAAGAAAGAATAAAATGTAGTAAAAGGTACTTTAGTGAGGAAAATCAGAAGGAATTAATACCTATTAAGCAAGGAGAGTTGGCATGATGTTTATGAAGAAAAGGATGTAAATTCAAAATTTGAAAAGCTAATAGGAACAGTCTATCACAATTTTGATATAGCATTTCCACTGAAACAAGTTAGTTTAAAGAATATATATCATAAAGGGTGGGTGACTAAAGGGATAAAAGTGTCCTCAGAGAGATTAAAGTTCTTGTTCATGTTGAAAAAAAAAGGCGAAATTTGTCAAGGGAAACCTTAAGCTATATAGAGAGATATAAAAAAGTGTACAAAAAGGTTATCAGGGATGCAAAAAAACTAGTAAGTGATAAATATATTCAAAGGTCAACAAATCAATGTAAGGCAATGTGGGAAGTAATGAATAAGGAAACTGGGAAAAGTAATTCAAGCATAAACCAATTTGAATTGATGCATGAAAGCAAAAAAATCAAAGAACCATTTAATATAGCTCAATTGTTTAATACATATTTTGTTGAGGGTCCCAATAAATTACTAAGAGATAAATATGACACAGGAGTTAATAAAATAGTGGAAAACAGCAAGGTTAAGAAATGTATAAATTCAATATTCATTAAACCTATAAATGAACAGGAACTAATAAGTACAGCAAAAAGCTAAAAAGCAAGCTATCAGCTGGGCTAGATGGGATTCCTGATCTAGTAGTCAAGCACAGTGTAGAGGAAATAGCAAAACCATTAGTGAATATTTACAACACTTCCTTTCAGACAGGGGTTTTTCCCCCAGATAAATTAAAAACAGCTAAAGTTAGACCCCTTCATAAAAAGGGACCTCAGGATGAGTTGCAAAATTTCAGTCCACTATCGATGCAATCAGTATTCTCAAAGATTTTAGAAAGACTAATGTTCAATAGACTTAGTACATTTTTAGAAAAAAATAAAATTCTGATAGATGCACAGTACGGTTTTAGAAAGAGGAATGTACTGAATCCACAGTTTACTCCTTGGTTGAAAAAATTATCCCTGCTATTGAACAAAAACAAAAATCAATAGGTTTGTTCCTTGATCTAGCCAAGACATATGATGTGATCGATCATAATATACCACTGAGAAAGTTAGGCATATGGTATAAGAGGAATAGCCAATACTTGGCTTGAATCATATTTGTCACAACAATCACAAATAGTAGAAATTAGTAACTTCAATAAAGAACATCTCAGTATAGAAAGATGACAATCGATGCAGAATTTAGGTAAGGAGGTACCGCAGGGATCTATATTGGGGCCACTTCTTTTCTTGCTGTATATAAATGATCTCCCAATATGTGTCCAGGAGTCTTAAGTGGTGTTGTTTGAAGATGATACGAATCTGCTAATAAAGGCAAGCAAGGAAACAGTTCTGCAAGAAAAAATAAATGATAATATAGAGAAACTGGCATCCTGGTTTGAGGCAAATAGAATGCTATTAAATACAGATAAAACTGTTGCTGTGAACTTTCATTTAAGTCGTCATAGAAATATGGTAAAGCCACAAATAAAGTTTGATAGTGAGATAGTAAAGTACCAAGATCAAACTAAATTTTTGGGGATAGTTATAACAGAAGATCTAAAATGGGGGGTGCATATAAATATGCTATGCAGAAAAATAAGTGTGGGATGCTACATATTGAATACACTGAAAAGGGTGACTAATACGAAAGTGGTTAGAAATGCATACTTTGCATACATCCATAATCACATAAGGTATGGAATAAGTTTCTGGGGGGTTTCAACGGAATCAGAAAAAGTATTTTGGTTGCAAAAGTGGGCTTTAAGCATAATGGCTGGTGAATCGAGCAGAGCATCATGCAGGGAATTATTTAAAAAATTAAGGGTCATGACTACAGCAAGTATGTACATATTAGAAGTCATCAACCATATCAGAGAAATAAGGCATCAGCTACCAAACAGTAAAGAGATTCATTTTCACAGTACAAGGCAGAAAGAAAATTTACATGTACAATATTGCAGAACAAACCTAGCTAAATCCATTACTTATCACAATGGGATTAAATTGTTCAACAGACTACCCCCTAATATAAGAAACGTAGAAAATGTCAATATATTTAAGAAAAAGCTCAAAGCATATTTAGTAGAAAATTCATTTTATTCAATTATGGAATATGTAAATGGATAGTTCTGTATAAACTAGCTGATTAAGACTGTGAGTGAGCATCATTCTTAATTGTATTGTTTTAGTGTAAATTGAATTGTATTTCTACTGTACAATGTTGATGATTCCATATCATGTAAACATGATCTTAAGGATGAAATAAATGAATATGAATATAGTAGCTCTAGCTCAAGACCCTCAGAATGCATTTTTCCGAGTGCTCTTCTTCCGCACTGACTTCTTTAAATTCTATTGTCATAGCACTGCATGAATTGCCTAGTATATGCCTATCCAGATTTAAATACCACCAGTGGTGTGGCGTTAATGTTGCCTCTGTTGCCACTGGCAACAGCTAATAAATTGAAGAAAGTGTATCAAAATTTTACATTATTTTTTGTTCAAAGAATAATGGGAAGTCCAAGGAATTTCACTTTCAAATTTCAATTGCATTAATTTGTGACCGATCCCCTAAGACCAATCTTCTAACATCCTCCTTGTTATGCTGCTAATGGAGTTTACCAGCAAACTCGAAGCATACAGATGTCTGTGACCTTACAAGGCTTTAGTTATTTGTTTATATGATTGTTGGTAGTGCAGTGAAATGGCAAACCTTGCATTTTAGTGTGAATACAATGTGTGTAACAGTAGTATGGTGAATGATTTAATGTTAAAAGTAAAATAAGAAGAATGTCATCACAATTTGCGGGTGAAAGTGACCACTTATGTGATCAAAACTTTTTAAATTGATCAAGTTTGCATTCTTTTGATGAAAAATGTCACAATTTCAACAGGAAAGTCAACTCCAGATCTTAAACCTTTAAAAGCTAAATCACACGATCACGTATTTAATTTTAATCATTTCGGCCACCAGTGCATACACAGAATGATCCTTTTCAGACTCCGCAGAATACACACTGATCTAAAAAACACTCATAATAGACTTTCATCTTTAGACTTTCTAAATAGACTTTCATCTCTGTCCTTGCTATCAGTGGAAAAGAGGTTGTTTAATAAACTTAAAAAGCAACAGCAATCAACATTTCAAAACTCTGTTACTGATGTTTTCTTGGAGAAGAATTGGCACATTGAACTAAAATACAGACACTATAAATTGGAGAGATTGTAAATTCATTTTAAATAAGGTATGTTACTATAACTTTTATTTATATATCTATGTTTATGTTATGCAACAATCTATATAATATTCACCTGGAAACCCTCAGAATTTGCAACTGCAACTCCCAAGATTAAGTCTGAAGCAATCCACAGCACTTATGAATCACCCATGCCATGCAACATAACACTTGGATAGACCAACAATGTAATGGAGAGCCAACTGACAATACACAAGTGCTTGTGCACTGCTATCATACCAAAGAAATGCATCAATATGCAGTTACATCATACTGATACAAAAAATCTGATGTGTTGCTTTCACATGACTTTCTCTATTCTTGTACACAGTTCTTACACATGCTTATATATTTTTTTCTATTGTATATTAACCAAGATAAATATTTGCAAAAGTTATCTTATGAACAATAACACATAGAACTACATAGAACTACACTTTATTCCAAAGGAGTTAGATATTCAGCAGTCACTCTGTATAATAAACTACCGGCCAATCTGAAAAACATAAAATCCATGAGGTGTTTCAAACTATCGTTGAAAGAAACTTTATTAAGTGATTCATATTATGATATAGGTGAATTTCTAGATACACTGTAGCTGGCCATATAATTGTATATATTTGTGATGCATTTTAAATGCTGTGTAGTTGTAGAGCCATGTAACTATATATATTTATGAGTTCATGCTTAGATCTTATTAATTACACTTGATGCAACTTATTTTTTTTTTTATTTTTATACTTATATTATTTGTATTGTTCTAAATATTTGTATTGACGTATCCAATGTCATTGTATTGACTTAACGGATGAATAAAACTACTACTACTACTGCTTATTTTCTCATCTTCTTTAACTTCCCTAGTTATACCACTATAGGGGTGTACAGGGATTCTTGTTCCTGTATCCCTTTTAAGGTCGGGCCTGAGCAACTGAAGCTTTGGAACTGATAAGAGAACCAGGATAGGTGATCAGCCCAATGCCTGGTGTGAAGGTGAAGGAAGTGGATGATATGAGGGCGAGATGAATGATAGGAAAGATGGAGGAACTGGTGGAATGCTAACATGGATCACCTGAGAACCCAGAGAAAACCCATCCCAGTGCCATGTTATGCACCACAAATATCACTTTGCAGTTGCGTGGGATCAAACCTGAGCCGCCTTGGTAAGAGCCAAACTGTTTATTTTCTTACAGCTGAAATATCAATATGGGAAGACAGTTTTTAAGGAATAGTCAAATCTTTTAAGAGCTAGTCATTATATGAGAGCTTTGATATTCCATTATCTTTGCATGTTAAGGATAAAATACAAATAAGTACAAAGATTTTATCATCTCCTACAGTTACAAGTTATTCAAAATGAAGGGAATTCTGAGGACACACCAGAAAATTCAAGATGCACATTTCATTTAGTATGAAGAAATCTTAACATCTGGTATTTTAATTAAAATTATTTTAGCCATTTTTCAGAAAATCCAAATTTTCGAAAAATGTCTCATGTCAAGAGAAGTCTGCAGTAGGGGATTTTCATTGAAAAGCCTCATGTCATGTTCTTGAAGAATATGAACTTCAAAACCAAGTTTGGTGCTTAACACATTTTCTTAATTTTTGTTATGCTTTCCAGAGACACAGGAAGACACACATATAGATTTTTCCCAAAATGCTTATTTTGGATAAAGGGGATGTTAGGATGCATATTTCCGAGTTCTCACCATCAAATGTTTTTAGTGGAATGCAATAACTTCCTATCTATATATATTTCATATATATAGTAAAGTAAAACTTAGTATAAGTAAAGCAAATGTGTCTCAAATTCGACTCACAAATTAAATTGAAAGTGAAACAAATGTATCCCAAAATGAACTCACAAGATTTACATATCTGGACTTGTATTCGCAATTACAAAGCTTCAAAATTTTGAGTAAAAATGTATTTATTTTCCAGTCTCTACGGGCCCAAATGACCTTGTTGTCGACGGGCCCTAAAACACCACACACTCACTCACTCTTCACTCACCTGGAGTTCAAGTTAATTAGGAATGTGTCAATTCTGAGTCTATTGCATCTTGCCTAATGTTCAAGAGGTCCTGAATTTGAATATGGTCAGGATGAATTATCTGAATATGGATTTTTCTGGGGTTTTCCCTTATCCCGAAAGATGAATGTCAGGTAACAGTCCTCAATAGATCCTGCTCATAAGTCCATATGCACTAATTTCATTGACCGTCTGCTACGATTTATGTTAGAGGATTTTAACGACTAAAAGGCACCCTAAGCAACCACACTATTATATTATGAACACTTCAATATTATTCGGGACCCTCAAAGATTTGTTCATAATGTATAAAAATAATCAACACATGAACTTGAAGATCACTCCACTTTATTTCAAAGGGATTTTACCTTGTGTCCCATGCTAGCAAAGTACTAAAGCGGTTAATTTAGATCAAATCTCATAAAAAGTTGTTAACATTTTAATTTTATTTTAAATGTAATGAAAAAGGAATTCATGGGAAATTATTAAAAATTGCAGTAGAAAGGGAATAAGATTAAAAAGAACAACTGAAGGTAAAATGGTGATTGAAGAGGTGGAAGTAAAGGAAAATGAAAGTTCTTCATGTGTTTAACGATGATATTAGTTTAAATGTTAAATTATTTAAAAAAGGATTTAAACAAAGGATTATGAACATTACCAAATATGGTCCTGAAAACTGTGCAACTAAAAGATGACGTGAACCAATGAGAAATTATTGAATTGCCATATCAACGTCCCATTCAATAATTTCAGGTAAGTTGGAATTAACTTCATTCTGTACATGGATGCCATAGAGGTTGGAAGCAATATGATATGTGTACAATCGTCAAGGAAAAATACATAATCAATGTTAAAAGGAATTGTGACACTTTTGAAATCATGTATTAATTTTGTGTTACGTGTTTATCTTAAGTTCTGAAGGAATTAAAATTGGAATATTTAAAAAGAAGTCAAACAATTCAATTTATCTAGTCAATTACTTTCAAATCTTCCCATCCGAAACTATGCCCAAGGTTTTCATGTGATGACTGCAGCTACTGTGGGTAGCTACGAGAGGACATTGTGACCCAGAGCATCATAACCAGCCCTGAGGACAGCATGCTGCAGCATCCCAACACTGAGGTCCAGGAGCAATGCCTCAGCGCAGTGCAGTATTTCATCATCTGAGTAGAAATCCTGTCGCAGTATTACATTTCTTCTAGGTCGATGACAGAAATTTATAACATTTCGTTTCTCACAAAGAATTATGAAAGTTAAAAATATTTTTGTTCCCATTAAGGATAATAATAATAATGATGTAAGACTTAAGCTTTCATGGCGAGCATTATTAAGCTGAAAGCTTGATATTTATTAATTTGACACAGCTGATCACCCGCGAAGCCTTGATTAATAACAATGATGATGATAACTATAATAATAATAATAACAATAGCCTAGTGTGTCCCATGAAGGACAAAGGCCTCCTGCTAGAGGGTAGCACTGAGCTACTCTGCATTAGGTTATCTATCTGTAAAAAAACTAAAATCTACAGTTTTTGTTGAATTGATTTGAAACTGGAACACAAATATACAGTTATAAGAAAAGCTCACTGCAAATTTTCAAACAGTTACCAAGAATAGTTCTTGTGATATCAACATTTTTTATTGTTTTATTGTTATTTAAACTATTTCACACAATGCAATTTTAGACTAAAAAAATAATATAAAATATTAGTAAATTGAAGAGAAAAAATTTTAATATTCTTATTGGTTTAGGAGGAAGAAAATTACATTTTCATTTTATTAAACTCTAATTTTTATGGATGAAATAAAAAGTTTAGAACTCATAAATTTTATTTACTACTATTCTTCTCTAAGCACAAAATGTTTCTGGTTTATATGCTGAAAACTGCATCATGTGGAACAATTTGTATACTAAAAACTGCTGAAAAATACATAAGAAAAAGCAAAATTAGAACTTTATTAATTCCATAATGTCAGAGATTATAATTATACAGTACAAATTTTAATTGCATGAATTTAGAGAACACTTACAGGTGGTTTTCTGCAGAGTGGTGTGTACATATATGAGGTGAAGAGTAAGCGACTGACTGGTTTGAATTAAACTGCACTCAGCTTTAAAACAGCTTCTGCTCCATGGCTGGGAATAAACAGTTGGCAGATTTTAGGCAGACCCGCTGGGTATTTCTAATTCACCTGTGGGTTAGAATGGGGAGGGCTCAGGTAAAATAAATGATGGTAAAGCATGCCTGGATGTTGACGGGACAGGTATAACACCCTGCATGACATCTGTTTTGTAAATTTTTGAAACACATTACTATACAAACCTTTTTAATTACTGCAAGTTGCAGCATTTTCAGTTTTTTTTTTTTTTTTTTTTTTTTTTTTTTTTTTTTTGAAACAGACACAATTAAGACCATATGATGAATTAAAAAGAAATGCCTGTGACGATGATATTTAAGGACTTAAATGTGCCGCTAGTGCTTTAAAAAATGGTATAATTATGGATTCAATATATAATTTAAAAGATACCATATCACTCTGCTTAATAGGGTTAAAAAAACAGATTTCAGTTTTTTGTTAAAAATATTGAATTTTCACCAGTGCCAACCCTCAAAAGAATGGAAAGCTGGATTGAAGAAAACTGAATAGCTTCTGCCAGGTCTTATGATAAGAGGAGCAAATATTGCTTTTCTGATCCTGTCAGAATTAGGCCTGTTCCATATCTTTATCTCTATATTACACACATACATTTTTGGTGCACAATACTGTGAAATGCTTCTTTCATTTACCATGTTTCTCAATTGCTGTGTTCATTTTTGCAATTTACCATGTCACCAAAGTGAGACATGATTTTTATCATAGATGCAAGTGGGATAATGGATTCATGGATTCATAATTCATAGTTGATTATCCATGATTGGAGGAATTTAGTAACAGAGACGTCCAAATTAATTGAAAAAATCTACTTGTAGTAGTCAGTTTTTAACACTTGCAAAACTTTAGTAACAGTGTCACAAAACCAACTAAGAATAACTTTTTACATAGAAAATGAAGCTAGCTACAGTAAAGCAATGAATATTACACAAATATAAATATTTGTAACATTATTGATGGACCGACGATACAAGCAATCTGTTTGTGAAATCAATCTCCATTAGAAAGAAGAATTAACACCATTTTCTTAAGATAAATGAAGTTTCTTGTTACAAATATTTATATTTGTATAATAGCTTTTTTAATTGATAAATCTGACGAGATGGGTTATGCTGGTCTATACTCTTTCCATAACATTATGGGAAACAGCAAAATAGGAACAGCACTTTTTAAAAAAAACACAATATATTATTGAAAACTTATTTGCACCCATGCCTTGAGATTAACAAGCTAAGTCTGGACCAGTTTAAACGTGGGTTAAGCAGGCCAGCATAATCAACTGTGCCAACTGACAAAATGGAGCAGATTGTGTTTGTTTTTTTATGCAATTTCAGATGTTAAGTTTCTTTTTTACCTCTTATGGATTACTCATTATACAAAATTACTTTTGAAATCAGAGAACTTCACGGCTATTCCCAGAAAATTGATTATGTACATTTTATTTCGGAGTTGAATGTTTTAAACACATGGTACTTTAATCAAAATCATTAAAGCCATTTTTCAGAAAATAAAAAATGTGATACTTTTATTTCAAATAGGAGATTTCTAGAAAAAGGTTCTAAAAACCCAGTAAAAAAATATATAAAACTATATAAAAATATCAATGAAAGAACATGTAAACAATGTAACAAATAAGATCAACAAAAAGAACATCTTAAAACGCCTAGTAGGAAAAAAATGGGGTGGAAACATGGACCTTCTTAATAACACATATAAAACATACATAAAACCCAACTTACTATTTGGAGAACTGCTGGCAACAGTAAGAAACTCAAAAGGAAAATAGAAACCTCACAAAACAATTCACTAAGAATAATAACAGGAGCTGTGAAAACAACACCAATTGCCATACTACAGAGCTTCACAAAAAATATGGCCATAGAACTGGAACATGAACTAAAGGCAGTTACCCTAGCACAAAAACTGCTAGTTAACAAAAATAGACACAAGTGGTATCACACACCAGATAATATAAGCAATCTAAAAACCCAAACAAGCTTCAGAACATACATCAATAACTCAAAACACAAGAACATAATAACAACAAATATAACAACAATAGAGGAAACAAGCCCAACAGAATATATTGACATACATTATAAGAATGACCTGTTATATACAATACATAAGCAAAAAAATTTACCAGATGAAATGAGAGCAATAGCAATAGCCACAGAAAATGAAAGATATCCAGAAAAAGAATGGCTCCGAATATATACAGATGGATCCTTTATAAACAAACAAGATGCTGGTGCAGGAGTATACTGCAAACATTTTGCACAGTATCTAACACTAGACAAAACTTCAGACCGTACATAGAGCAAAACATAGTTATCTAACAGATTCAAAATCAGCCATAGATGGGATTGTAAATTATAAAAACAAAACAACAAGAAACATCAAAGAAATAAGAAGTTTAATTAAAGCTGTTGAATCAAGAAACCATGTCACCCTGCAATGGATTCCAGCCCACGTTGAACTTTTAAGTAATGAACATGCTGACCAACTAGCAAAAAAAGGTGCAATTCAAAATATATAACCCGTTAAGACAAACTGAAATTAATAAACAATTAAACAACATTAAGATACATTTTAAAAGACAGCAGAGACTTGATGAGGAAGATAAACTAAAAGACAAGGATTATAAGAACATTGGAGACAAAACTGACATACAAAAACTACCAAGAAAAACTGCAGTGGCCCTATTCAGAATGGAAACTGGCCATGATTGTCTTGCAGAACACCTTTATAAAATACACTGCATACCTACACCTAAATGTATTATCTGTAAAGAGGATGTCATCATGAACACACACCATTTGGACAAATGTAATGGTCTCAAAAGTGGGAACCTACAGGCTTTATATTGAAGCTAGGGGGAAAATGATGCAAATCAACTAATCCCCAGTGCCATTATTCAACAACATACACACACACATATATATATATTTTAGATTATGTTGATAATTACCAGAATCCTATCAGTATGGCCAATTTGCCAGAAGTTTGTCCCACAGACAAATATATGAGCATTGAGCTATAGCTTTAAGGTATGCTCAAATGTAAAAAGCCTGGGTCAGTTTTGTACCTGTCACCTTGAGATGAGTAAGCCAGCTTCTAGCCCACTGAGCCATTAGTAAGGCCAATATTGACGACTATGTTTATGAATGAATTTATTTCATTCTAAAAGGCAACAATTATGCTTTCCATTTCCTTAGAACCACATTTTAATTTGAAATAGATCTTTCACTCACCTATGAAATACTCAAATAACATGTCACGTACAGTATAATATAGTGTTCACAAGGAATGTATCTTAAGTCAAACTAAGTACAAAAATAGCATGTAGTATTTATTAAGCTACTTGTTCATTTCTTTTATTTCTTGTTGGAAGCATGATTTATTAACTCATTCACTGCAACTTTAGCAGAAAATATGACATCGTTTACTCCTACACCATCATATGATGCTCCTATCACTGAAAGAGGCAAACAATTTTTCTTGAGGTAATCTCGAATTCTCTTCACTCGATCATGATGCCCAAGCACATACTGTGGTATACAGTCATGCAATATGGAAACTAAATAATCTTCTGGTGCTTCTTTTATGCCCAAAATTCGCTGCACTTGGTTTAAAGCTACATTCAAAATTTCATCACTGTGTGGATTGTTTCCAAACAGCGATTTGAACCATCTTCCTCCCATCATGACTGTAAGAATTGTGTTATCGCCTTTTGGAAAACAACATGAGTCATAAATAACACCTAATATTGGAATATTTTCTGAAGGTGGAACTAAAAATCCAAATGCTTCACTTTCTAGCAATTTTCCCTTAAACTGCAGATTTACAACTGCGACACTTACAGCAGGAACTGCAGCCAGCTCTTTACTTAGTTCTGGATGCTGTTTCTCCAACAACGAAGAAAGCTGTTTTGCTGGTAAAGATGAAATAACCCAATTGTATTCCATGCTGTTGCTCCCAATATCTAACATAACCTTTCCAGAAGGCAAGAAGGTAATTTCTTGAACGTGTGAGTTCAGTTTTATTTCTGCACCTTTATGTTCTATGCTCCGCTTTAAAGTCTCTGTTAACAACTCCAATCCGCCGTCTAACGACCAAACACTCCATCGCTCTGACTGAGCTTTCTTAAACAGATCACATTTTTTTGATGCTAATTTTGAGTTCCTAGTACCAAAAGAATTCCTAAGCATGCCTTTAATAATTGAGCCATGCATCTGTTCAGCTTCAAATAGGGAACTCATTAAAAATTTGACACTAATTTCCTTGGCATCACCCGCACAAATGCCACAAATAAGAGGACTTATGGCAAAATCAGCCAACTCCTTACCTAGTCTTCTTTCAACAAAGCTATATATACTTTCATCATTTAGCTGTTTTTTTGGAGCTTTGAGATCTTGTAATAATGTAGCAATTAGGGGCTTTGAAAATGGTGGATTTGTAACAAATAACGATTTCAAACTGGATGGCAATTTATATAAAGTTTTATTCACATATATAAGTCTGTTTTGAGCAGCAGGATGGTCTTTTCTAATGGGAATCACCTTGTCACTTAAATTCAATTCCTCCACCAAAGCTAACGTATTCTCACCACTCGGACCTTTTGGGCGGACAGTACGTGGACCATGCTCAAACACAAAACCTCTGGGAGTTCTTGTTGATCTGATCCACCCTCCAACACGATTACTACCTTCAAATATGTTCACATTTCTACCCGCCTTTAGTAGATAATATGCTGCCGACAAACCACTTACTCCTCCTCCTAAAATCGCATTCATTTTCACATATACTAATATTGTCAAATCTACCTTATTCACTTTAGTACACTTTTAGTTTATAAACTGTTTATCATTATCATTACTAAAATAAATGCTTCCTATTCCAGTAGATGTTGCACGTGACTTATAGGCGCTAAACCAAAAGAATGCTCTCCGTTTCCCTAAAAGCAGAGAAATATACTTTAACGTTATTCTCATATTACAGTGTATACAAATATATGAATAAATTGAAGATACGAACATTTGCTTTACTTTCGAATTCACAAATATGAATCAAACTCCATTATCCTTTACCTCAAGAAATTCAACATTATTTATTTGCACTTACATTACAAAAGTACCACAGAAAACATACAATAAGATAATCGGTCGAAAACCTAGATCGATATATTTAATGTGGTCGAGACGATGCAAAGTTAATCTACCACATTTGGAAGCGTGAAGCAAAGTTCTAACAGGTATGAAACACGCTCCATAGGAATTACTTCCAACTGCATGATTACACCAATTCCGTTGGTACACCATACGCAATTTTTACTGCGTTGTGTCGCATCCATATGACTTTCTCTACACTTACGCAAACTATCCTTACAAAGACTTGTTCTCCCATCTGCTTCTTGTTAACGCTTTGCCCCTTCAACGGCACTCACAAATTTTCTCACAGCTAGGCCACTGCTTCTGCAGGCATTTAAATTTAAATTGTCAGAGGTCTGAGACTTATATCAAGGGCGGACTGTCATTAAGGGCCAGAAGGGCCGGACGCCACCGAAAATATTGTCGCTACTGGCAGCGTTGCGCACAAAGGGTTCGGCGCGGAGAGATAATGGACAGATAGTGCAATGCGGAGATAAAAGCTTGCCGAAACAGATAAAGAGACAGATAGCTGATTGATTTCTTGTTTGTTACGGAAGATTCCAGAAATGTCTAATATGAGTAGAGGTGTTTAAGGAAGCCGCGACTTGCCAAGTGACAGTCGTAAACAGAGTGTAATCAGAACTGAATTGTGTGAACGCTATCGTTTGTGGACGGCGACCTTGGAAGATGGAAATGTGACGTAATTCTGCGTTGTAAGGGTTGACCAAAGTGTACTACGGAAATAAAGAACATTTTGAATTTCTGCAACTTGGACTTTTAATTCGACGAAACCACAAAGTCATAATGTCAAGCAACTTATAGGCGTTTTTTTTTTTTTCACATTTTAAGAAAACATTGTATATTTTATTCAATTTTAATAATCATTACTAATAATAAATTATTATACCACCCTCCTTAATAGTTATAGAAGCTTGGAGCTTAGATGAAAACACACCAGTCGCCTTGTGGCCAAGCAGTACGATAACCTGTGGTTGGGCCAGATTACGTGGGCCCGCGATCATTGCTTTCCAATCTGCACACTTTACCAGTCAGGTATCAATACCTCCCTCGCTCCATTACTCTCTTCCTCCATTATCGCATTCAGCAACGTTTGAGGCCGGCTAGGTGTGGCCCAAATGTTTAGTGTTTTGATACCCTTCTGCTATTGCAGTGTTTTTGGCAATGCAACTAAAGGTGACCTGTTTTAAAAAGTATAACCACACTTTACTTTCATTACAAGCATCTTCACACCTGGCCCCACCAAGAAGTAACTGATATACACACACAGGATGTTAATGAACAATAACGAAATATTTCAGCGACTGTAGACGTGAATAATTTAAGCAAGTTGAGATACGCAATGCATTGTCTGCCGCTAAACACAATGTAGTAAATTGTGTTAAACCAAATTGGCTTCAGATGCTGATAAGTTGGTATTTAAACAAAGTGGGTGAAATTATTGCATTAGAATGTCTTTATAACTGCTTCACGAGTATATACATATCGATTTTTAGAAGCTCGTTATTGGCGTTTTCAAGATTTAATGCCTCAAAGATCTCTCATATCTCGATCTAATCACCTGCCAGTACGATACTGAACAGCGATTAACGACCTTCTTGAATCATGTGGCCTACTCTAGTGGTGTTTCTGCAACTGTTCTGATGGCCCAATCCGTAGCACCGAAAACTGGTGTTTTAAAGGACATTGGTGCGGTTCCTGTAATATAGCTGCCTTTTCCTCTTTGTTTTTTCATACGTAAATTCTAACAGGAAGAAAAGGCGTTATTCGTAACTGACAATGTGAATCTCATTGGCCAGTGCAATAACATTAATATGATTTCCTTGATTCGGGACACTGTAGTTAGTGTTCTGAGGATAGCTTGTTATACAACATGAAGAACGTGTACTACTTTTCTGAACTAGCAGATATGCACCTTATTTACGGTGAATCACAACGTAATGGGTTAGCTGCTGTACCGCTGTACAGGAAACGATATCTCGATGGGCAGCAACCACATCACTCAACCATCCAGTTCTTCGATAGATGTTTGCGACAGAGAGAGAGAGAGAGAGAGAGAGAGAGAGAGAGAGGACCTTCTAAGTCAATAGGGGCGATACAGGTGTTGCACGAACTCGATGCACAATGCAATTCGAGGAGAATGTACTGTGTAGCATTGTAGAAGAGCCATCTACCAGCACACTAGGCACTAACCATATTAGCGTATGGCAAGTTATGAACTACTTCACCAACAAAAGGTGCAAGCACTAAGACCAGAAAATTATGGCCATTGGCTACAATTTTGTAACTAGGCTTTACTCCAGCTGCCTAAATTGTTTTCATCAGTACTGTTCACTGATAAGGCCATGGGCTAATTTTTAATTCAAGAAACAGCCATGTTTGGGAGTATGTGAATCCACCTGCTGTCGTGGAGAAGAGTCACTAGCAGGCGTTTTCAGTCAACATATGGATTGGAATAATTTCAGACTATGTCACTGGCCCATACCTGCTGCCCCCATGGCCTCATGTGTTACAGATTATTTTACCTGTATTTTTAGAAGGTGTGTATGTCCCTTCATATTCTTCGTCGAATGTGGCTACAACATGACGGAGGTCAATCCCATTTCACCATGGCTGTACGAGAACATTTAAACCATATTTATGCTGCTCGATGGATCGGAAGGGGAAGTCTAACTGTAGCTTGGCCAGCACGCTCACTTAACCTCAACACAATTGAGGTCGTCTCATGTCTCTGTTGCGTGAAACACCTATTGCCCCAGAAGAGGACCAAACTGTCCGAATAATAGCAGCATATAAAGTTATTCGATATACAGAAAGAATTTTTGACAGAGTACGACAGTCATTTCTCCGCCCTGTCAACTTTCAATTGAAAGCGCAAGCCACCATTTCGAGCTGTTCCTATAAACCTGACGTAAAGAGTTGCATTTACTTTTTATTTTATGTAAGTTCGTTCACTCTTTAAATCACAGACGTATAGCATGTTAAAGTATTAAGCAGGATTCAGCTTTTGTTAGAAAGATTTGTAATTAATTGCACTGACAGGATGAAATTTCTCAGTAAAATGCGCACATTTATACAAGAATTAAAAGCTTCGATAAAATATGAAACAAACAAAACAGAAGTAAAAAAAAAATTTAAAAAATGTGAAGGAGACTCCAACTCGTTTACCCTTCTCTTGAAACCTAATGTCAAAACCATTGCACCAAAGGGAGTTTTCCGACACGTCTCTTCATTTTCCCCGTGTTGTGCAATCAAGTGTACCAAGGGGAGTCTGTGGCAATGCGGAGGAATCGAATTTTAAAATTTCAAGGCGGTGTAGGTGAGACTTGGCTGCTACTCCCCATATCTCAATGGCGTATGCAATGGCTGGTCGGAGTACTTGTTTATACAGGAGCAGTTTTGTAGGCAGAGACATCACCGATCGTTGGTTATAGAGAGGGTAGAACATACCCATTCTTTTGCTAACTTTATTAGCCGCATATGTAATGGGGTCTCTTATCATCAATTTGATATCGAGTAGAACACCAAGATACTTAACGTAAGTTTTCCAATGGATGTTCTCACCAGTTAGGTGAATTGGTGGAAGGTCTGATACTCGTCTTTGAGAGAAGGTGATGGCCTGGATCTTATGTGGGTGGACGCGTAGGCGCCAAAATTTGAACCAGCTGGTGAGGAGGTCGGCATATTGTTGAATCCTACGAGCACACAAGTTGAGCTCTGATGATATGGAGGTGACAGGTGTATCGTCAGCAAAGGGATACAGCGAGCAACACGGCAGGGATGGTAGGGTGTTGATGTATGGAAGGAAGAGAGTGGGTGCCAGGACTACCTTGGGGAGCGCCAGATCGAATGGAATAGGAAGAGGAAAAGATTCCGCCGTGGGAGACAGCAAACGGTTCTGTAAGTGCGGTAGGAGTGAATGAGATGAATTAAGTAGGAAGGGGTTTGGCACGTAATGAGACGGGAGAGTAAGCCTTCGTGCCATACGCTGTCGAATGCTCTGGTGATATCTAGGAGTAGTGCTGAAGCGAACTGCTTCCTATTAAAGGCTGCGTAAACTTCATCTATCAGACGAAGTAGTTGGTGTTGAGCGGAATGCCGAGAGCGAAAGCCGAATTTCTCCGCTCTGTCATTATTGCGTCGATTCAGGGTAGTTCTTAGTCGACTTAGAATACGTTTTTCCATCAGTTTACTCAGTGTTGGAAGCAAACTGATGGGTCTGTAGCTCTCCGGGGATGTTCCGTCTCTCCCAGATTTGCAGATAGCGATGACCTTTGCGTGCTTCCAGGCCTTTGGGAAGTAGCCAAGTTTGAGGATGGCATTAAAGAGAAAGATTAATGTTTTCATCCAAGGAAATGGTAGAACCTTAAGCGCTGCGTTCGCTATGATGTCACTATGTTGTCAAAGCTGGGTGACTTGAATGGCCGGAGGCTGGTGATGTGGCATTGCACTTCAGCTACAGAGTTGGTGGGAGGTGGTAGATCATCATGGGGTTGGGAATGGTACGCCTGAACTTCCTGAGTGACTGCGTGGATATGGTCTACATCCGGGGTGTCGGTGGCCGTAAAGTTCGTTCCCAGGAAGGTTGCATATATTTCAGGTTTTTCCCTTGCAGACTGAGAAACTGCCTGTCCGTGGTGCAGCGGTAGATCTTTGCGATGGATTTGAAGTAAGGATTTGTTCATGCTCCAAAAGGAGTTATCCTCTACACGAAGAGAGTAGATCTTATTTGGAGTTGAAGTTTGACCTGGTCCTGAAGTCGGCGAAACACACGACGATTTGCTGGGCGGCGACTATGCAAAAAGCGTCGCCGCACTCTGTTCTTTCGCTTAATTGCCTCACGGATAGCCTGAGGTAGAAGATCGATATTCAATCTGCTAGGTTTTGATTTTGGAGAAGAGCTGATGATAACAGTAGTCAGTCGGGAGGTGAAGGTTTTGATTTTGGGGAAGAGCTGATGATAACAGTAGTCATTCGGGAGGTGAAGGGATCAACCATGGTGTTTATCTCTTCTGGAGTTTGACATGGCTGCTGCGGGGGATGAATTTGTTCCAATAGTGTCAGAAACTGCTTCCGATTGGTCTTACGTGGCAGTGGAAATCCTCGAGGAAATTTAAGTTGGGCTTACCAGGGAAGGATACGAGGACGGGGTAATGATCTGAAGCTAGAGCAGGAACTGTGAAGAGGGTAAGGTGCTGCAACACATTGCCAACCAGGGCAAGATCGAGCCAGTCAAGTGGTATCCGGTCTCCATAATCAATTGTAGGTTGGTTAGGAGTCCTAGTGGATATGGCCCTAGACGCTACGAAGTTGTGAGAGTGTGCGCTTATGGTGGTAGGTAATGGAGTTCCAGCCACCGAAGTCCCCCGTAGCAATAGTGGCAACTGGGGAGCTGAAGAGATGGTCAAATTCAGAGGGAATAGGGGGCGAGTCTGTGGCGCGTATAGTGACTGTAAGTGTAGGGGCCCATTGCTGGTGTCGACTTGGATCCCGGTGATCTCCAGATTACTGGTTGCGGCGATAAATATTTGGTGGTGTTGGATGGCACGGTCAATGTATATGGCAGTACCTCATCTGCCGTCGGCTCGATCAGTGCGATAGGAACACATTCCTGGGATGCCACATCTTATTTGACGTGATAAATCTGTTTCATGCACCAATAAGATATTCACCTTCTGCACGGACAAAAAGTTGGAAACTTTCGCGGAGACCATTGGCATTCCAGAAGCAAATCTTGAGTCCTGAGAATGTTGTGTATCGCTGGCGTCTAGTAGCCATTGCAAATACAGAAGGTGAAGAATGTTTGGATAAGCATCATTTTTGGTGACGTTTGTGGAGATCGTGTGAGGAGAGCCTCCATCAGAGCAGCTGCAAATTTAATCTGCAAGTGCGCAGGAATGCGATCGGTGACCTCACTGAAGGGTGCAATGTCCGCAATCCTCTGACGATTCGAATGATAGTTGAAAGATGACAATTGAGATGGAGAGGCAGGTTTAAAAGATGCCGACCTTCTCGGTAGGAGCGGTTCAGGCAGGGCTTGCTTGAGATGTTGAACAGTATTTGATATCTGTGGTTGAAGAGAATTGGGAGGTGTAGAAACAGGAAGTGAGGCTGGTAGAGGTGGCGTACGGTGAGTAGAAGAGAGCTGACGTTCTTGCAGTTGGGTAGGAGGTGAAACATAAGCGTTCCTGACGACTGCTGCATAGGATGGAAATTGCGCTGGCGATCTGGCTGGGAGACCTGGGAAACGAGCAGCGTTAAAAGCCTCCTTAGGTAGCCCATGGGGGTTGGGTACACGGGGAGGAGCATGAACTGGAATCCTTCAGTCTCCCTTCCTGGTGCTTTACAGCTCATATCGTGTTCCCTGCCAAACAGGGTATTTGGCGTATCGACATGACTTTTCAGCTCTGCAGTTAGCGCAGCTAGGTTTGGTAATGGTGAGCTTGCTACAAGCATTGTGAAGATGGCCCGTTTGCCCGCAGTGAGAACAAACAGGTGGTAGTCTGAGGGTTCCGCCCCATGGAAGAACTACTGGCAGCTTAAACACTGCTAAGGTAGGAAAGGCGATTTTTATGCCTCGACGAACGACAGCACAGAACATCCTATTCACCTTGTAGGTTTTTTCGGCCTCATTGGATTTCTCTAAAGCCATCCTGAATTGTGGGGGAGAGCCTGGAGTGGGTCCGCGGATAGTGTGACCCTGTTGACACTAATTACAGGAAGGCTTCGACTAAGGAGCTCATCCTTGACCTCATCCTCAGTGATATATTGGGAGAGATCTTTGAGGGTTACTTGGAGCCTCTTTTCTTCAGGCAGGAGAGTAGCGATAAACGGGATTTGTTTATCCTCTAACCAGCGACGGACTTCAAATTGTGCAGTGGGATCTTCAAGTCAGATGGCAAATGTGTTTCGCATGTTACTGACGGTAATAATATTGTCATAACCAGCAAAGGAGTGCAATCTTCTGCCGTCCTCTTGCTGACGAAGGAAGATGGGAGGGGGTTTCATCACCCTGAGGATAGGGGTGTCTGGTGGAGTAGAGTCAGAGTTTGTCACTGAAGTGGGCAAGGTCTTTGTACCACTGCGGGGACGTTTGACTGGACTGGTGATAGGAGAGGCTGCTGTGCCTGAGGGGGAGGCTGTAGTTGCAAGGGGAGAGAATTTCTTTGAGGTACGTACGTGCTCAATGTTGTCGTTGCATTGAGGTGGTTGGTGTCTTCTCCTTGGGGGACCTGTTGCCATTCAGATGTTGCTGAATATTCGTGCTTTTTAACGTAGGTAATGATGGTCTCCATACGAGCACGGTGGAGAAAAATTTTCTGAAACCCTTCTGATGCAACTTGGGCGTTATTGCCCTCGGAGTCCGCTGCAAGGAGTTAAGGTTTATGTTGCTCAGAAAGCTGTAGATACTGCAACCGGGCGACCATCTTAAGTTGAAAAATGGTTATATGATCAGGATGCAGGGGATATTTTGGTTCAACAATAAGGGCTCGATCCATGAAACAGCTGCTGTTACCACGGTTAATGTAGTAGGACAGAGCAGCCGTGTGAACATCTTCGTCTGAAGGGGAGGTTGTTGTAAAATCCATGTTACAGGAGGACATGATGTAAAAGAAAGAGAGCACAAAACTGGCGGTAAAGACCGTCCAATAACTTGGCCCAATATAATGTCCTATCACGAAGTCAACAGTTAATCAAAACGCACCTATCCTACTTAGGTGTGTATTGCTCGCACGCTGGCCCTTCCTGTGTAAGGGCGCACCAATCACACTTTACACGATACATGATTAACTAGAAGATTCTAAAAATTGCACTTAGATTCACCAAAAACACGGCACTGAACCAACAAAAATCTCTTACACAAAATGCCACACATTTTCGCAAAGAACTCATGCAAATGCACAAATACGGTGAAATAGCGTTCACCACTCACTATCACACTAGAACTACTCAAAACTGGCAATTGAATGCGATGCACATTCGTGAGGTAAGAATTTCCGGTGTCGCATTAAGGTTCGCGAAACGCCTGTTTGTGAAAGATACCTACATTTGAAACACACACACGAATGGACATTGAAGTTGTCAATGTCAGACCTTCGGTCTCAAGCCAGATCAGAGCTAGGCTCTCTACAAGCAGTGGAGTGTTTTGTAAGGAAGTATAATATGCAGCAGACGAGGTTGCAGTTATATATAAGAAGTATGATCTGTTATTTTATGTGCCCAGAAGCAATCTGGGGCGTTTGTAGCGCTATCAAGGATCGATGTCGTACTCACCTAGTCCGCGGATGAGGGAGTTAAAATTGTGGGAGAAGTTTTTATAGAAATAACGTGAAAGGGTATGGATGTAGTCTGTTAATGTGGGGATACGTAGTTCACGTCGGATAACTAGATTGGGGATATACCAAGGGCAGTCTGTGGCAATGCGGAGGATTCGGGATTGTAGGATTTCAGGACGGTGTAGGTGAGACTTGACTGCTACTTCCCATATTTAACTGACTTTTGTGATGGCTGGCCGGAGTACTTGCTTATACAGGAGCAGTTTTGTAGGCAGAGACATCATTGATCGTCGGTTATACAGAGGATAGAGCATACCCATTCTTTTGCTAACTTTATTAGCCACATGTCATGTGGTCTCTCCACGTTAATTTGATGTCGAGTAGAATACCAAGATACGCAACGTAACTTTTCCAATGGACGTCCTCACCAGCTAGGCGAATTGGTGGAATATCGGCTATTCGTCTTCGACAGGAGGTGATGGACTGGCTGCTCCGTGGGTGGACGCCTCGGCTCCAAACTTTTGAACCAGGTGGTGAGGAGGTCAGCATATTGTTGAATCCTGCAGCACACAGGTTGAGCTCTGATGATATGGAGGTGACAGCTGTATCGTCAGCAAAGAGATATAGCGAGCAGCGTGGTAGGGATGTTAGGGTGTTGATGTATAGATGGAAGAGAGTGAGTGGCTGGACACTACCTTGGGGAACGTCAGCTCTAGTGGGATGGTATGAGGATAAGATTCCGTCGTGAGAGACAGCAAAAGGTTCTGTAAGTGCGGTAGGAGTGAATGAGATGAATTAAGTAGGAAGGGGTTTGGCACGTAATGAGACGGGAGAGTAAGCCTTCATGCCATACGCTGTAGAATGCTCTGGTGATATCTAGTAGTAGTGCTGAAACGAACCGCTTCCTGTTAAAGGCTGTGTAAACTTCATCGACCAGACGAAGTAGAAGGTGTTGAGTGGAATGCTGAGAGCGAAAGCCGAATTGCTCCGCTCTAACAATATTGTGTTGATTCAAGATAGTCGTTATTCGACTTAGAATAAGCTTTTCCATAAGCTTACTCAGTCTTGGAAGCAAACTGATGGGTCTGTAGCTCTCCGGGGACGTTCCGTCTTTCCCAGGTTTGCAGATAGCGATGACCTTTGCGTGCTTCCAGGCCTTTGGAAAGTAGCCAAGTTTGAGGATTGCATTAAAGAGAAAGCTTAATGCTTTCACCCAAGGGAATGGTAGAACCTTTAGCGCCACGTTTGCTAAGTTGTCAAAACCGGGCGACTTGAATGGCCGTAGGCCGGTGATGTGGCATTGCACTTCGGCTGCGGAGATGGAGGGAGGTGGTAGATAATCATGGGGTTGGGAAAGGTACGACTGAACTGCCTGAGTGACTGCGTGGATATGATCTACATCCGGGGTATCAGCGACCGTAAAGGTCATTTCCAAGAAGGTTGCATATAGTTCAGCTTTTTCCCTTGCAGAGTGAGCAACTGCCTGTCCGTGATGCAGCGGTGGATCTTTATGAGGGATTTGAAGTAAGGATTAGGTCATGCTCCAAAAGGAGTTTTCCTCTACACGAAGAGAAGGGACCTTATTTTCCCAGCACACATTGCGAAATTATTGGAGTTGAAGTTTGACCAGCTCCTGAAGTCGGCGAAACTCACGACGATCTGCTGGGCAGCGGCTATGTAAGAAACGCCGCTGCATCCTGTTCTTTTGTTTAATCGCCTCACGGATAGCCTGAGGTAGAAGATCGATATTCAATATGCTAAGTTTTGATTTTGGGGAAGAGCTGATGATAGCAGTAGTCAGTTGGGAAGTGAAAAGATCAACCATGGTGTCTATCTCTTCTCTAGTTTGACATAGCTGTTGCGAGGGATGGATTTGTACCAATAATTTCGAAAACTCCTCCCAATTGGTCTTTCGTGGGAGGGGAAATCCTCGAGGAGCTTCGTAGTTGGGCTTACCAGAAAATGATAGGAGGATGGGGTAGTGATCTGAAGATAGAGCATGAACTGTGAAGAGGGTAAGGTGCTGTAGCACATTGCGGACCAGAGCGAGATCAAGCCAGTCAGGTGCTTTCTGGTCTCCATAGTGAATTGTAGGTTGGTTTGGAGCCTTAGCGGAGATAGCCCCAGACGCTACGAAGTTGTGGAGTGTGCGCCCACGGTGGTTGGTGATGGAGGAGTTCAAGTTGCAGTGCTTGGCATTGAAGTTTCCCGCAGCTATCGTGGCAACAGGGCAGCTGAAGAGATGATCCAATCCAGAAGGAGCAGGGGGCGACTCGGTGGCGCGTATACTGAGTATAAGTGCAGAGGACCATTGCTGGTGTCGACTTGGATGCCGGTGATCTCCAGATTACTTGTTGCCGGGATAAATATTTGATGGTGTTGGATGGCACGGTCAATGTATATGGCAGTACCTCCTGTGCCGTCGTCCCAATCAGTGCGATAGGAACACATTCTTGGGATGCCACATTTTATTTGACGAGATAAATGAGTTTCCTGCACCAATAAGATATTCACCTTCTGCACGGACAAAAAGTTGGAAACTTCCGCCAATTATCTGCGGAGACCATTGGAATTCCAGAATCACTTCTTGAGACCTGGGAATGTTGTGTATCGCTGTTGTCTAGCAGCCATTGGAAACGCAGGAGGTGAAGACTGTTTGGATAAGTACCACTTCTGGTGACGTTTGTGGAGATCTTGTGTGCAGAGCCGCCATCAAGGCAGTTGCTAGTTTAATCTGCAAGTGCGCAGGAATGGGATCGGTGACCTCGCTGAAGGTTGCAATTTCCGCAATTCTCTGACGATTCGAATGATCGTTGGTAGATGACAATTGAGGTGGAGTGGCAGGTTTAGAGGATGCCGACCTTCTGGGTGTGAGCTGTTCAGGCATGGCCTGTTTGAGGCGATGTTGAATAGTACTTGATAATTGTGGTTGAGAACTGGGAGGTGTAGAAACAGGAGATGAGGTTGGTGGAGGTGTCGTACGGTGAGTAGAAGAGAGTTGACGTTCTTGCGGTTGGGCAGGGGGTAACACAGAAGCGTTCCTGACGGCTGCTGCGTAGGATGGAAATTGCACTGGGGATCTGGCTGGGAGATCAGGGAAACGAGCACCGTAAAAAGGCTCCTTAGGTAGCCCATGGAGTTGGGTACACGGGGAGGAGCATGAACTGGAATCCTTCGGGCTCCTTTCTTGGTGCTTTGCAGTTCATATCGTGCTTCATGCTAAACCGGGCATAAGGCGTATCGACATGAATGTTCAGCTCTGCAGTTAGCACAGCTGGGTTTAGTAATGGTGAACTTGCTACAATTATTACGAAGATGGCCTGTTTGCCCACAGTGAGAACAAACAGAAGGTCGTCTGCAGGCTTCCGCCCCATGGAAGAACTGCTGGCAGTTTAAACACTGCTGAGGTCGGAAAAGCGGTTTGTATGCCGCGGTGACGGCAGCAGAGAACATCCTGTTCGCCTTGTAGATTCTTTCAGCATCACTGGATTTCTCTAAAGCTACTCTGAAGTGTGGAAGAGAGCCGGATAGTGCGGAGCCGGTTGACACTGATTATGGGAAGTCCTTGACTAAGGAGTTGGTCATTGACCTCATCCTCAGTGATATATGGAGGAAGATTTTTTATGGTTACCTGAAGCCGCTTTTTCTTCAGGCAGGAAAGTAGCGATAAACAGGATTTGATTATCCTCTAGCTAGCGACGGACTTCACGGTGTGCAGTGGGATCTTCAGGTAGGATGGCAACTGTGTCGCCCATGTTACAGAGGGTAATAGTTTTGTCATACCCAGCGAAGGTGTGCAATTTTCTGCCATCTTACGGCTGACGCTGGAAGATAGGGGGGGTGGTTTCGCCACCCTGGGGATAGGGATGTCTGGTGTAATAGAGTCAGAGTTCGTCACTGAAGTGGGCAATGTGTTTGTACCACTCACTGTGGGGTCGTTTAACTGGAGCGGTGCTAGGAGGGGCTGCTGCGACTGAGGGGGATGCTGCACTTTCAAGGGGGGAGAATTTATTTGACGTAGGTGTGTGTTCAGTGATGTCGTTGCAATGAGGTGGTTGGTGTCTCCTCTTTGTGGGGACCTTTTGCCATTCAGATGTTGTTGAATGTTTGTGCTTGGTGAAATAGGTAGTGGGGACCTCCATACGAGCACGGTGCAGAAGCATTTTGAGAAACTCTTCTGATGCAACTTGGGAATTTTGCCAGGTGAATCCTAAGCTGTAAGGAAAACACATTTTAAAGCTGGTTACTGATTTTATAATGCGAATAAAGTTATACAATGCAAAAATTAGCAAACAAAACATCTACATATAGATTAAAATGTTAAATTTCTATATCTTATTTATAATCATACTTTCATACTAGCTCTCGTGTTTTTTAAAGATTTGTTACGTTATGGCTGTTTGGTTTTGGTGGAAGAACCCATAGTACACATAGCTCGAAGAAATTAAACATAATAAAATTTGATGTAAGCCCATGTCAGTACATTGGTAATGCAATGGAACTATAATCTGCATATGTAGTCGTTTTAGACATGGAAAGCACACCTATTTTTATTACAGAGTAGTTAAATCATTATATTTGCTGCTTTGGCAAATAACTTGCATTCCTAATATTGCAAAGTTTGTTGTAAGGATGGTAGTTATAGTATACAATACTGTCCAGGTGTTTCACTGATTATAATCTTATCTAACATATCTAACCTCACACATCTAACCTCTTTTGTCAGTTTTGTTTCAGAGAGCAGAATCTATTTTTGAGAGTGTGATACACCGTGTCTACTTTGTGTATTACTTACTTCGTAGTGCCAATCTACCCAGAGTATGTGAACTTTTAGAAATATCAAACCAGTGGCTGTGATTTGCTACAGAATTCAGGGACTCCTGCCTGAAAATTATGAAAACTTGATCTGTTTTAAATGATGATTAGCCAATGTGTATAATTTGTAAATAGTCAAATTTGTAAATAGTTTGCCTTAGTTATCATTGTATAATCTTCGACAGTAACGTGATGTCACGGCTTTTAATACCAAATAAAAAACAATTATGGCCTGAAATTCCAAAATCTCAGTTTGTTCTATCTTGTCTAATGCAGTAATCACTATGTAACAGGGGCGGTTCCTGCATAAGACTACAGGTTTACGCTACACCAACTGATTTTGAATGTACAACAGGTACATTTTGCACATTAAAGCTGTACTTGTTTTAATTGTTTTATATACAAAAAATGTTTCAATTACGCTTATCGTCTGTAGCTGCCCATGACTACAGAAGTCGAAATAAACAGAGCTTAGCTATAGGAGCCGCCAGGTTTGCAGCGAAGTTTTAATCTCAGATTTCGGCCAAATGTGGACCCTCTAGGGGGGGGGGGGGTTGCGGGATGGTGAAGAGATGGGAGGTTTATCAACCTAGCTCCTCCTACTCTTAGCAACGGCTATAGCGTGACCTTCAGACTTCGCTTAGAGAGTATCTGTGTGTCTGCTTGTTCTGTGGTGTGGTTTCGTGCTTGCAGAACATTGAGAAAGCTTTGTTTAAGGTTAAACTGGGTATTCTAACATTTTATTTATAGTGCTTATTGTGAGGTGTTGTATTAGTACGTTTTTAAAATTCTGATACAACGAATACCGTGCAATCTTTAGTGGAAAAACCCTTTTCGCAACGGAGTGCTGAAGAAACATCTGAAGTAAAACGAATGGGTAGGCCCACGCCAAACTTTTCTATAACCCAATTGATTAAGTCAAAAGCTAGAACATTCAATAGGAAGTTCAACCCTGACATGTACAAGAAGCACGCCTGGTAATGTGTATGTGAAGTTAATAACCCTTTATACTGTTTCCCATGCCTGCTCTTTGGAGGAGATGATTCCTGGGTGAAGCAATGAATGAAAGACAAATGCACGATCGTGTTAAATAGCATGGGTCCTCTTCGTCTCATATAACAAATGCATTAAGTTTATCAATGTATGGCAATATTAATATTACTGCACAAATTGACAGTGCATACAGAAGGAACATACAGCTGCATCACGATAAAGTTACGCAGAATATATATGTCCTAAATATCATAGTAAACTGTATACGATTTTGCGGGTCATTTGGGCTGGCTCTGATAGGTCATGATGAATCTGATACATCACAAAACCCTGGTATTGAGCGCTGATCTCGATAGTGTCCTGAAGGGCCATCTGGAAAAAGCAACTGTTTTTAAGGGCACTTCAAAATCTATACAAAACAAAATTCTTCAGTGTATGTTAGAGGTATGCCAAGAGGAAACAATGCAGGAGATTAAGTATGCAGAATTCCTTAGATGAAACCACTTATGATTCTTCTGTTTATCAGATGGTTATTATCTACAGATATCTTGTGAATGACAAGCCTATAGAACGATTTTGGAGTTTTGTTCCACCTGCTGATCATGATGCAGACTCTCTTGCCACAGTCATTAAATCTGAACTTGATCTGCAACTGATAGGGTGCCCGAATAAACTTATAGCACAGACCTATGATGGTGCATCCGTCATGGGAGATAGAAAACACGGTGTTCAGGCAATGGTGAAAGAGAAGTATCCTTGTGCTCTTTTATATACACTGCCATACACATAAACTTAATTTAATAATCCTGAATGCAGCCTCAGTAAACACCAATGTGAGGATATTTTTTGCCAATTTACAAGGAATATGCACATTTTTTTTTTCAAATTCTCCTCTAAGTACAGCTATGCTTGATGAAGTTGTGCAGAAACGATTGTCATGTTCTGTTCCGACATGTTGGAATTTTCATTCACGGACCGTCAATACCATTTTCGAACACAGGGAGAATTTAATTAAATGCATGGAGGTTATTAAGAAGAGAGCTCTGTTAAACAACAATGCCACACTTTTTGAGGCTTCCGGGTTTATGGCTACTTTCAAAGATGATAATTTTGTATTCTCGCTGTCTTTCTTCCACAAGATCATGCCCCATGTGGACATTTTGTAGAATCAGCTGCAGAAACGAGACTGCAATGCAACATTTGCCCTCGCCCAGCTAAACGTATTTGAAAGGGCAGTGCAAAAAGTAAGAAATTATGTGGATATTGAGGAACACGAAGAAACTGCAATTAAGAGGAGAACAATAGAAGATCATGATGTGAAAAGAAGAGAGCTCTTGAAGTCTGTGACATTATTCTTAGAGAAGCATAGGTCAAATTTAGCTTCACGGGGCATCTGGTAGCCTCGACTTTGTTTTATCAAGAAAACTTCTCCGAATATGATGAGACATTTCCAGAGGATTCCCTTAGATAAACAATAAGGTTCTATCTTTTTATCATTGGAACAAAAATTCGTACAGAACAGACTCTAAGTTACAGTCAGGAGGAATTACGTGGAATGTCCGGCGCTTTGTGTTCGATGGACTTAATTAAGGAAAACAATTTATGTGCTACATTCAGCGAATGTGTCAAACTCCTGCGAGTGCGGTTAACTATGCCAATGTCTACCGCTAAAGCAGAACGCTGTTTCTCAACTTTAAAAAGAGTAAAAACTTTCCTTAGGAACACAATGTCACAGTACCGATTGTCAGCATTAGCAATGCTTTCAATTGAGAGGGAGTTTGTTATGAAGGTCAGCGACTTCAACGCAAAAGTTGGCGATAGATTCGCCAGGTCTAAAGAGACTTTCTGTATAAATAGGTGAGTCACTACTACTCTGTATTTTATTTTTGATTTGTGCACCACCAATAATTTAATCTACCAGCCACCACTGCTATGTAATATTCTATATATACACAAAATTATCTATCTGAATAACTGATGGTACTGGCTTTGGTGTTGTAAAAGCTTTTACATGATTCAAGTATAATTTTGCATTGCAAGAAATTATTCGAATGTCATTGTATGATCATTACCATTATAATCATTATCACATCATTATATTATTTTTTGTTTCATTTCAAATGTTCCACTTTGTTTAAATATGTAAAATGTCAGCTGCAGCTAGGACCTAAGACAGTGTGTGGCATAATTTCAAATTAGTGAAGCTTCATAATAAATAGTAGGTTGCTAACCATCTTCCTTGTTAACATATATATGAAGGTGTGTAAGCCTAAAACTTCTGAGTCATTGAACACTTCAGTAAATATAGGGTTACAATGTTTTAAGGATGACCTTGATTATACTTGACAATAAAGTCATATAATGAGCACCTCATATATCACAAAACAATTGGAATAAATAGGCTTAGAAAAATTATGCGACGTGTTAAAGTGAGATTTGCACTGCATTGATGCATTATTGTCATGAATCAATCACAAATTTCAGGCTTTTCTCTGAATATACTTTTGTATACTTGTGCTGAAAATAATGTACTATAGAGCATTTCAAATTCTTATAAAATATAACCATTAACAGAGCTGCTTTGTTCTCTTTTGAAAGAGATAGTGCTCTTTTTTGTACATAGCTGATGGTGTCCTCATTTAAAATTTATTTTTTCTTTTTCTTAAACTTTTCTCCAGGTAATTTTTCAATATTCTATGTACAAAGAAATTGCATTACACTTAACCTTATGGTATCCTTTCCTGTTTTCCTCTCCCTACAAAATCATTAATTTTGTGTTAAGTTACCTTTCTTGTAATTATTACAGTAAGGAGCTTTGGAATTCCAACTTGAGGGAGAGAGAATACAGATGTGTTATATAACCTCAACATCATCTTGGGTGACCTGACTCTCTCATTTATTAAAGTTGTAATTATTTTTAAAGACAAAATTATTAATTTGCAACAGGAATATTAAAGCTATAATGCTTTGCAGAAGTCATAACTATACCCATTTAATACTGAAAGTTCAAGTTAACAAGTTCATTCTTGAGATATTTGTTCAAAAATTCATTGGTCAACTTCTTTCGAAGTCATATCTCGCATACTGACGAATACTTTACCGCACATTTTCTCAGCGTATTTGACGCGTATTATGGTAATATGCGATAGTTGAAATCTGGCGTAAACTATTCATGAGTGTGGGAGATGTGACTTTGAAAGAAGTTGGATTCTATCAGTCGCTGAACACGGGAGGAGAAGGGTAGGGGGAAGCGAATGTACCATAGCTCGGTCGCAATAGAAGCTCACTACATTACCGACCAAATGTCCTTAGTTGCAATAGCTGCCGGGTGTGAAAGGTTTAGGAGGAGCGCTCTATGCGGCTTCAATCTCCACCATGGAGTCGATAATCTGGTATTCATCCTTGCCTTGGCTTTTTTTTAAAGAAAGAAAGAGGACAGGAGAAGAGAAAGGAAAAGGGCAACAAAGGAAGTTCAGGAAAAATAGTGGAGTCCCGCAAAAGCACCTCCGTTAGTATCGGCTGAAGCTAACTGCGCATGACGAATGCGCAGGTCAGGTTCGCTTTCCTGGCTATGGACCATGACGCAAGGCCCTGACCATAGCTAGCTCAGTGACGCCAGAGAGGAGGATTTAAGTAGGATAGATTAAGGATCAAAGATAACTTTTTATTGAACTTGTAATACTGTGCATCAGTGGTGCTTGGGAGGTCATTTGTCGTATTTGGGCCTATCGGCGTTTTGATCGCTGTTGCGTTGTCGTGTTAAAGTTCTGCTGATCTGGAAGTGTCGGGTCATTTTGTAGAGAACGAAGTAAGCTGCTTTGAAGCAGCTCGATGCGGTAGACAATTTGCGAAAAGTATTCCTTGAGTGCGTCGCCTTGGGTTACGTTGGCCACTGCAATCATGAGGTCAATGTTCTTCTGGTTGAGTGCGTGCAGTGTATTAGTTGTGTCCTTCTGGTCGGTGTTTGTGCCGGTTGTTGCAGTTTCAATACGTTGTAGTGTTTTCTGAAGGTCTGAGGCTGTTGCAGCTATGTGGTTGCTGAGTTCCTGCAGTTTTGCATGCTGATCCGTGATTGCTTGAATGGTGACCAGTGTTGAATGTGCAGAATTGTCAATGCTCTCAGTTGTGGTGTGTAGTGTTTCCAGGATGGTGTGGGAGTTATTTTCAAATATATTTTCCAGGGTCCCCAAGCGTGAGCCAAGATTGAGGACTTCACAGTGAATGTCCTGCAGTTCCTCATTACGGGGCCGGAAGTGGTGACTGTGATCTTTGCTTCAAGCGTGTTGAGCCTTTGATTGACGCTCCGAACCTCGGCTCGGAGCGCGAGGAGGGCTTCCTGCACTGATGTGTTGGAAGCTGCGGTGATGTCTGCAGTTGGAGCTGCCGAGGTTGTAGGTTGCTGAGCTTCGTCCCAGGGGTTTCTATGAAAGTCCGGGTGTACTTTGGGCACTGCGCCTGATCAGTGAAATGGCCGAAACCATTGCATATCGCGCAGTACTACCGGCATGGTCGGAGATTGTGGAATAAGCATTCGGCTCTGAGGACACGGGCACCACAGTAATGGCATCTTGGTGGACCTAAGCAGGTCGAATCTTCACGCCTGAAGTTGCAGCACCGACTGCAGTGTGTATGCTTTTCCAGCTGACTAGCCTCGATGCGCAGGTTGAGCCCTAACAAGGGCAAACTCCTATTCAAGGCAGCGTCGAAGTTGGCATAGTCGGCGAGCTGAAGCCGGACTGGAGGTTTGCTCCTTTCGTGCAAGATTATCCTAGTTGCCCTCAGAGCTGAGGACCAATTCTATTGGAGTGTAGGTCACACGGTACGCCACAGATGACAGCACCGTAAGTGATGTTTAGTGTATTAATTTGGAGAGACGGCGATGTTGGTCGAGATGACTGTGGAGCTGTATTATTGCTTGCTGCAACAACGTCTGGATTATTATCTGGCGGAGGTGGCGGCTGTGTCTGTTCAGTTACTTTGCTGTTTAGAAGTCTCTCAGACTCTGATGTTAGGGGAAATCCAAAATTCACCTGTGACTGGTGTGGGAGGCTGCACACCAGCTGTGAGGAATAGCGGCGAGGCGGGAGTCGCTGGCCACGAGTCCTCAGGTGAGTGCTACGGCGTCCGCTGACTGACCGACCGAGGTGCTGGCTGCATAAAGCAAGAGGGTTTTTGCTGCGTGCCCACACGTTAAGGGTTTTACCGCAGGTAACGTTTTCCTTTTAGGGATTTTGTAGGATGTGTTGTGGGATTTGAGGTAGAAATTTTTCGAGGATACGATTTTATGTACATCAGGTTGTGGGAATGGATGCAAAACCTTGCACCCTGGTGCTATAATTTTAAAATGTGTGATTAGGTTGAACATTTTGATGCCAAACAGCTTAGAAGAATTATGTGGAACTCAGCTTTAGTTGCTGTCGGGATTAGCTCCTGGGTTATCTCGGGTGTCCACAAGCCATGCGGAGTACCCGGAACAGCCTGGAACGACGTCTAGTGGAGTCAAAATTTTCCAATGATCTAACAAGGGCGCTTCTATGTCTGCGTAAAGTAGCGTAGAATTTTGATGGCCGACGCCTAATTTCATCCTCCACGTATGGAAGACCAGAGGCTTCGTGAAGCAACCTGGTAGGAAAATAACGACCCACAGAATGTATAGACCGTAGTCCTCTATTCTGTGTACGTTGAAGCCATGCCAGCCAGCTATCTGCGGCCATGCCCCAGATCTCGCAGCCATATAGGATCACTGGAATTACCAGCGCTCGGAAGAGGTACAACTTCAGACCAACTGGCATCGAGCTCGACCCCAGCATTGGATACAGGGAAGCAATTGCTCCCTGCATCCTCGCCGAGAGGTCCCTGGTGTGGAAAATTGGTTACGAAACAATTGCGTGGAAATAGATTTGTATAGGTACGTTCATATACATAAGTATAGGTGCACATGTAATTATCATTGTAAATATATCTTTTTCCTTTGTTTTGTAATATGGTTAATTCCATGTATTTCTGCTTTTTAACGGTGATATGAATTACTTTGTAATTTTTACAGCAGATGAATGAATGACTGAATGAATGAATGAACGAATGAATGAAAGAACGAACGAATGAATGAATGTGCTGTCGAAAAGTTAAGCCTCTGTCCAATTTTACTCCAAGGTACTGGACGGAGTTAGTCCAATCTATCCTTCGGCCTCGGAAGCTGAACCTGGGGCAGTCTGCGGGGGTGTGGCGCTTTGTAAAATATATGGCGTGGCTTTTGTCCGAGTTAACTGACATCCACCAACGCCGACACCATGTTGTGAGGCGGAGGTATTTCTGTATAGGGTTGAAGGTTCTGAGAATGTGGCTGCCCTTGCAGAACAACAGCACGTCGTCAGCATACTGTGCTATTTCGACCTACGACTAAGTTAGAAAGTCTGGCATGAACACACTAAAGAGTGTTGGAGAATAGTATAGAGCCTTCGGGGCTCTCAAAGGTCTTAGTGTAGATGCTTTCCTCGCGACTGTGACTTTAAGTGTGCGGTGTCTGAGGAAGCTGTATAGGATGTTGATTATTTGTGTGGGTATCCCCAGGTAGATGAGTTTGTGGAGGAGTTCGGCATGCCATGTCGTGGAGAAGGCCTTTTCGACGGTCAAAGATACCATGGCCGTGAAGGCGCGTTCCTGGAAACCCAAGGCAGCAATCTCCACCACTCGTAGTACCTGTTGCACAGTTGAGTGACTAGGACGAAATCCGAACTGATGGTCAGGGATAGCTTGAATGCCACCCAGTATTGAGGGTAGTCGGGTTCGAATCACCCTCTCGAGTGCTTTCGACAGGGTAGAAAGGAGACTGATGGAACGGTAGCTGGAAAAGGGTGTATCGCATCCTTCCCAGGCTTCAACATGCAGATCACCCGGACCTCTCTGCACTCACGTGGAAAGTAGCCGAAGTCGAAGCACATATTGAGACATATTTTTTAGATTGAGACGCTGCAGTACGCCTTGGATTTATCTAGGGCGAATGACGGGAAGTCCTTCCGCTTCCCTCCTGTTGAACACGTTCGGGAAAGATTTCGTCCAGGAGGTCCTCGCTAGGACATAGATTACGTTCAATGTAGTCATCGAATGCATTTGCTTTAGCTTGGGGTTCATAGGCCAGGCCTTGGGTGCCTTGGATAGGTGAGGTGTAGAGAGCCTTGCGGTTTTAGAGGGCTTTAGGATACGCCACACGTCGCCATTCTCGACGCGCAGTCTGGATATTTTGTCTTCCCACGTTTGCACCTTGTGGTCATGTAGTGGAACTCTGACTAGTCGACGTAAACGTCGCAAGAGCACGCGATTATGTGGCGCTGGTCTAGTATCCGAGCCGCCAGGTGCGGCTTATAAGTAGAGTGATGTCCAATGGAAGGACGTCTGGGTGAGGGGTTGCAGAGGTGTGGATTGTCAAGTTTGTGGCAGTTCTCGTGACGATGGTAGTGAAGGATGAGATTGCATTCTCCAGGTGTGGGATGTTGGTTATTCTTGGGTTTGGTGGAATGGAAGTGCGGAGGCAGTTCCTTACGCCTTCTCAATCAAATTATCGCGTTTTAAGCAAGATGTCATGACTAGTAAACCTAGTATTGATTTCTGACAACACCGGGTTATAGTTTGAATGAAGTGCGTTTAGTGATGTGAGAGTGAGCGGAAATGGAAAATCTTGGTGATCGGAACTCGATGATTGATGCCACATCGCGGTTAATGCATAGGTTGCCAGGGACTCTGTACTTGAAGTTGAGGGGCATGCCGATTGGCACAGAGGCTTATTTTAGGTAATTTTCTGACTTCCCTATAGGGGCGGTGGTAATGGCTTGTTGTGTTTTGTTTAGTGTTTTGACTGCGCCACCGTCTCTATCGGGAGGTCGAAGCTAGGTATCTTGCTCTGAGCGAGGGAGTTGGGATTTAGGGCTCGTCTCGACAAGCGGTGTTGAAGTATGAAGGACATTTTTAAAACTGTTCATTGTTCGTTGTCATGAAGTCTACTTTTATATAAAAGCAAATTTTTATTTTCATGAATGTTCAATGCTCGTTGTCGTGAAATCATGGTATAGGCTAAAATGTATTTTTAAAAGGAAGAATTTAATTAAAGTTCTGGTGCAGTCTGGGCACAGGGACTTCATCTATAAGGCGAATGATTTGATTGCCTCTTGCAACTTCCCGACGACCACAATGCCAACGCTGATGATTGGTATTGAAGCTCCCGGCCTTGGTGACACTAGGATATAAGGCTAGGGTGGATAGGTAAGCGTTAGGAACGAACTGCCTGTTGAGAGGGAGGTATTAGGAGACCACCAAAACCTAAATTTCGCCAAGTTCAAGACAAACTACCGTGGCCTCTAGGGTTTGAAGTGGAGGGAGCTGGGTGGGTTGGTGGACCACAATTTGCCTCACGATTACTGCCGTTCCGCCACCAGGGAAACCGTGACGATCCGTGCGATGACAAATGTAGCCCGGAATGCAGAATCGGGAGTCTGGACGAAGATGCATTTCGCTTACTAGAATGGCTCTAGGGAATTGGCTCGAACAAACTGCAACAGCTCGCCCCCCCCTCTGATCAGATAGGCCACACGCATTCCAAAATGCGAATCGAACAGAAGTATGAGACCTATTTCGTTCCGTCATCCTGGATCTGCTGGATACCTGTTGTCAGCAGGGTAAGTCCGTCCATTGCAGCCAGCATCTTGCCTGCCGCATCTGAGGGGGAGAAAAACTTCACCACGAGCTCAGAGATTTTCTGCCCATGTGATAGCAATAACTGTTGCAGCCATTTTAACTCTTCTTATGATCGAGGGAAGCAGTTAGGGGAGCGGTGCTAAGAGTAGGGGTTAGGAAGTTGGGATTTGCAGGTGAGGACGACCTAGCAAATGCAGGTCTTCCTCGAGCGCTTTCGTCCCTCAGCTGTCAAGGGGCATGGGATTACCACGTCTTACCTCTCCAGCGGGTTTCTGGGGCTTTTTGGAGATCCTTCCCTTCTCATTGCCAGATCTAAAAATGTTGGGGCTTGTGGGAGCTGGATCACTTATTTATTTATGTGCTGGTGTGTTGATGTGTTTCTCATGAGACTCTTTTAGGGCATCTGAGGGTCGTTGCACAGCTTCTGCAAAAGATGGCATCTGGTCTCTCTGGTGTTGTGCCTGTCGTGCCTGGTGTCTGCCGAAGCTTGGGCCAATCCTTGGTGTCGGGGGAGGGAGAGGTCTTGGCTGCTCCGTGACTTTTGTGTGCTGGTGTTGCTGCCTGTTAGGGAGACCGGGCCTCCTGGCGGCTATGACTGCCTTCCTGGCAAGACAGCTGCCATAGCAAGCCACATGTTCGCCTTTGCAGTTTACGCAGGTGACTCTGCACATAGTTCTGTTATGAGGGCAACCACATCGCAGGCATTGCAGATTTCTGCGACAGAAGCTGCTGCAGTGGTTAAACCCCATACAACGATGGCATTTTAAATAGAGAGGGATGGGGATGGGGCCAGGTCAGACTTGTGGTCCTAGGTAGGTCATCTGCCTGACAAGGCAGGGTTCAGTACCCTGGTGGGTAAGGTCCTCGGCAATTTTGCGTACCGTGTGTCGATTGGCAATCCTCTGATCACCCGTCTGATGTCTTGTGCCTTGTCAGCCATTTTATTTTAACTTTCCTAACAGTGTCACTAATACACAAACATTTGAAAAATTAAATTTATAAAGTGCTCTAATTTATCAATGATTATATTATCAGCAGTTGTGGAAAGAAGCAAAAGGCCAATCCATTTTGAATAATGCAAAATGCTGTTTTGCATATTTTTCGGAGCACAGGGATGAAGAAAATTTATCTATGTTTATATGTGTATCAACATAAACTCCACATTACATATATTTATTTAGAATTATGCCTTTGCATTAGGATTAGGTTTTCACTATGGAGGGGATTTGGTACATAGGCCAGCATGCTGAGACCATTATGCCTATGCCCCCAAGTGGGGCAACCCCGGGAGGAAGTATACGATCACATTACAAAATAAGTCACTGCAAATTAAAGCCCAAGAAATACAAAATATATAGAACATACAAAAGCATTCCTAAAGCATGTAAGGGAAGAAACAAGACAATGGTTATCCAACCAGTAAGCCAGTGTTGTAGTAATTGATATACGAATTTTGTTCCTTATAAATCATCCATTCTTTGTGGTATGAACTAATTTAGTTTCTACATGTATTTCTGTGAATTTATACATTAGTCCTACAAAATTTCATGCATCTACCCTAGTTGATCTCTTGTGTGTTTATTAACAGTTTGATCATCTATTTCTGCATCTCTGCCCACATACTACAGGATTTAAATATGGGCTCTTAGGCACGAAGCTGAACATCATGTTGGTCATTTGTAAACCACTGTTTCACATGGAGTGGCCACACTATAATCCTGCTGAAACTGAACAGGACCAGTTTCAAACAAAATGCACACTATTGGTGACATGTTTCCTAACATGGAAATATACTGCTAGCCATTTAAATTTCTCATTCTCTCCATAGAATAGAATCTTTATTGTCACATAACGTTTACATTGTAAGCCTAGCTGGTAAACTGGTGAGTCGCCAAGTTATACATAAAAGAAATTTAAAAGAAAAACTAATTCTAATGTATATGTACATAAATTATCAATTATAAGTAATGCAGTAGTTATGATATTGTGTCATCCATGAATTCCTGTATGGAGTAATATGTCTTATGTCATAACAGATCTTTTACACTTTTATTAAATAGTTTCAGAGTTTTTATTTCTTTGAGTCGTTGAGGTAATTTTTTGTATATTTTTATCCCCATATAATAGGGTGTTTTTTCATATAATGTTAATCTATGCATGGGGTATTTTATGCTGGACTCTTTCCGAGTGCTGTAATGATGATGATTTTGTTTTTGGATAAGTTTCTCATAATTTTTATATACATAGGTGGATAACTCTAAAATATATAATGAGGGCATTGTTAGAATTTTTAATTTTTTGAATAGTGGTTTGCATGAATCTTTAAAGTTAGCATGTAACATTATACGTATTACCTCTTTTTGAATTTTAAAAACAGTTTCCCATCCCGATGCATTTCCCCACAATATTATACCATAGGCCAAGATCGAATGAAAATAGCTGTAATATACAATTTTTTTTGTTTCTATATTCATCATATTTGTCAGGCATAACATGTTATAGCAGGCCGAATTCAATTTTTTGCTTATATGTTCAATATGGATATTCCATTTTAAGCATTCATCTATGTGCATTCCTAATATCTTACTATAACCCTTTATTGTAGAACTATTATTATTGTCTACATTATCTTGTTTCAGATTAGCATTAGCAGCCGTTTTAAATTGTATAATACTATATCGAGATTTAACTGTATTGGAACACCACAGTGAAGCGAAAAATTATTAATTTTTAGATGAGTCGTATTTATTATGAGTCGCATAAGAGCCGTAGATGCAAACGATGATTTGCGAAACATGTCCTCAAAATAGGTACGAAAGTGAAGCAGATGTGTAATAAATACGACTCATCTAAAAATTAATAATGTATAATACTAGTTTTTGTTTTATTTAAGCTCATACCATTATCAGTGAACCATTTGTCTAAGTTATTTAATGCATTGCTTATATCAGTTTGCAAACTATTATGACTTATATTTTGGCCACCTGCTCTGCCATAAATCCATTTCCATACTGGAATAGTTACGTTGCCACTGTTGTCCTTGCAATTAATTTAGGATCAAACTTAGATAAATGTTTTGGCCGATATAACTAAGTGGGGCCTGAAATGGTATTTGAAAATACTTTTTTGTTGAAAAATACAGTATTCTGTCAGCATACTCATGGCAAAAATAAACAGTCCATCTTCTGTGCATCAGTTAGTAAGTATTTGCCTTATCAGTACCTTCCTGCTCCATAAAGCATTTGCTGTAAATATCTGATGGGCAGTCCAAAAGGATCTAAACAAATGTGGATTTGCTACAAGCATTTGTAAAGTATATCTTGCAATTTAATGAACGTTCTGTTTAGCTCTGGTGTGATTACCTGATGTCCTCCATTAACTGTAAAATGAGATACTATTATAATATTTGATTTTATTGTTGTAGGCAATAAGTGCTAACTGAATGCATTGTATGTTTATAAAAAGTGGCTCTACCTGGTTTATTTATCCGGTATCCCCGTCCTTGGTATTTCTTCCGCCAGTTTGAAGATACTTCAGTCTTTGCTGTGCTATAACCTTATTCCATAACTGTAGTAACTTTTGGCTTGTTATCCAGTTGTTCTCTTCAACTGGCATGCACAATAATAACAAAGCTGTTTCACTGAACATCACTTAATGTTTGTGTCACTCATCGGTTCCTGATACTGAATCCCCAGAGTCATGACAACAAAATAATTAAAGACAGACATAATCAGATAGTGGCTTCAGCAAATGTTCCGCTTGGCCATGACCTTTCCTCTTCTGTCACTGCTTGTGTGTTGGACTTGAATACAAACCAATAGGAGATTGCCATAGTGTTGTATACAATAGGAAAGGGCATAAAAAATGCTTAAAAGCATTTATTAATTTTTAGATGAGTCGTATTTATTACACATCTGCTTCACTTTCGTACCTATTTTGAGGACATGTTTTGCAAATCTCGAAAAGCTTAAAAACAATTTCTTTCCTTGATCTTTGGGTCAATTAAGAGACCTAGAAGTGCATGTGCATGGTTTATGACCAAGGTTTTAAAACTGTACATAGCTGTATTAAAAAATGAGTAGACATATCTTTATAAATTTAAGTATTTTTCCAGGTCTATATGAATATTACATCTGTGCCAAATCTCATAAAAATCTGACATAATGAGGTAAATTTTCTTTTTTATTTGATTTCATTTTGAATAAACTCTTGGATTCTGGACAAAGAAGTCACTGGAGAAAAAAGTAGCTGAAAATGAGTTTCTTTTCAAGCTTGCTGACTGATAGGACATCTTTATGTCCTATTAAGGGACCTCTATTTTTTGCAACTATTGAATCAAGTAGTGAGATACAGATGAGGGGATGCAAAAACCTTAGTAAAACAAATGATATGTATACATGTGTTTGTGTGTATTTATGTACAGGGGTGGGGTGCACATGCAGTCCATACTGAGGATCTGTGAAATTGTTTCCATTTCATCCTCCTTTTATGGAGGACTTACAAGTGATCACCTGGGCTCAGACTTCTATGAATTATATGTGTGCAAAATATTTTTATGGCCATAGTGGTTTTGATTGGACCAGGAAAGTTTCAAAATGATAGCATAAAAACCAATATTTTGAAAATTCGCTAAATATACTTAAGTTTGTTTGTGAGCAATATAAATAGCAGTTCTTTCCTTTTCCTTTTAAAACTGAAACAGCTTCTTAACGAGTATGTAATTTATCGAAATTTAACTGTATTGGAACACCACAGTGAAGCGAAATATGACTCATCTATAATTTAATGAGTATGTAATTGTTTGTGCTTTGAATTCAAATAAGTAAGCTCAATATATTGAATGATAATAATAATTATTTGAATGAGAAACTACCTTATAATGATGAAAGCACTACCAGTCAAAATGATTGGTGCAGTCTAGCCGGTTAGGTTATGCTTCTAGTGGTAGCAATGTAAATAATATAAACAGCTGAAAATATGTGCTGTCTGCTAAATATGACTCCATGGGCAGAATCCTTCTGATGTAGCAGAACATAAATGATCATTTTACACTTCCGCATGCCTCTTTGATGTAGCAGTGACTGATGCAAGCTTCAGAACATAAATTGTTTTCACTCTTCCCTTGCAGAGAAAACTGGAGTTAAAACCTACTAAACTTCCTTTGGCATGTGTTTATATACTGGAGACAGCTTTATTTGTAAAAATAAATAGATTTAACTTTCAAAACAACGGAAGTGTTCATATGCATTACACGAGGCATATTAAGGATATACACGTAAGCAATGTTTAAGAATGGAGTACTGCATTCCTGTACAGTAGTTTATAATTCCCTTCCTAATAACATCAAAAGCCTAGATAACTACAACGTGTTTAAAACTAGAACAAGGGCTTTCTTGCAGGAGCACTGCTTTCACACAGTAAAGGAATATTTGCAAGTTTACAAATCCAGATAATCATAAGACATGAATTTACTTAGCTTGTTCAGTTCTCTCATTTATAATTATATCCAATTTGTGTTACATTATAATTTTAGGTATATTTGTTGTTTAACTTTGTAATATTAATTGTAAATTTACTGATGTATCCTACATCAAAGTATTATGTACAGATTTGATTTTAAAGGATGAATGAATTTGAATTTGAACTTTTTCCATTTAAGTACCTACTGCATATTTAATACATTTACATGAATACTTAGTAAGTCAAGTATTAGCAGCTGTGTCACTATAGACTACAAAAAAGATTTTCTAGCCTCACGTCTTTTACAGTGTAGGCTGGTTACCAAGTATTCTTTTCATAGTGAAAATGTGATTCATAAATTAGCAGACCACTCCTTTCAGTGGCCATGTGCAATTGTGTAATTATAAAAGTCTGCTTACAAGGAGATGTACTTTCGCTCCTATTGTGACTTTGTGGGTTCGTGAAATTAAAAGTTCAATTGCACAAACTCAAAATGTTTTTTATTTCCACCGAATTACAGTTGGAACACTTGTCAATTACATAGAATTACTTAGCGCACACAATTACAATCCACCAGTTCGTCTGTCACAGGTCCATTCCACGCTCACAACTATGCACAACTCCTCTGATATACGTACACCGTCTTCCAGTCCATTCACTAACTCGGTGCTCCTCACGGTTGCTCGCCAAGAACTGAACTGACTCGTCCACTGCCGTCCTTATATAGGAAGATCGCTGTTTCTGGAAGCCTTGCGGCTCGGAAAATCATCCCAAATGTTCCAGACGTCAGGGGAAGGGGAAAGAGGCGGCCAGCGACCAGTGACACTTTCCTCAACATTCCCTTCAGTGAATGCCATAAGATAAATGGGTAGGCATGGCCTGAATGCCTCCTGTCGCCCACCCAGCTGCTAGCTGGCCGTGTCTTCTGATAATTAGGTGACACTATTATGTAGCTTGGTAGTTGATATATTTCCTGAAAAATTGGCTCTCACTGGTTTTGAAACACAAAGATATATCTACAACCCTGTCATTATAATAAGAGGAAGGCGGCGGCGGTGGCGGCAGCTGTAGCAGTAGTAGTAGTATTTATTCAGATCTTAAAAAATTATATTTTTATGGCTGCGTCAAGAAAAAAACAAACAAAAATTACAAGAACACATATTCCAAACTAACAGTGTACAACATACAATTATTTTCATGGTTAGAAACTATAAATTAATTACATTAACTATCATATTTCACATAATCACATTTCCAGGAACTCTGCAACTGTATAAAATGAATGAACTAGTAGGAATGACCTAAGTTTTTTTTTTTTTTGAATACATTTAGGTCTTTTATGTCTTTAACCATGTAGGCAGTTTTTTATACAGAATTATTCCGATGTGGTGTGCACTTTTTTTGGCTGGGTTAGTTGTGCAGTGTTGAATATGTAAAGTATCTCTCTGCCGTGTACAATAGCCATGTACCTGTGAATTTTCGGAAAGTTTATATTTATGTGATCAAATGAAGTATATTGTTTCTAGCAGGTATATACAGGCCACAGGCATAATTTTTAAGGTTTTAAACAACTCCCTACCTGACGTTCTATTGGTCTTACCCATCATTGTTCTTATTGCTCGCTTCTGCATTTTAAATACCTCTTCCCAGCCAGCTGTTACACCCCAAAACATTATTCCATACCGAATATGACTGTGGACTTGAGCAAAATATGCATTTCTGAGAACCTGTAAACTGGTAAACATTTTTAATGTATTTAACATATAGCATCCCGTACTGAGTTCTTTGGTTAACGTATTTATGTGTGATCCCCATTTTAAATCTTCATTATCTGTACTCCCAGAAATTGTTTCAGCTTGATATCTAATAATTTCCCCATCAAATTCTATTTGTGGATTTGTTATATAATTCCTATTTTGTCTACTATGAAACCTCATAACAACTGTTTTATCTGTGCTTATTAATAGCCTGTTGGATTTAAACCACCATCCGAGTTTCATTATATTACTGTCTATTTTATCCTTTAGTTCTGTGTCATCTTTTGCTTTTATAAGTACATTTGTATCATCTGCAAACAGTACTACCTCTGCCTATTGAACAATCAGTGGCATATCATTTATGTATAACAGAAAAAGAAGTGGGTCTAGTATTGATCCCTGTGGCACACCATATGCTACTGCTCCAGGGGTCAACTTATATTCCTCTCTTTTATGTTGTTCTTTATTTAACTAATTTATACTATTTGAGTTCTGTATGATAAGTATCACTCAAACCATATGTTTGCTATTCCCCTTATCCCATAGAATTTAGTTTTTCCAGTAATATTTTATGGTTTATTGCATCATATCCTTTTGTCAGATCCATAAATAATCCTAATGTTTCTTCTTTCTGCTTAATTTTGTGAACTATTTTATCTAATAAGGTGTAAACAGCTGTTTCTGTTGATCTTTTATGTCTGAAACCCTGTTGCCAATCTGTTATGATAGTATTTGTTTCTAGGAAATTAATTATTCTGTTCTACATAAGTTTTTCTACAATTTTTGAAAATGCTGATAACACTGATACTGGTCAGTAATTTTGTATATTGTGAACTACCCCTTGTTTGTGTAATGGCTTTACATTAACAATCTTAAGTTTTTTTCTGGAAATAATCCTGATTCAAAGGATTTATTATGCCACGCATTAAAGGCTCTGCTATTACCTTTATACATTCTTTTAATATATAATCAGGTACTTGATCTATTCTTGTTGAAGACTTACTTTTTTATCGCTTTGTTACTTTTATTAGTTCTTCTTTGCTTATTGGGTGAATAAAGAAAGAATCTGTGAACCACTTGATTTTATTATTGTAGCTAAGTTGAACATTTTGTGTACCATATTTCTTATCCAATATTTCATTTTTAATTTCAGTGAAGTGTTTATTAAATAGCTCTACCATCTTAACGGAATTCTGTATGTTCTTACCATAACTGATCAGTTCAATTTGGGTAGCCGCGCCATGGCTCAGTGGTTAGACCGCTTGGCTCTCACCAAGGCGGCCCGGGTTCGATCCCAGGCGACCGCAAAGTGAGATTTGTGGTGGACAACACGGCGCTGGGGCGGGTTTTCTCAGGGACCTCCGGTTTCCCCCGCCATCTCATTCCACCGGTTTTCCATCTTCATCTCATGTATCATTAGTGTCACCGCCTGCAGTGCCGTATGTCGTAAAAGCTGGCGTTAAACACTGCACATTTCATTAGTTCAATTTGGGACTTTGATTGGTTTCATGAGTCTCCTTTTTTATTACTTGCCACATTGCCTTATTTTTATTTTCTGATCCTAATATGTACCTATCATTATGTAAGTTTTTTGCTGCCCTAATGACTTTCTTATAAAGTCTCTTACAGTTAGTTATATAGTTGAGTGTTTCCTTTGACGCCCCTCCCCCTTTTGCCAATTCACCTATTAGTCGTTTTGATGAGACCTAGATCCCTTTTGTTACCAATCATTTTCTCCTCTGTTCCCTACTAATGACATCTTTCTCTTAAGGGAAAAGCCATTCCAAAATTGTATAGAAAGGTTTCAAGAAAACAATAAAATGTCGCCCCAATAGTATTGTGACTTTGCGGGTTCATGAAATTAAAAGTCCAGGTTACAAACACTAAAAATTGCTCTTTATTTCCGAAGAAGCACCTTTTTATCAACCTTTACAGTACAGAATTACGTCACATACACAATACAACTTGCAAGGTCATTGACCACAAACACAGCTGTTCACGCGCACGCGTCCAATTACCGATTCACTGACCGTGGCAGGCGGCGGCTCCCTTTTTATAGATTACTCACTATCCGGAATGTTCTCAAACAATCAAGACGGTGCTAGAAGAAAGACGAACGCCCTAGAAATCCGTCTCTTTCCCCCACCGTTTCGGCGAGGTTTTATCTCCGCAGTGCACTGACCGTCTCTTTGAACTCGTTGCCCGCTCCACCTCAAATCAACAATGCACTCGCGACACTGCTCATTCCTCAAGGCTGGTCGTCCCGAACAGCACCATCGTAGCGGACCAGACGATCCAGGTGTACCACCAACATCTTTCTCCGGGGCACCTTCTGGATGCGGTAGACTATGTCGTTAATCCTCTTCACCACCTGGTACGGTCCTTGCCATGGCTGCTGAAGCTTCGGGCAGCGTCCCTTGGTCCGGGTAGGGTGATACAACCAGAACAAGTCACCCTGCTGGAACCCTTGGCTGTTGGCTTGCCTGTGTAATCGGGTCTTCATGCGGTCACTTGTTCTCTGATTGTTCTGATGAGCCATCTCGTGCATGTCGTGGAGACGGTCCACCAAGTTCTCCACTCGGTTGCTGGCTGTTTCGCTTCCGGGGAGCTCCCAAAAGCCAGGTCACAAGGGAGGCGTAACTCTGGGCTGAACATTAAGCCAGCTGGTGTCATCCCAGTGGTGTCGTGTGTTGACGAACGGTATGCCAGCAGGAACAGTGGTACCTTGGGGTTTCAGTCTCGCTGATGGCTGACGACGACCTTCCTCAGATGTTCTTCTACGGTCTTGATGTACCTCTCGACCATGTCGTCCGAATACGGGTGTAAGGATGTGCGAGTCTTGTTCACCCCAAGCCTTTTCTGGGCCTCCTTCATCATATAGACTCAAAATTGGTGCCTTGGTCACTGTGCAGCTCCACCGGCAGCCCAAAACGGCAGAACAGTTTCTCCACAAGGCAGTCTGTGATGGTCTTGGCCTCCTGGTTCGGGATGGCATACACCTACGACCACTTGGTGAAGTAGTTCGCGACCACCATCCGGTACTTTTTGCCTCGGTCAGACACTAGGAATGGTCCAGCTATGTTGACAGCGATGCGTTCTAAAGGCGCTCCGACGTTGTAAGGCTGCATGCGACCCCAGTTCCTAGTCTGGGGCCCACGACTTGCCGCGCACACGTGACATTCGCAGCAAAACCTCTCAATGTCTGCTCGGAGCCTCAACCAGTAGTAACGCTGTCGGAGTTTGTCCATCGTTCGGTTTGCTTCCAGGTGTCCTGAAGTACCGGCGTGCACTTCCTCCAAAACTTCCGGGACCTTACTCCGGGGAAGCACCAACTGTTCTCTCTGCGTCTTCCCATCGGGTGATTCCCATAACCGGAACAGCACGCCCTCTCTGATCTTCAACGAGTCCCATTAGGCCCAATACGACTTGTACGCAGCGCTTCTGGGTGCGATGTCCTCCCTGCCTCCATTTCCGTCAAGAGCGGCCCCAAGTCGGCGTCCGCTAGCTGCTCCCTCCTCAGGCCTGCGCTATCCCAGCGGCCCGCAAGCACTGCCGTGACCACTCTGACAGCTGCGGCACGCTACTCCTCTTCCACAATGGTGCACTGACCGCACTCTCCCGGACAGTGTCCTCGTGACATGGCGTCTGCGTTGCCGTGGCTCTTCCCTCTACGATGTTCAGAGGTGAAATCGTACTTCTGCAGCCTCTAGACCCAACGGGCTGTCTGGCCTTCCAGGTTTCTAATGCTAAGTAGCCAGGTGAGGGCGGAATGGTCAGTCCTCAGGTGGAATGGCTGACCGTACAAGTACTTTTGGAAGTGCTCTAAGGTCTTTACTACCGCCAATAGTTCTCGCCGGGTAACGCAGTAGTTTTTCTCTGCCTTGGACAGCGTCTTGCTGTAGTAAGCTATCACCTGCTCGTTGCCGTCTTGGACTTGGGATAAGACGCCTCCAATCCAATGGTCGCTGGCGTTAGTGTCCACAATGAAGGCGCCATCTGGTTGTGGGAATTCCAAAATAGGAGCTGTGCACAGCGTCCTGTTCAGCTCCTGGAGTCCGACTTCCGCGTCCTCCGTCCACATATAAGACCGGTGTTCTTCCGTCAAGCGGGTGAGGTGCTTGGCGATGTTGGAGAACCCTTTAATGAAACGGCGGTAGTAACTGCACAAACCCAGGAAAATGCGCAATTCTCTCTTATCCTTGGGCCGAGGTCAATCTTTCACGGCCTGTGTCTTCTCCGGCTCTGTGGCCACTCCGGTTGGTGAGACTATGTGGACCAAACAGCGAAAGAGCTGTTACTTCTTCGGATTTAGCTTCAGGTTGGTCGCCTGCACTCTCTGTAACACCTTGCTCAGGTTTTCGAGATGGTCTTCGAATGTCTTGCCGACGATGATGTCCAGGTATAGCAGGTAGGCGTAACAGGTCAACACTCTCATCACTGATTCCGTGGGCGTTGGGAGGTAGCTGGTGCTTTGCAGAGGTCAAAGGGCATAACTATGATTTGCCAAAGCCCTTGGCCAAAATGCGGTTTCCTCCGTGTCTCTGGGATTTCCCGTAGGGGAGGGAATCCGTCCCCTTCAGCTGCCGAGTTGTGGGCGCTGCGGACCCTTAGCACTCGTGGTACCTCTGACGTTACTAGAGGAACCTCAGGCTGAACATACCGAGCCCCTCCCGTAGGGGAGTTGTTCGGATTGGGTAGGACTTGAGAGGACCGTGTGTTCCCGACACCCACGGGCAAATGGGTACTTCCGGCCAGGCTACGGCCGCCCGGAGGGGGTAGAGGGTTGCCTTAAAAGTCCCGGGTACTAGCCTGCAGAGCTAGTAGAAGGTGTGCTAGATCACCATTCGGCCCCACCGAGGTTATCGGTGGTCTTCCGTGCGGGGTTGACGCGCTTAAGTGGCGTATCCACTTCCATCCCGTCTTGACGTTGTGCTAAGTGGGGGGCTTTTTAAGAAATCAGGTATTGCCCTATGGAAAGAGCCCCAGAGTTATCCGTCGCTCCCGGGTAGAAGGAGACCTGGGTCCTTGGTCCTACGGGTCCAGGAATAATGGGTGTAGAAACTTTGTATTTAAACTGTCTCTGGGATCCAGAGCTACCTGCCTGTAACCACAGCGCACCAACAAGCGTATACAGGGTGTCGTCAATCCGGGGTAAGGGGAAGCAGTCCCTTCTGGTGACAGCGTTCAGTTTCCTGCAGTCCACGCAGAAGCATAGCTCACCATTCATCTTAGTCACGAAGACTACAGGGGAACACCAAGGGCTGTCAGACTCTTCCATTACTCCCCTGGATCTCTTGTCCTCCAGCATGTCTCGTACCGCCGCTTGTTTTGCCAGCGGAACGCATCTAGGTGGTTGCCCAATGACCGAGCGTCTCCGGTGTAGATGTGGTGGAGCACTTGGTCCGTGCGGCCGTAGTCGCTGTCGACTTGGCTGAAGACGCGCTGGTATCGTCTCAGCAGTTGTCGGACCTTTTCGAGCTGTTCTGCGGTCATGTGATCGGCCACCCTCTCCACTAAAGCTTCCAGTCGAGACCCCAGTTGTTGCGTCGGCACTGGCTCCTGGGTCTGGTCGATTGGTGTTACGCTGACCACGGGCTCACACCTCCCCAACTCCGTTCCGGCCTGGACGTCGTGATCGGTGTCCGTTGGGTTTAGTAGCCTCACCGGCACCTCCTCTCGACACTGTTACAATGTCCTGACTACACACAGCCCATGCACAGGTGTCTTCTGATGCAGCATTATGTTTTTGTTCCACTGGCCTTCCAGTCGCGCCGTCAGAACCACCGCGCTTCTCGCGGGGACAACCACGTCTTCCTTTAGGACGACCCTGCAGATTCCCAGGCGTTCTTCGGGTTTCCGGAGTATGAGCACTTCCCCATAGAGCCTAAGGATGTTCCTGCCAACGTCGACTGTGGTCTCGTGGCTCCAGTCCCAGTACCACCTTCTCAGCCAGCTCCGTGACGAACACCCACTGACGCATGGCACTCCGTCCCAAGTTAAACTGCAGCAGAGCAACTCCACGGGTAAGGTGTCAACTGATGCCGTTACTAGTTGGTATGACCGGCTCGATTTCCTCGACCGCAAACCCTTGGCTACGTCAGGTCTGATTATGGTCACGGCTGCCCCGGTGCCTACGAGCAGGCGGCATGGCTTCCCTCTCACCCAACCGTCCGTAGTGAGGTTGTCATCCATACCGGCTGACGGTGCGCAGTGTCACTCGAGGGGAGGGTGGTGATGGTGCCGATGTGCTCCTCAAAACGACGGCCCTTACTCGTTTTCCGGCTGCTCTCTTTGGTGTGGGCAGTCTCTCTTCAGGTGTCCCGGCTGAAATCAAAGATAGTATAAGTCCCAAAAGCCTCTAAATACCTCCTAAGAAGCTCTAAATTACACCATAAAGTCACTAATGCACCCCTCATGATATTAAATATGTTGAAAACGTATCTAAATGCACCCTCTGAGGCCTCTGAATACATTAAAAAGCCATAAAATATACCCCCAAAGCCCCTAGATACACCAAAAGACACTAAATGCCCTCCCCAAGACACTAGATACCTACAAAAATCCCCTAAATACAACCTAAGGAGCTCTAAAACTTAAAAAAATACATACTAAGAAGACCCTAAATACATGCCGAGAAGAACCTAAATACATCCCAAAAAGACCCTAAATACTTCAAAAAGCCACCGAATATGTCCCCCAAAGCACCTCAATACATGATGAAAGCTGCTAAATACAGCAAAAAGTCAGTAAATACGTCGCTAAAGCCATTAAAAACGCCTCAAAATCCTTTAAGTACAGCAAGCAGCCAATAAATACGTTCCAAAAGCCCCTAAATACGTTTCCAAAACCTCTAAAGTACACCGAAGAAAAGTAAATACGCTGCAGAATTCTCTAAATACGCCCCAAAAACCCCTAGGAAAACCAAAAAGGAGTCTAAATACGCCTCAAAGGGCTCTAAATACATCTCCAATACTTCTAAAGTACACAAAAAGTCTCTAAATACGCTCCAATAGCCCTTAAATATACCAAAAATACTGTACATAAGCAGTAAGGCACCCCAGATACACCAAAAAAGACTTTAAATACGTCGCTAAAGCCATTAAAAACGCCTCAAAATCCTCTAAGTATAGCAAGAAGCCAATAAATACGTTCCAAAAGCCCCTAAATACGTTTCCAAAACCTCTAAAGTACACAAAAAGCCTCTAAATACGCTCCAAAAGCCCTTAAATATACCAAAAATGCTGTAAATAAGCCCTAAGACACCCCAGATACACCGAAAAGACTTTAAATACGTCTCAAAGGCCTCTAAATACAGCAAAAAATAAACTAAATAGGGGGATAAATCGTTTAAATATATAGATTGCGCACGGCCGCCATCTTGCCCATTTGCCCATTTCGACGTCTTGTACCCCGTCAAAGAAGGTGTATGCGGCTTCCCGGGATACGAATTCAGGTGGAAGGTCGACCAAAGCTTTGCTGGCCAGCTGTTCAGTTGCCAGGGCGAGCTTCTGCAGCGTCTCCCCTGGCTGCTGCGTCCTTGACTTCAGTTGACTGCGGTAGGTTGCGGCCAATCGGTGGTTCCTGAAGCGAATCTCCAGGGCTTCCCAGATGTTCTTGGGCACCGCCGCTGTCTGCACCGCGTTCCGGACTCCTGCGTCCCGTCCCTGGAGGCTGGCTATTATCTGTGCGGCCTCCTTCTCTGGTGACCGCTTGTTGTGCTTGACCACTGTGTCGAATTGGCGGCGGAAGGCTTCGAAAGTGGATGTGCCGTCGTACTTCGGCGGCTTGACGTGCGCAGATGTCTTGCGTCCCGAAGCGTCGGCCTTTACACCTTCCATCCTTCTGCTGACGATGTCCTTCACCATGGCGTTCAGGGACTTAGTGTTGGTGTCGGCCTTTCGCTCTAGGTTGTTATCGCGGCTCGCCAGGTTTTCGACGCGCTCGTCCACTTGGCCCAGCCATGTGACGGCATCCCTCACGTCGGCCAACTGTTCTTCAAATTTTTCAGCGAGGGCCTCATTCGCAGCCTTCATTTCAGATAGTTCGGCCTTAACGGTCTCTTCGGCCATCTTCGCGGTCAGGCTGTGATTTGCCGCCTCCGTCTTCGCAGCAAGGGTGTCATTCGCTGTCTTTATTTCTTTCAACTCGGCGGTCAGGTTTTTATTTGTGTTCTCCAACTTTGCGGCCAGGTTGCTATTTGCCGCCTCCGTCTTCGTTGTTAATTCGGTTATCTTTGTGGTCATCGTCGCGACCAAGTTGTTATTTGCCATCTCCAACTTCTCTTGAATCTGTGCCAATACAGCCTTCATGTCGTAATGTCTCACTCCTGACACCAATTGTGACTTTGTGGGTTCGTGAAATTTAAAGTCCAGGTTACAATTACTAAAAATTGCTCTTTATTTCCGTAGAAACACACTTTGATCAACCTTTACAGTCCAGAATTACGTCGCATACACAATGCAACTTGCAAAGTCATCGACCACAAACAGATTTGTTCACGTGCATGCGTCCAATTACCGACTGTTAACTGTGGCAGGCGGCGGCTCCCTTTTTATAGATTACTTACTATCCGGAATGTTCTCAAACAATCAAGACGGCGCTAGAAGGAAGACGAACTCTCTTGAAATCCATCTCCTTCCCTCCACCGTTTCGGCGAGCTTTTATCTCCGCACTGCCCTGTCCGTCTCTTTGAACTCGTTGCCTGCGCCGCCTCGAATCAACAATGCGCTTGCGACAGTATTTCCCACATAGACCTCCTTCCAACTGTCCGTTCTTAGTATTTCAAATATTTTAAATCTTTTTCACTGTAGCGTCATTTAACTATATTATACCCTGTTTTGGCTTAATTGCTGCAGTTGGTAGTATTTGGGCCTTATGGTCGGACACCCCTGTTTCAATGACTTGGGAAGGTTCAGTACATTCCATATTTATGACTATTACATCCAGAAGCGACTTAGAATGCTTTGATATTCTAGTGGGGACTTTTACTTTTTCACTTTATATATACAACAAAATTCTGTACTTTGATATTTTGTTTCTCCTGTAATAAATTAACATTCCAATCACCATAGACAATGACATTTCGGCATTTTACTGTTAGCTGTCTAAACAACTGCTCTAAATTCTTAAGAAATATATTGAAATCACTGTCTGGTGTCCTATATATAATGCTATTACCACTTCAGCTACCGGTACCTCTATTACCGAAAGTTCAAAATGCTGCACTTCATTTCTGGCCTTACAAATATTTCCGAACCTCCATGCACACTTTTATCTCTACAGAGTACTGATTGCATTTAACAGCTATTTATCTTTTACAGAATCTGTACTTTGGTTATTTAGCCAGTGTTCTGTAATACAAAGAATATCTACCTCCTTTAGATCTGATAGTAACAATACTTCTAGTTCAGTTATTTTATTAAATGAGATTTGAGTATTTATACGGTAAATTACTAATTTATCTTTGGTCATCCCTATTTCACATTTTTTAAATGGTTCATTACGATTACCAACTTTCCGAGCAATTCCCCCTTCTAGTTGATTCCCTGCAACATTTGTATTTGAATTTGCATCCACCACCTGCATCTCTACTTTTCCTTAAGCACCGAGGTTATGTAGATAAAGATAAGGGGCTTCTGGGCCACCAGTTTATGAACAAGATGGCGGACATGCACAATCTAGTATTTAGTGGATTTAGACTCTGTTTAGAGGTTTTAGTCAGTCCTCTTAATTTGAGGTAGGTCATGGTGTTTTACAAACATTTCAGTACGTCTCTTCTCATTTGTAATTATTTATAGTACACTTTCAGTCTAACCTAACTTAACCTGGGCTACTGCTACCCTAGGACCCTTTACTCTATCCTCAACCTTGTGTTTTTGCTCCAGGAATCCTTTGCACTATCTATTAACCTAACAGTTCTCTTTTATTAAGTTCCTCTATTCCTCCCCTTTAACCTAACCTAATATAGTCCTTTGCCTGCTTTCTTTCATCATTCATTAACCTACTTTGTTTTTGCTATACGCATCCGTTCTCTTTCTTAAGGCATTCTATTCTTACCTCCTCAACCTATCATAGGCATGTTTCTTTTCTCCCTCACTAACCCATATCTTTTAGGCTCAGCTATTTTGCATCATGCTAACTACTTGTATGTATGGTGTAAAATTCTTGAGGCAGGTTGATGTTAGAGCTGCTGGAACTATTTTTGACACTGCCAGAGGTATATATGATTATTAGAGTTATTTATAGAGTAAATTTAACCCTTTGTGTAACTGCTTCTGGTTTCTTAAACATTGAGCTTTCTTTGTTGCTAGGGATTCTTGTTCTTCGTACCTTCTCTATGATTTAAGGCACTCTATTCCACCTTGTTATATTTTGGCTTATGCTTATATCTTCAGGCTTCGTGATCAAGTCTTTTGATCTGAAAGGCTATGTATATTGGTTAAGGTGCTTATCTCTTTTAATCACGTGGTTGAATCTTGAAGTGCGATCTTATGGCACCGGAGTTAAAGGCTGTAGGATCTAGAGGTTAGGTCTTGTGGACTTGAGGTTAGGTGTCTTGGTCTAAGGCTAAATGCTATAGGTCTAGGGTGTTGTCTTATGATCTTAGGGTCTGTAGGTTAAAAGCTGTAGGATCTAAAGGGGCTATGTGGTTAAGGGTTGCAGGTTTGATAGGTAAATGTCGTTGGTCTGGAAGGTAAAGGCTGTCCGGTCTAGTGTATAGTTCTTATGCATTCGAGATTGGGTCTCTTGGTCTAGGGTTACAGGCTGTAGGTCTCAGGCATTGTGTTATAGTCCTGAGGTATGAACATAGGTCTGATGGTTATAGGATGTTAATATAGAGGTTAGGTATTATGGATTTGAGTTTAAGGTTGTAGGTCTCTAGCTAATGATCACAGGTCTGGAGGTATGAACTTAGTGTCTGGTGGTTATAGGATGTTAATCTAGAGGATAGGTGTTATGGATTTCAGTTTAAAGGCTGTAGGTCTCTTGCTAATGATCACAAGTTGTCGGATCCAGTGGATAGGTCGTATGCATTCGAGGCTAGGTCTCATGGTCTATGGTTAAAGGCTATAGGTCTCGGGTTGTTTCTTTATAGTCCAGAGGCCTGATCTTGGGGTCTGACAACTTATAGGACGTTGGTCTTGAGGATAGATCTTATGAACTTGAGAGTAGATCTCTTGGTCTGAGGGTTAAAGGCTATTAGGTCTCGGGTGTTGTCTTATAGTCCAGAAGCCTGATGATATGGTCTGGCAACTTATAGGATGTTAGTCTTGAGGTTAGATCTTATGGAATTGAGGGTAGGTCTCTTGGTCTGAGGGTTAAAGGCTGTAGATCTCGTAGATAAAGGTCACAGGCCTGGAGAATATAAGTTTTGTGGTTAGGTCTCCTGTGGCTATGTTGTATGGGTTTGAGGTGTGTTCTTATGATCTTGAAGTTCGGGTTGCTAGTCCATCGACTAAGGGCTGTTACTCTTCAGGTTTGGAATTATGGAATTGAGGTTACGTGTCTCAGGCTAAGGCTAAAGGTCATTGGCCGGGGGGATAAAGGCCGTGGGTTTTAGTGGATAAGTCGTATGGATTCGAGGTTAGCTCTCTTGGTCTAGAGCTAAAGGCTGTTGGTATTGTGATGTTGTCTTATGGTATTGAGGTGGACTTATGATTTGTGGCTTCGCTGTATAGGTTTGAAACGTGGTCTATATGGTCATGTGATAGTTCTCTTGGTCTAGAGCTAAAGGCTATAGGTCTTAAGGCTAAATCTCTCTGGTCTTGTGGATATGTTTTCAAGTCTTTAGGCTAAATCTTTATAGTCTTGTGGTCTGTTCTTATGGTGCTAAGGTTAAAGGATGTTGATTCTAGCGGACAGGTCTTATGGTCTCAAGGTTAGCTGTCTTGGTCTAGGGCTAAAGGCTATAGGGCTGAGGTGTTGTCTTATGGGGTTGGGGTATTATCTTGCTGCCTAGGGTTAAAGGCTGTCAGTTGGTGTTCAAGCCCTCATACTAGGTTTTCAGGTCTTTTAATGTAGAGGCTAGTTTCACGATCTCGTAGCTATGATGTAAGATGTTGAGGTGTGGTCTTACAATATTGTAACTAAAGGCTTTTTTGACTAGTTTTGGGAGCAGGTATTTTGGGAATCAGGTTATAGCTTGGATAAAAGGATGACCGCTAGAGCTATCGGCGTTACTGTTAGAGGTATATATGTTGATTACCTATTTTTACAACAAGTGGTCTAGGTGTTCAATTTTCATGTTTTTTTCGTGCAGATCGATGTCTACATACTCTACTGTCTTTTTCAAGCTTTTACCCTCTCTGCAATCGTCTTGTAATATTTCGTAACGCTAAACCAATGTTCTAATGCTGTTTTCAAGCCTTTTTTTAAGGTGTTCTGTGGTGTTATGTCTGTCTCAGGGATTTTAAGGGTAAGTTCAGCTATTTAAATCATTTGATGCTAATTCTAAGGTTTCAAGGATATTTCAGATTGCAGGGTAGTAATTACTTTTTCAATTTACCTATTTTAACATTAACTAAAGTGTGCTCAATTACCTTATGTGGCAAGGTAGACGCCCTTCGTCTTTTCTCTGGACTTGGGACCAGCGTCAGGATTTGTTTTTCTGAACAGTAGACTTAACGCCTTCCTCTGTTCTTATGATTCAGGTTTTCATGATTAGATGTCAGCTACGTACCAGAGTTTGTTGTTTTCTTGGGATGAAAATTGTTTTTTTCTGCTCTAGGTATCCTTATTTTATTCACTATTAACATATGTGGATACTCCATTATCTGCAATTACTCTTGTCATCATGTGGAGATAGGGATATTTTGTTCACTTCCACTGACGTAACATTATGTTGACGAGATAGAATTAAGTTCATCGGCGCTCTTATGATTTCTGGGCTTTCAAGACAGTCCACATAGCTTTCAAGGGCTATGTACTGTTTAATGGCGCTATGCTTTATGATTACACCTCCATCGATATCGAGAGCATACATCTTCTGTCTCAGACATTAAACTCCGCTTCATGCATACGTAGTACCAGCTTGGATAAACTGGTGAAAAATCTAACATCATATCCTGAAACCCTGAAGTACTTTGGAGCACAGAAGATCGAATTGATGACTCGTAAGGGAGTGTTCCCCTACGATTACGTCACAACATGGGGTGTTTTGAGCGAAACAGCACTTCCTCCGAGGGAAGCATTCTACAATAAGTTAAACAAAGAAGAAAATTGTGACGGAGAGTAAGAGCATGCAAAAAACGTATGGGACTACTACAATATCAGAACACTAGGCGACTACAGTGACCTCTATTTAACTTCGGATGTCCTTGTACTAGCAGATGTGTTTGAGCACAGCCTGCTCACATTTCTTTAAGCCTCGGCACTCGCCAGCTTGGAGTGTTATGAGTAAAACTTACAGATTTCTCCACTACTCACCGTATGGTGCTGGCTGACGACTCCTCTGCAAACCTCTTCCAGCGGACAGCTGCAAGGTGTTGACATTACAGACGTAGAACTTTCCGAAGCAGTGATTTACAGTTTAGGAATTTATATTTTTCAAACACTTCCGTTGTCGCACTAGCAATGCACCTTAATATCACAGGAATATAATGTTTGCATATCAGTTCACTTAGCAGTTCTGAATGCTTAGAGTTTTCTGTACACACGATATAAGAAGAATGTTGCATTGCTGGCATTATGTATTCCTCTCTATTCCTCTCACACATACTTTAGGTAGCTTAGGTACAGCAGTTGTTATAAATTTCTCTATAACTGCCAAAAGAGAAACTCTGGAGATTGGTAATAGAACGTGGAATTTTCGTCCCTTTAGAATATTAGATTTACAAGGGATGCTGTACACTTGCTGTACACTCCGGTTTCTAGACATAAATCTCCCACAAAACGCAAGAGGGTTCGTACGCTTGGAAGTCTCATTATTTGCTTCCTTGCAAATTTATACCCTTTCGGTGAGCAATACTGCCATTGTACGCACTTGCTTAATTGTATCTTCACTCCATCTTGGAGATAGTTTACTGTAATTAAGCAACTGATCCAGTAAAAATAGGCTTTGGGGATGATCATTATGTTATTCGGAGAGCAATAATTGAATTGATTTATGAAAATTATTAGTTTCATAACACAATCTTTCTTCATTTGCTTGTTGCTTGTTTACAAACTCTTTGTGCCTTGTATTTGCTCTCCATAATTTACATCTCAAGGTGTTATTCTCCCTTTCCAATCTCTTTAATTTGGAAATTATATCTTCCTCACTCTGAATTGCAGTGCAGTTATAAGTACGTGCATCTGTACCATGATCTGGTGCATTAACATAAGCAGCACTGTTAACGCTTTCTTTGCTTGAACTGCATTTCCGTTTTCCGCTTTCTATGTTTAAGCGTATTTTTGAAATTTGTCGCCTTGGTGTTGCCTGTTTCACTAATTTATATCCTGGATATTTCGGGAAAATGCTTGGAATATTTCCTGATTTCAGCAGTTTAATTTTACAGCCTGGCTTATAGTCGTCCTCAGTAAAATGCAAACTGCACACGACTGTTGAATTAGACTTATCATTTAGCGTGAAATTAGAGAGCGATATAGCGTTCAGCCATTGTTTACGTAGTACTTCTTCTACTGGAAATTCATGGAAACTGACCCATTTTGATTTTCCTTTCTTACTTTTACAGAAGTGTACGCAACAATACATCATCTGAAATACAAAGTATTGAGCTCATAATTGCTGCTATGCTGTTTGTTGTAATTATTGCTACTACTGCTATGATGATGGTGATAATGATAATGATGATAATAATAATAACAATAATAATAATAATAATAATAACAATAACAATAATAACAATAATAATAACAATAATAATAATAATAATAATAATAATAATAATAATAATAATAATAATAATAATAATAATAATAATAATAATAATACGTAATTGTTACATTTGGAGCATTCCTCTGTATGGTTTGGAGACCTGGACTTTGGAAAAAACAGAGAGCTTAGAAATGCAGTGCTGTCTATTGTAAATTTTTGTACTATGAAGCAGTCATGGAAAATATACCTACTAAGATAATGAACTGCCACTATTTACGGCACAACAGTAAAAGTAATAATAATAATGACATGTGCGCATACTTATGATTACTTATATTACTCTTATTTATACCCAGTTTTCTTGTTGGCTTACCTAAGAATGTTCTCAACAGCACTTCATGTAACATTCACGTTCAATATTAATTTGAAAACACTCAATTGGTTTACCTGTCACCACAAAACTAAATGTCACAATGTTACTGACGGCTACAAGTGGATGCTTTAGGGGTCAGCTTTGAGAGCTCCTAGCGGCAGAAATTGCAAACACCGCTTGGTCGCTTAAATGGGTAAGAATCCGACGGAGTGCCGAGGCTTAAAGGAATGTGAGCGGGCTATGGTTTGGGTCATTCAGAGAGCAGACCCTGAAAACTCATAAAGTTGATCCTGCACATTATTTTACATCACCTGTACTTACGTGGGATGGATGCAGTGCTACTGTACACAGGAATTGAAGCATGTATAAGAGGAGGATTATGCCAAGTATCTCATCGGTATGCGGAGGTGAACATCTACATGAAGGAGTATGATACAAGTAAACCGTCACAATATATTACGTATGAGGATGCTAATAACCAACATGGCTGGGAAATGTGCCACGCCCTTCCTTATGGAGGTTTTGAGTGGGGTTCTCCTGAAGATATCAACCTGGAAATACTACGAGAAGATGACCGTCTAGGATACATTTTAGAAGTGGACCGCCATCTCATTCCACCGGTGCTCCATCTTCACCTCATGTATCATCAGTGTCATCGCCTGCGGTGCCGTATGTAGTAAAAGCGGGCGTTAAACACACACCCACACCCACACCCCCACCCACACCCACACACACACTTCAATATCCTACAGAACTCCATGACCTGCATAATGATTTACCGTTCCTGCCTGAATGTATCAAGCCTACGGGTTCTTCTACAAAGAAACTAGTTCCTCACCTTGGATCACGAACTAAGTATGTGAGAACGAAATGATTTCGAGAATGATCTGTACAAACTTTCTAACAATGCAATGTTTGGAAAAGTATGGAAAACATTAGAAACAGAATGGATATACGACTTGACACCGACTGGAAGACATTGAAAAGGCTTACCGCTAAGCCTACATTTATTGACCGAACTATATATGGACCTAATCTGGTTGCAGTATACATGGCGTCGCGGAAGATAGTCTTCAACAACCCTATATGCATTGGGATGTGTGTGCTGGATATCTCAAAGACCTTGATGTATTGTTACCATTATGATGTGCTAATGCCGTATTACGGGTTTAAGGGGAGGCATCTGTGAAAAATGCTAAAATCCAGAGTTTAAATCAGAACTGCTTGAAATTTTGTCATTAGGTGGGGTATAGGGACTCTAGTTAATCTTTTAAAATTCATCTTTCTATCTTAAATAGTTTTTTTAAAAAAATATTTAGTGCTTTTTATAGTATGATAGTTTTTCTTTTAGAAACTTTAAATTTTAGATTCAGGTTTCTCTGTACATCAGTTATAAAAGTTGCTATACTTTTAAAGTGTGTATCAAGTATTTTTGGACAAAAAATTTTTATGTGTGAATATATTAAATTTTTCTTAATTTTTTTTTTTGCAATTTTGAGATTTAAAAGTCAATAATAAATAAACTATTTCATTTAAATAAACAAAAATACCAACTTTTTATTAAACATTTAGGAATAGGTATGCAAAGATTAATACAAATTCGTTGAGAATTGCAGAAGTTGGAGCATTTTGAAAATACAAAAATGTTCAAGAATTGAAAATGGAGAAAAACGAATTTAAAGATTCAGATAGAAATTACACTACTTTCTTTACTTTGAAAACTCCATGCATCATATGCAGGCCCTACAGCTATCTTATTACCTTCTTTCTCTTTAATTTGGTTGCCTTTGGCCCCTTTTTTATAATTTTTCTATCTACAACAGTTTTTACCAAAAAACTAATAATTTAATTTTTTGCTGCGATTTCTTTACATTGGGAAACATATTACATTCTCTACAATTTTTGTTATAAATGATTGGAACATTGGATTCTGGTTCCGTTCGATAATAGTTACAAAACTATATACGTATACACTGGAGGAGAAAATTTAAGGAATACCAATCATTATTAATTTTTTCATATACAGCCATAATGATACCAATTTTTATTGAAAACTTATCTAGCAATATACATATATGCAAAACTTAAAGAAATTCATTGAAAACTTTAGTGGCTGGACTATAAGGAGTATTAAAAATGCTAAAAGTTGGACATGAAGAAAAACCTAGTTAGAAGCTCTAAATATAAACAACATTTTTTTCTATGTTTCAAAACCATCTGCACTATATGAAGACCACTCAGCTAGTTTACTATCCTCTTCTTCTTTCAATTTAGTCACCTTTAACTGCTGCTTGGCAGATTTATATTTGCTCAATGAACTTTGATCACTTTGTTTTAGCTTTCACCTATCCCTAATACTGCTAATTTTCTTGCTAACAAGATTTACTTTGCTTGCTGCAACTTTTGCCTTAACTTTAAGTCTATCTTTATAACCCATATTAAATTCACTAACAGCTGCAATCACTGCAATTTGCAATTTCTTTCTTAATACAAAAACTTCTTTGTGACATTTACTCCAAGGAAACTTTCATTAGCATTTTGCGCTTCTCCTTTAATGCAGCTTTTCCATATAATAGTACTTACTAATCTCTTTATTTTTGTCTATGAGATGGAAATTGTAAGTAGAATAGTTCATGCAATTCATACTCATGGTCACACAAAACTTCTGCATAGAAATATGACCCTTACCAATGCCCAGAAATACATAAACTATTCTTCTATTTACATCAAAAGGTGACCTACTAGAATCACTGTTAACTCTTGGGCTATAATATGTTTTCACTTAACATTTACCTCAAGAATAGCATTCTAGCATCATTACTTTTTTATGGCTAGAACACCTTAAAAGTTTCATTATATTGTGACTTTGTGGGTTCGTGAAATGAAAAGTCCAATTGCACCACTCAAAAATGTTCTTTATTTCCATCGACTTACAGTTGAACACTTGCCAATTACACAGAATTACGTAATGCACACAATTACGATTCACCAGTTCATCCGTTAAAGTTCCACTTGCACTCGCGATTACGTAAACTCCTCCGACGCACGTACGCAGTCCGTCCCCTCACTGGACGCTCTTAACAGCTCGCCAAGAACTAACTCAACTCACTCATAGCATCCCTTTTTATAGGAATATCACTGTTTTCTAGACGTCTCTCGTTTTCAGTGAATCACCGTGAAGGTTCCAGACGGCAGAGGAAGGGGGAAGAGGCAGCCAGCGACAAGTGAAACTTCCCTAATCATCCCCTCAGTTAGTGACTGAGATTAATGGGTGGGTGTGGCGCGGCCTCTGGTCCCTTACTAAGCTGTCGTTGGTTGTGCTTTCCGATAATTGGGTGACACTGCTCCCTCCTCAAAGCTGGTCGTCCCGAACAGCACCATCGTAGTGGGCTAGACGATCCAGGTGTACCACCAACATCTTCCCTCGGGGAACCTTCTGGATGCGGTAGACCACGTCGTTAATCCTCTTCCCCACCCGGTATGGTCCTTGCCATGGCTGCTGGAGCTTCGGGCACCGTCCCTTGGTCCGGGTAGGACGGTACAACCAGACCAGGTCACCTTGCTGGAACCCTTGGCTGTTGGCTTGCCTGTCATATCTGGTCTTCATGCGGTCGCTCGCCTTCTGGATGTTCTGGTGAGCCATCTCGTGCATGTCGTGGAGATGGTCCACCAAGTTCTCCACATACACGGTCGCTGGCTGTTTCGCTTCCAGAGGGCTTCCAAAAGCTAGGTCACAAGGGAGGCGTAACTCTCGGCCGAACATTAAGCTGGCTGGCGTCATCCCAGTTGTGTCGTGTGTAGACGAGCGGTAGGCCAGCAAGAACAGTGGCACCTTGACGTCCCAGTTTCGCTGGTGGCTGGCCACGACCTTCCTCAGGTGTTCCTCTAAGGTCTTGATGTATCTTTCGACCATGCCATTCCGACTGGGGATGTAGAGGCGTCGTGCGGATCTTGTTCACCCCAAGCCTTTGTAGTGCCTCCTTCATTAGGTTGGACTCAAAGTTGGTACCCTGGTCACTGTGTAGCTCTAATGGCACCCCAAATCGACAGAACACTTGCTCCACGAGGCAGTCTGTGATTGTCTTTGCCTCTTGATTCGGGATGGCATACATCTCCGGCCACTTGGTGAAGTAGTCCACGACCACCATTAGGTACTTGTTGCCTCGGTCGGAAACTGAAAACCGTCCTGCAATGTCAACGGCGATCCGTTCAAATGGCGCTCCGATGTACTGCTGCATGCGACCCCGGCTCCTAGTCTGGGGGCCACGACTCGCCGCGCACACGTGACACTGACGGCACTATCTCTCAGCATCTGCTCGGAGTCTCAGCCAGTAGTAGCGCTGCCGTAGTTTTTCAATCGTTTGGTTCGCTCCCAGGTGTCCTCCCAAAGTACCGGCATAAACTTCCTTCAAGACTTCCAGGACCTTACTCCGGGGAAGTACCAACTGTTCTCTCTGCGTCTTCCCATCGGGTGACTCCCATACCCGGAACAACACGCCCTCTCTGGTCTTCAACGAGTCCCATTGGGCCCAGTACGACTTGTAGGTGGCACTCCTCGGTGCGATGTTCTCCCAGGTTGGTCTCGTCCCTGCCTCCATTTCCCTCAAGAGTGGCCCCAAGTCTGCGTCCACCAGCTGCTGCCTGCGCTATCCCAGCCGTCCGCAGGCACTGCCACAACTACTCGGACTGCTGCGGCACGCTCCTTCTCTTCCACTTTTGTGTACTGGCCGCACTCTTCTGGACAGGGTCTTCGGGACATGGCGTCTCCGTTACCGTGGCTCTTCCCTCTACGATGTTCCGAGGTGAAGTCGTACTCCTGCAGCCTCTGGACCCAACGTGCTGTCTGGCCTTCCAGGTTCTTAAAGCTCAATAGCCAGGTTAGGGCGGAATGGTCAGTCCTCAGGTGGAATGGCTGACCGTACAGGTACTTGTGGAAGTGCTCCAAGGTCTTTACTACTGCCAATAATTCTCTTCGGGTGACGCAGAAGTTCTTCTCTGCCTTGGATAGCATCTTGCTGTGGTAGGCTATCACCCGCTCATGGCCGTCCTGGATCTGCGATAGGACACCTCCAATGCAATGGTCGCTGGCGTCGGTGTCCACAATGAAGGTGCCAGCTGGTTGTGGGAAACCCAAAATTGGAGCACTGCACAGGGTTTCCTTTAGGTGCTGGAAAGCGTTTTCGGCGTCCTCTGTCCACGCATAAGGCCGGTGTTCCTCTGTCAGGCGGGTGAGGGGTTCTGCGATGTTGGAGAACCCCTTTATGAAGCGGTGGTAATAACTGCACAGCCCCAGGAAACTGCGCAACTCTTTCTTATCCTTTGGGCGGGGCCAATGTCTCACAGCCTGTGTCTTCTCCGGGTCTGTGGCCACTCCGGTTGCTGAGACTATGTGGCCTAAGTAGTTCACTTCCTTGCGGAAGAGCTGGCACTTCTTCGCGTTCAGCTTCAAGCTGGTCGCCTGCAGTCTCTGTAGCACCTTACTCAGATTCCCGAGGTGATCTTCAAAAGTCTTCCCGACGATGATGATGTCGTCCAGGTATAGCAGGCAGGCATCGTAAGTCAGCCCTCTCATCACTGACTCCATGAGGCATTGGAAGGTAGCTGGTGTGTTGCAGAGGCCAAAGGGCGTAACTGTGAACTGCCAGAGCCCTTGGCCCGTCGAGAATGCAGTCTTCTCCTTGTCTCTTGGGTCTAGAGCTACCTGCCAGTAGCCCGACTTCAGGTCCAGAGTCGAGAACCACTGTGCACCAGCTAGCGTGTCCAGGGTGTCATCAATCCGGGGTAAGGGGAAACAGTCCTTCCGGGTGACAGCGTTCAACTTTCTGTAGTAACAGAGCTCTCTTCTTAATAACCTCCATGCATTTAATTAAATTCTCCCTGTGTTCTAAAATGGTATTGACAGTCCGTGAATGATAATTCCATCCTGTCGGAACAGAGCGTGGCAATCGTTTCTGCACAACTTCGTCAAGCACAGATGTTCTTCGAGGAGAATTTGAAAAAAAAAATGTGCATATTCCTTGTAAATTGGCCAAAAATTTCCTCATACTGGTGTTTACTGAGGCTGTATTCAGCATTATTAAATTAAGTATAAGAGGCACAAGGATACTTCTCTTTCACAATTGCCTGAACACCGTGTTTTCTATCTCCCATGACGGATGCACCATCATAGGTCTGTGCTATAAGTTTATTCGGGCACCCTGACAGTTGCAGATCAAGTTCAGATTTAATGACTGTGGCAAGAGAGTCTGCATCATGACCAGCAGGCCGAACAAAACTCCAAAATTGTTCTACAGGCTTGTCATTCACAAGATATCTGTAGATAATAGCCATCTGATACACAGAAGAAACATCAGTGGTTTCATCTGCTATGACAGCAAGAAATTCTGCATCCTTAATCTCCTTCATTGTTTCCTCTTGGCATACCTCTAACATACACTGAAGAATTTCGTTTTGTATAGTTTTTGAAGTGCCCTTAAAAACAGTTGCTTTTTCCAGATGGCCCTTCAGGACACTATCGAGATCAGCGCTGAATACCAGGGTTTTGTGATGTATCAGATTCATCATATCCTCTCAAAGCCAGCTCAATTGACCCGCAAAATCGTATACAGTTTATTATGATATTTAGGACATATATATTCTGCGTAACTTTATCGTTATGCAGCTGTATGTTCCTTGTGTATGCACTGTCCATTTGTGCAGCAATATTAATATTGCCATACATTGCTAAACTTAATGCATTTTTTATATGAGACGAAGAGGACCCATGCTTTTTAACATGTCGTGCATGTGTTATATGTCTTTCGTTCTTTGCTTCAACCTGAATGTTCTAGCTTTTGACTTAATCGTTTGAGTTATAGAAATGTTTAGTATGGGCCTACCCATTCGTTTCACTTTCGATATTTCTTCAGCACTCCGTTGCGAAAAGGGCTTTTCCACTAAAGATTGCACAGTATTCATTCTATCAGAATTTTAAAAACGTACTAAAACAATAAGCACTATAAATAAAATGTTAGAATACTCAGTTTAACCTTAAACAAAGCTTTCTCAATGTTCTGCAAGCACGAAACCACACCACAGAACAAGCAGACACACCGATACAAACTAAGCAAAGCCTGAAGGTCACGCTATACTCGTTGCTAAGAGTACGAGGAGCTAGGTTGATAAACCTCCATTTAAGCAATGTATAAGAAGCCACTCCCATCTCTTCACCTTCCCGCAACCCCCTCAGAGAGCCCACATTTGGGCGAAATCTGAGGTTAACACTTCGCTGCAAACCTGGCGGCTCCTACAGCTAACCTCTGATTATTTCGACTTCTGTGGTCATGGGCAGCTACAGACGATAAGCGTAATTGAAACATGTTTGTATATAAAACAATGCAAACAAGTACAGCTTTAATGTACAAAATGCACCTGTTGTACATTCAAAATCAGTGGGTGTAGCGCAAACCTGCAACCTTATGGAGGAACCGCCCCTGCTCAGGGGGAATGGCTGACCGTACAAGTACTTGTGGAAGTGATCCAAGGTCTTTACTACCGCCAATAATTCTCTTCGGGTGACGGAGTAGTTCTTCTCTGCCTTGGAGGCATCTTGCTGTAGTAGACTATCACCTGCTCATGGCCGTCCTGGATCTGGGATAGGATGCCTCCAATGCAACGGTCGCTGGCATCAGTGTCCACAATGAAGGTGCCGCCTGGTTGTGGAAATCCCAAAATTGGAGCACCGCACAGTGTCTTCTTCAGGCGCTGGAAAGTGTCTTTGGCGTCCTTCGTCCACACATAAGGTCGGTGTTCTTCTGTCAGGCGGGTGAGGGGCTTGACGATGTTTATGAAGCATCGGTAATAACTGCACAGCCCCAGGAAACTGCAAAACACTTTCTTATCCTTTGGGCGAGGCCAATCTCTCACAGCCTGTCTTTTCTCCGGTTGCTGAGACTATGTGGCCCAAGTAGTTGACTTCCTTGCAGAAGAGTTGGCACTTCTTCACTTTGTCCGTGCGGCCGTAGTCACTGTTACCTTGGCTGAAGATGCGCTGGTATCGCCTCAGCAGTTGTCGAACTTTCTCCATCTGCTCTGCGGTCAGGTGGTCGGCCGCCCTCTCCAGTAGGCCTTCTAGCCGGGGCCCCAAGTGTTGCGTCGGCACAGACTCCTGTGTCTTGTCGATTGCTGTTATGCTTACCACGGGCTTGCACGTTGCCAAATCTGTCCCGGCCTGGACGTCGTGATCGGTGTCCGTTGGATTTACCAGTCTGGCACCTCTTCTCGGCACGGCAGCAATGCCCTGGCTACACATAGTCTGTGTACAGGCGTCTTCTGGTCCAGCATCATGTTCCTGGTTCTCTGGCCTTCCAGTCGCGCCGTTACCACCACCTCGCTCTTCGCGGGGACAACCACGTCTTCGTTCAAGACGACCCTGCAGATTCCAAGGCGCTCTTTGGGTTGACGGAGTATAACCTCTTCTCCGTTGAGCCGCAGGACCTTCCTGCCGACGTCGACCGTCGCCTCGTGGCTCCTGAAGGCATCCAGTCCCAGAATCACCTCCTCAGCCACCATCGCGACAAACACCCACAGATGCACGGCACTCTGTCCCAAGGTCAACTTCAGCAGAGCCTCCTTCTCCACAGGCAAGGTGTCGCCCGATGCCGTCATCAGCTGTTATGGTCGGCTCGGCTTCCTCGACGGCAAACCCTTGGCTATGTCGGGTCTGATGATGGTCACGGCTGCCCCGGTGTCCACCAGCACGCGGCACGGCTTCCCTCTCACCCAACCATCCGCGATGAGGCTGTCATCCATCCGCCGGCTGACGGCGCGCAGTGTCACTCGAGGGGATGGTGGTGATGGCGCCGACGTGCCCTTCGCCACGACGGCCCTTACTCGTTTCCCGGCTGCTCTCCCTGGTGTGGGCAGTCTCTCTCCAGGTGTCCCGGCTGTCCACATCCCCAACACAGGCCACTAGGTCTTCGCCGGCGTCCCTCAGCTGGTCTTCTGTCTGCAGTGTAGCGGACACACCTCGTTCTCGACCTCGGAGTAGCCGTCACTTTGGCCGCCTCCATCCTCAGTGCTGCCGTCAGAGCCTCGTGGATGGTTGTGTAGTCGCCGAGCATTAGGCGCTGACGTATCTCGGTGTCTCGTACCCCGACGACAAAGGCGTAGGTGGCTTCCCGGGATACGAACTCCGGTGGAAGGTCAACCAAGGCCTTGCTTGCCAGCTGCTCAATCACCAGGGCGAACTCCCGCAGCGTCTCCCCTGGCTTTTGCGACCTTGTCTTCAGCTGACTGCGGCAGGCTGCGGCTAGGCGGTGGTTCCCGAAACGGTTCTCCAGGGCCTCCCAGATATCCTTGGGAGCCACCGCTGTCTGGACGGCGTTTACGACTTCCGCGGCCCGTCCCTGGAAGCTGGCTATTAGCCGTGCGGCCTCCTCCTCCGGTGACCAATTGTTAGGCCTGGCCACCGTGTCGAAGTGGCGGCGGAAGACCTCGAACGTTGACGCGCCGTCATATTTTGGTGGTTTGACGCGCGCCGATGTTGTGTCGCGTCCCGGCGCGTCGGCCTTCAAATCCTTCAACCTCCTGCCGACGACGTCCTCCACCATGGCGTTCAGGGACTTGACGCTGCTGTCGGCCTTTCCTTCCAGCTCATTAACGCGGTTTGCCAGGTCTTCGACGCGCTTGTCCACTTGGCCGATCCGCTTGCCGAGCCCCGTGACGTCCTCCTTCACACCAGCCAACTGTTCCTCAAATTTGATATGCTTTCATACCACTCTGGTTTCATTTCAAAGCTAGGTAATAGATAGGGAATTCTATCTTTTTCGTTGCATCTTGGCCATATGCATGGTAGTCGAGCAGTAAAATGTAAATGTCTTGTAAGTAGACCAACATGAGTTTGAATTCTTGATGAGCATGTTTCTTTTAATTATTGTTACTTTAATAGCAATATCATATGTTTTTCTCACAGAACATAAATAATATTTTAAACCCATTCATTTATAAAAATGCATATAACATATTCCTATCATTTTCAAAATAAATGCCATGTCATTTGAAAATTACCTTAATATTGGTTGTGTAAACAGTTGGAGTCATTCATCTGTAATGAATGGTGCTGTGTACTACTGTGTCAAGAAATTTCCAGGAATTGGTCAATCAAATATAAAATATGTATTATTCTCCAATTTTTTTTTTATCGGCTTCAAAGTAGACCCCTTCTGTAATTATATATTTATGCTAATGAATAATCCAATTATCAAAACATTTTTGTAGGCATTTTTTTTAAACTCTGTCAACTGTTGCCATGAATTCTTCTTTTGTCCTATATCGACTGAAAATGGGTACCTGAAAGTGATAACTTGAGTTTTGGAAAGACAAGTTAAGTTGGCTGGGGCCTTATCAGGTGAACATGCTGGTTGTTTGATGAGATTTGTTGAGCTTTTGGCCAAAAATTCGTTCACAATGATAGACTTGTGAGCTGGGGCATTATCATGGTGCAGAATTGATGAGTTGCCTTTCCATAAATCTGCTCTTTTTCGCCATATTTGTTCTCTCAAATGCCATATAATGCTCACATAATAGTCTTTATGTCCGTCTTAGCTTATGGCAAGAATTCCAAGTGCGGCATTCAATGATAATCGAAAAAAACTGTCAACATGACTTTCATTTTTTATTGAGTTTGACGTGCTCTTTTGGATTTCGGTTCAGTTGGAAGGAGCAACTCGGAAGTTTGTTGACTGGTTTGCATGTCAAACGTAATGCTACATCTCATCACCAGTTACTATATGTTTCATGGATCTGGGGTTGGAGCTGGCTAATTTTAGAATGCCTTCAGTGATCCTTACATGACTGAGTTTTTGCAGAAAGTTCAAGTCTTTTGGAACTAATTGAGTGGCAACACGTCTCATGCCCAAACAATGGTTTAAAATGGTATGAATCGATTCAAGAGACATAGAAAGTTCCACTGCAATTTCTCTCAGACCTAAATGACGATTTTCAGACACCATTTCCTTCAATCAGTACTTGCATATGGTATAATTCTATGGGGTAACGGTTCTGGGCGGGAAAAGTATTTAAAATTCAGAAAAAGATAATAAGGGTAATGATGCATGTAGGTTATAGAGAGTCATGTAGACCATTATTTACAAAATTAGGAAGACTTACACAGCCCTCATTATATTTATACAACTTAATCGATTATGTACATACCAACCAGGATAATTTTTTGATTGGTCAAAACCAGCATAACTATGATACACGACATAAGAGCAGCATAAAATTTTCAGCCCGTAGACTGGCCTTGCTTGAAAAAAACACCTACTATTTGGGAATTAAGGTATTCAACAAACTACCACTGCCAATTCAGAAAGAAAAAAGTAAAACTCTATTAAATTTTAGATGAGTCGCATTTTTTACACACTTACGAAAGTGAAGCAGATGTGTAAAAAATGCAACTCATCTAAAATTTAATAATTTTTCGCTTCACTGTGGTGTTCCAATACAGTTGAATCTCGATATATTAAAGTAAAACTCTGTTCAAAAAACATGTTAAGAACCTACTTATTAAGAAAGTCTATTACTCTGTTACAGAATATATGCAAGATGACAAACTACTTATTGATTTTGTTAGCTGTATAGTTTTAAGCAATAGCAAACATTTATTCTTTTATATTAATCATTAATTTTATATGTAGTTTTTACATTTTAATATATACTGATGAGATACCAGTTTATGAGCTTTGCTCAAATATGTAAATGTTATTGTGTCAATAAAATTTGATTTGATTTGACTGTAGCGATGTTCAGTTCAATTGAAACTGTTGACGGCTGACCAGCAAGGCAAGTCCTCCACCACATCTCGACCATTTTGAATTCACTGTACCACTCATATACATGTGTTTTTGATAATGTTGATTTACCGTAAGCCCCTTGTAATATTTTCATTTGCAACACAAAATTAGCGAGAGATTCTTTGTTCATTATTTTTATTCATTGTAAAATCGCAACACACCTTTGAGATGCATTAACAATATGTCCCCTGCAAACAAACTAGGTGACAGATTACAATCAAACTCCGTGTGGGTATAGAGGACAGATGTACCAACTTAGCAACAATAATGATTTCTAATCCTCTCATACAAGAATTTTATATGATCAATTACCAGTACTTTCTTGACAATGTATAATGCAAAGTATCCTCTTGTGAAAATTGCATTAGGCATTTGGCCTCATCCATACCCCGTAGAATGAGGGCAGTAATAGAAGCAGAGGGTTTACACACTCATTTTTATATAATTTTACATAAGGGAATAAAGCATTTATTTCAGTTAGTTTAAAAATAGAGTAGAGTGTTTCAGGTTTTATGTGTGAGCATAAATGCCATAAAATCAAGTAAACCTTAGCAAAATTGGAAGTTATATTACAATGTATGTAATACACATTTCGTATTTCTAGAATAAAAATATCTGGGATTCAAAACTTTGTAAATTTAGCTCCGACATACTTGTCTATAACCGCTCGGCTATCTTTGCACGTTTGGTAACTGAGGCTCAATTTTTCGCATACATTACAGTGTGTGAAAGGAGGAAGGATTCCCTATGTGGTTATGCAAAAAATATATGGAACAATACACAAGGTGTGAACATTCTCATTATTATTTTTTTTTTTTGTCAAAGGGTGTATGGTGATGTAACCCAGGGTACACAGGTATCTGGACCTGAATCTTGTCCAGCTTGGGAGTATTTTTCAATTATGGAACAACTTTTTGAGTTTGATTATGAGTCACTATGTTGAGTGTAAACATAGTGTCTCATTAATCAAACTCAAAAATGAAGAATACTTCACTGTTAATAATGCTTCTGCTTTTAATATTTATGGAACTTGTATATTGCAGACTGCTGTAGTGTTATCTTGCTACACTGTTGGATATGTTATGGTTATTTCCACCTCCTAAGTGATTAAACATTCTTTTGGAAGGCAATAATCATCCTTTGATTTAATTACAAATAACTTTCTTTAGTTTGCCAACATTAATTACTAACCACAGGTAGATATAAAAACTAAATACAGAAAACAAAATATCTTCCTGAACATACAATTTCTTCGGTTAACCTTTTGAATATTTCAAAATAGTGTTAATGTTGCAAAATGAAAGAAAACTGTAACAGAATACTGATTTTTATTACTATTCTTTAATTTTTACATATATACATATGTATCTAACACTAAGCTATATTGCTTTGAAAATTGTAGTCACAATAAAGAGGTAATGATGTTTCAATTCAAGCATCATATTAGGACAAGAGGAACCAACTTATTTTGAGATGTTCTGAGATCTACTACTATTATGTATGTAATCTTGTTTTCTGTGCTTATGAAATACCTATTCTTCACTATAATGCTGAATTTAAGTTAAATAAATTTGGTGTGTGGTGTGTCAGAAAGATTTCAACATTAAAACTGAAGAGTGCCAGATCTGAGGTTGCTTTTCACTGTTCCATGGTATCTTTCACTATGTCATTAGCTTTCCTTTCTGTGCGAAAAAAATTACACCTCTGTAAGAGAAAAAAAAGTAGATATATATACGAGGCATGTCTTTTAAGTCAGTACCATTTTCCACTGCAGCGCTACGGTCGGCATTCCGAGCATGTGCGCTGGTTACCTACATCTATTGTCTATGCACTGACGCCATTACAGTCTGATTCTTCATCATATACATTGGTTACTGAGTGTTTAAGATGCCTCCGACAATCGTGAGTCCCGCCGATTGTGAAGTATGGGCTGTTATACGATTTCTTAGTGCTAAAGGCGTAAAACCGATTGATATTCATCGTGAGATCTGTGAAGTTTACGGACAAAACATTATGAGTGATGGAATGGTAAGGAAATGGGTGAGAGCATTTAAAGATGGCCGCACAAATGTGCATGATGAAGAATGGAGTGGGCGTCCTTCGGTCGTTGCTGAAGATTTGGTGCAGGAAGTGGACGGAAAGGTGAGAGAAAACAGACGCTTTACAATTTCATCATTGTGCAACTTTTTTCCTCAACATTCTCGTAGTGTTTTGTATCGCATTGTGACCGAAAACTTGAAGTACCGGAAATTGTGTTCACCTTGGGTTCTGAAAATGTTGATGGATTCGCACAAAACCCAATGTTTAGGCAGTGCATTGACTTTCCTTGAGCGGTACCACAATTAAGGTGAAGATTTTTTAGACCAAATTGTTACTGGTGACGAAATATGGGTGGCCTACATCACACCAGAATCGAAACAATCCATGGAATGGCGACATTCATCATCACCCACAAAAATGAAGTTTAAGCAAACAATTTCTGCCCGGAAAATCAGTTTTTTGGGACAGAAAAGGAGTATTGCTAGTGGAGTTTCTGCCTCGTAATGAGACAATCAATGCAGCGTCTTATTGTGAGACATTGAACAATCTGCGCCATGCAATCCAGAACAAAAGACGTGGCAAGTTGAGTAAGGGTATCGTTTTGCTGCATGACAATGCCCGTCCACATGTGGCTAATCGGACCAAAGATCTCATCAAATCTTTTCAATGGGAAACTCTAGATCATCCTCCATACAGTCCTGATCTGGCGCCCAGCGACTACCATTTGTTCCTGCACTTGAAGAAACACCTGGGCGGTCAGCGTCTTCAAGATGATAACGAACTCAAAACAGTTGTGATACAGTGGTTAACAAGTCAGGCAGCAGAATTTTATGAGGAGGGTATTCAAAAACTGGTGTCACGATATGACAAGTGCCTCAATATTCACGGAAATTATGTAGAAAAGTAGATTACGGTACAGGCTTTCATGTAAAAATAAAATTATTACGATATCTATGCAAGTCTTTTTTTAATTACAAAACGGTACTGACTTAAAAAACATGGCTCGTATATATATTCTCCTAAGATTTTGAATACTAATTCCTGAATTTTTATTTAATATTTCATAAATCTAAACTTGTGCAGGAATAAAACGGCTAGGACTAAAATGACATAAGCTTAATAAGACAGTGATAAGGATTAATAGTAATTGATGGGTAATGGAAGTACATGAAGAGCCCTTCATATCAATAACAATGTAGTTTAAGAAATGCATTGTGCTTGAAGCAGGGAGAAATGCAGCAGAATGATACACTATATATTTTTCAAACCCCTCACAAATATTGCTTAATGTACAGAATGTTATTCCTGGACTGCATTTTTATTGGTTATTGAGCAACCGCCTTCATTGTTATTTTAAAACTTGCCATTATAATAGAGTTTTAATACTCAGATGGGGACACCATTATTTTACCAGAAATGAGCCAAATATGACAAAACTAGTAAAAATAGATTGAAATTCATTAAATGTAAAAATGTTAAAGACTGGCAGCAATTCAAATGATCTGAAAACAAATCTAGATTAGTTGTCTTTTTATTCCTTTTTACTTTGCCCCCTCCCTCAGTCAAAATGTGTCCACTTGTTTAGCAATTATAATTTCATTTATTTAATGTGTCCAGTTATGCTATACTTTGGAATTTAGTAAAAGCTGTGCTATTGATACAACAAGGAGAAACAGTGAGGGAGTTATCTGCCAGATATAAATCCTCCTCTTTTCTCATCCCAATTCAAGCATTTTAAATGGATGGTTTATGGTGACACAATGGTGATGGCTGCAATAGATATGTGGCAATGGAGTGACAGTGTTAACATACAGTAATAAATAATAATGATAGTGATAATAGTGATAACGATGATGATGGTAATAATAATAATAATAATAATAATAATAATAATAATAATAATAATAATAATAATAATAATAATAATAATAATAATAATAATAATAATAATAATAATAATAATAATAATAATAATAATAATAATAATAATAATAATAATAATAATAATAATAGTTATAAACAGTATTGTATATGACAAGAAAGGGTTATTTTCTCTGTACAAAAAAGGGTATTTGTCAAGTCTTCATGAGCAAAATCTATTTGCATTGTGACTGTGTATACAGAGTACTTATATGCAAGTGCAACCGTATCTGCATGAAACAGAGGATATCAAACTATGCAAAACTTTGACAATCCTGCAGGAATTAATGCTACTGTAAAACAGAAAGTTCATTTTTAATTGTTTAACTAGCCCTACTTACCAAAAACATAATGAAAACTAAATGCTTGAGAGCTTCATGAATTTGTGCTGTTAAAGTACAAATGCAGTGCAATTAGAATAAAAAGGTCTATTGACTTATTTTTTTTTTTTTTTAAGGCTGTGATTGATTACTAAAAATTTGGTCTTTGCTTTATTAAATATCCTCTGTCATATTTACAAAAGAGTACAGTTTATACACTTACAATCTGCACATTTCAGTTTCAATAAACAAAATATAAAACTACAGAGCTATGTTTATTGAACATTCAAACTGTTTTAAAATGCCAAATTTTGAGTAACTCTCCATCTCCTATAACAGAAGTAGCTGAATCTGTACAGTGTAATGAAGTCAAGTTTTCACAATAATTGTAGTTGAAGTTACCCAAGCCAACATACAATCAATAAAAACAAATGCATTTAACAAAATTTATTTAAAACAGCTGAATGAAAACCATGTCTAGAAATACATTTCAGTAAATGCTTTACTATTCTTATTTTACTATCAGCGAGTACTGTGCTTAACCTGATTTCAATTTCAATGCATTTAAAGCTTCCAAAAATAAACAACTGGAAGTTAAAATGAATACTGACAAATATTTGTAAATGGTTACAAGAATGTGATAAAACATTAGTACCATTTTTTAAACCATGGCTGAAGAAATCAAAACACAAGATTTTACGGTATATCTAAGACCTTAAGTTGGACTGTTACTTTGACTCGCAAAATGACAATCCCAGAATATATCTTTAAAATTATTTCAAATTTAAGCAAATTACTAACAATATTATCCTTTAAATGCCTATCAAAATTTACATAAATATTTTTATGGCTAAGAGCCATTTAGGATGTGATTTAGAAACACGCCTTACAATGCTAAAAAACAAATCTTAAAACTGAACAGCGCACTGCCCAGTGATAAATATACAGTTATTATATTACTCTGAAAAAAGTAATTTAAATTAAATAAATATAATACAATATTAAACACAGGATTTAACACAGAATTTGTTTAAAACTATTTATTGTAAACAGAGCATTAAACAATGTATATACAAAAGCTTAAATTAATTCTCCTTGTTACTACACATTCTATTAATTTTAAATTAAATATTAAAGCAATTTACAAGAATAATTATTTATTGTGAATACTCCATATGAATATAATTGTAATAGAGGTAAAAGTATTTGAGGGGAATTATGGCCCATTCCAGCAGCTATAAGAGGCAAAAGTTTTACCACTTTCCTCACAATTGACTAGTAATATGATTAATAGGGAAAACCATGATTGATAACAAAAGTGGTTGTGTACCTTTGTCCCTGCATTGATAAATCATTCAAATAGAAAAGCCCTGTTGCTGTGCAGATACAATGTTTCTTTTTCTTGCTTACATTTATGAAAGTTATGGTTTTGGATTCAGCACTCTGCGGGGACACTTATGCACATGACATTCAAAGATTTCTTACAGCCATGGTTGACACAAAATGCAGTAACTGCTCTCTTGAGAATGCTGTCAAGATAGTATACATAGATACAGCTATATTAATCAATAATCTAGGAACATTAATGAAATAACTGAAAATTAAATTTATACTAAATGATGTATGTTTCCATTAGAATTTTAATAACACTCTAATATGCATTAGAATGTTTCAAAAATGGCCTACTACATATTACTTCAATGAGTTCAATTATTTTACGCTTTAGTTTTTTTTTTTTTTTCTCCTAATATTTCCAATAGTTGTCTTATAGCATAAACTACAACCACAGATTTGATTTTGTCATACTGAAGAGAGTTTCCCCTATTTCCCTTTACTTGTACTGGGAGAAGGTGATTCTAACTCACCAATTACAACTACTGGGAAGTTTAATTTATTTTTCCAGTGCTTTGGTATGGGTTATAAAAATATTTAGAAAAATAATAATTATAATGATAATTATAACAGAGGGGGATATTAACACTGTCGGCTAATTTTTATCTTTGGTGTTTATCTTAGAAATCGAATCACTACTGGTGACTGTTTATGTGAAAGGTAATAAGCATCATAACTGACCGAAATTGCAAGCATTTTAAAAAACCAACTAAAAGCTGGAATGAAACTTCAGCAAATCACCACCATAAAGAAATAGCTGCCAGAGAGGCCACCAAGTCTTGATTTTTAGACATACTATTAATTTGCTTCTACTCTTATATTAGGAACCAAGTTTCTGTTAAGAAGCTCTGACAAGGTTCTTTCTTTTTTTTGCTCTGCTTCATTTTCTCTGCATTTTAGAATAACAAGAAAATTTGTACATAGGCAGAAAAAAACCAGAAGATAATGTGTTTCTATCTACAAAAGGTACATTCATTCTCAATCAGAGGACACATTTAAAAAGAATTAAAGAAAATAGGCTCAAATTTTCTCTCCATGGGTGTTATCCGCTTCAGTGTTAACTACATATACTTTGTTTATTTACACACACACACACATAAACATACATACATGGAATATTAAGTAGTTGCAAAACTGGAATATCTGATGGAAAACATAACTCTTCCTCCCACTTATGAAGAAATCATTCATCCCTTTCAACATCTGTCAGTATATTATTTTGTGCAGTACAAGGAAACTTACTCTAACAGTTCACAACTTTTAGTTCTCCTGAAAACTACGCATATTTTATGTACAACTCAGATTTAATATTAAATACCATAAATACACCTAAAAGACAACTTTCTACAATAAAATATTTAACCACAATGAAGTAATCAATAAACAATATTACAAACTTTTTGGTTTAGAAATCCTGATTTGGTAGCAGCTCCTTAAATGAACATTGTATGTTCAGGAATGTGTTGTACATCAATTACTATAGTTCTCACACTCACTCAAAAAAAAGGGGGATTGGTGAGAAACTGGTTGGATCCACCCAATGGGTAGAAAGATTGAGGCCACGAAAAAAGCTATAAATAAATAAATAAAAAAATGCCACATTAAGTATGTATCATGCTGTTACAATTATGGAGGTAAAAGCAGCGCTTAACTTACTCCTCTAAGTATTCCTTCTCTTCCCACTTATTCTTCCTCTTTCAGTCAATATATAGATCTACAGTGAGATCCAGAAGCGTAATCTTGGTTGGTTTCGTTTATTTGCCTGCTAAATATTTTCTTTTCAAAATAGCCAGGTAGTTTCGAAAATGGCATTTGTTTGTTGCGAGGTGAAACAGAAGTATCATTTTAAAAAATTCTGCTAAGTCAAATTTTTCGTGTAGGAAATTATAAAACAAACTTTCAAACACTCTTATTTCGTTGGTAGCGACTTGCCGAAAGTTTAAGCTGAAAAATGTTACACAGTCTTCGTGATTAGGGCAAAATAAATAAATTAACAATATATCCATATTCCAATACTTTTATAACAGCACAGAGCCTTGGCCATCTGTCATCTCTGTTCTGCAATTCCTTCCAACAACCAACATCAGCATCTTTTTGGAGAAGCTGCAGATTAAAGACAGACGGGAGACTAGTAAGTGATGTCACTACTGGGATGGCTGTTGCTGCCCACTAGTTGCTACTCTCGCAGTTGGGTGGGAGAAGAGCACTGCTGTGCCCCCTGGATCTGTTGGTATTGATGTATGTTCCTGTAACAATGAACATATATACTTAATCAGTATTACTGTTTAAATGTGTGGTGAAAATGCTTACCTTCCAATAATACCTTAAATATGCAATTTGCATAAAATTATTAATGCAGCACATCAATGCATTTAGAAAACACAGGAAATGGCTCAAGAAGCCTCAATGTAATCATAAATCAACTTTTCAGCCTATATGATCTAAAAGCATTGTTTGCATTACCAGCAAACTATATGCACAAATATTTATTTACAATAGGCTTTACAATTAATAAATTGTAATACACAACTCTTGCACTATGCACAATATATGCTGTTGATATTCCCAGATAACAGGAACAGTTATTGCAATTGCCTAAGCAACATCTATCCCTTTCCAACTTGGTTTTTTCTTTTCCCTGATTGACCCAAGGAAATATAAATTAAGTGAAAGAAGACAAAGTATCACAGGAGCAATAGGAGCATTACCAATTTGCTGCAGATGATGTAAATAAGCAGTGACCTGCTCAGTAGGCTTATAGTCTTGTAGGCATGGAAGTGAGTACTTGTTTGATTACAATTCATTACACATATTTCGCCCGCCTCGGTAGCATGGTGGTAGCGTGTATGCCTCACGTTCAAGAGGTCCCGAGTTCAAATATCGGTCAGGGTGAGTTACCTGGATAAGGCTTTTTCCGGGGGTTTCCCTTGTCCTGAAAGATGAATGTTGGGTAACTCTAAGCTCTATGGACCCTGGGCTCATTTGAGCACCATTTCACCCATTCCATTCATCGTCTGATTTGACTTAATGTTGGAGGACGTAAAAAAAAACAAAAACAAAAAACCACATTTTTCAATTAACTTTAAACAGAATCGATTAAAGACACTAGACAACACTTAGTTGTCTAGTGCCTTTAATCGACTCTCTTTAAAGTTAATTTATCATAACATTACTGTTTTCAACACTTCCAAGAAAGGAATTACATTTTTCAATGTTTTCATTCAATATTTAATGAAAAATATAATCCACTCATAGCTAACATGTACATTTTTGGTTGTTTTGTTTGACTGAATTTGCACTAAACTGGTGCATACAGACCTCACCAAAAACAGAATGAAAGGGTTGAAGTGTTCACTGACAATTAAACTTCTGTCTTAAAGACAAGAATAATTTAAAATGTGTTCAACTTGTGAAAACACATAAAAGAAATCTGTTGGGAGCAATAGGCATAATTGTCATTGTGTGTTTATGAAAAAGCAAGTACGATGGGTAAAATGAAAGCTGGTGGATGAGTAATGTGACTGTTGAATGTTTGTCTTTTCAATACTTTGAATATTGATCACACAGAAAATGAAATTAGTCACATTATCAACTAAGTTAAGTGGAGACTCTGTTACAAATATTTTTATTTGTGTAATAACTTTGAATATTGCCAAACTTCCCTTGCAAGCATTTCCACCAAATTATATAGTCACTTAATTTACCACTGAACACAAATATTTCGTCATTTTCTGCATTTTCATTTAGTGTTACCAGTACTAAGCGTAAAATATTAAAGATGACTTCTGGCTGGTTTACTACTAGAGTGGCACTTGGTGGAGTACCCAAGATGTATAAGGGTAAAGGAACCACCCCTTGTCTCCTACTGGTCACTCGTAGGCAGAGGAGATTGCCACATTATTTATCTGGTTGGTTCTTTGGGGTTTTGGTATTGAATTATCTACCAAAACCTCAAAAAACCAACCAGATAAATAATGTGGCAGTTTCCTCAGCCACACAGCGATTGGGGGTGGTCGCTCCCATGGAAACCAACCAGGAGTCGAACCTTTTCTGCAGATGCCCAAAGAGTTGTGGGCAAAACATTAGATGATAATTCAACTGGACCACGGCCTACAAGTCCAGAAACTATGTTCTATTGGAGAATTTAAATTAGTTTTTTTATTTTTTTGGAACATAAATAAGCAAATATATATGAGGTCCTTTAAAAAGTACTGCAAATTTTGGGTTTTTTCAGTAAGTATTTATTTATTAATGAATATCTATATTTTACCTTTCAAAGTAATCCCCACCATATATTACACACTTGTGCCACATTTTTTCCAACCCTGAAAGTACTTTAAAATATCGGTTTTTGTGATCTTGTTCAGCTCCTCCTTCAATGCCATCTTTATCTCCTCAATCATGGCATAGCGTCGTCCTTTCATGGGCCTCTTCAGTTTTGGGGACTAAAAAAAGTCACAGGGTTCGAGGTCTGGGGTGTATGGTGGCAGCGGTATCATAAGAATGTTTTTGCCAAAAAATTCGCACACAAGCAACGATGTGTGAGCAGGAGTGTTATCATGGTGCAAAAGCCAATTTTTGTTCTTCTACAAATCCAGGCGTTTCTGGCAGATTGCTTCGCGCAAATTGCACTTAACTTGCAGGTAATATTCCTTACTGACGTTCTACTCTGTGGCCAGAACTCATGATGCACCACGCTGCTGCAACCGAAGAAAATTGTAAGCAAAACTTTCACATTCGACTGAACTTGGCGCGCTTTTTTCGGTCTTGCCTCGTGTGGCAGTATCCACTAGGATGACTGAGCTTTAGTTTCCACCAGTACCAGTCACCAGTTATGACCCTCTGGAGCAAATTTAAGTCGTCGCGGACGAAATTTAACAGGTCCTTAGCAACGTTAATGCGATGGTGTTTTTTTGGTGAAAATTGAGCAACTTTGGTATGAATTTTGTGGCAACCCATGCCCAAACATTGGTTAAAATCGAATGGCACGAGTCAATTGATATGTTTAGGTCCTCAGAAACGTCTCTAATGGCGATTCGACGATTGACCAATACTACTTTCTTCACTTCTTTAATGTTTTTGCTGTTGTTGACGAGCTTGGGTGTCCAGGACGCTCTTCGTCGTTCACTTCTTCTCGATCCTCTGAGAATTTTTTGTACCACCGATAAACGTTGCTTTGGTCCAAGGTAGCTTCACCATATGCCATAGTCATAATTTGGAATGCATCCGCGCACTTAATTATTTTCACACAAAATTTGATACAGATTCCTTGTTCCATTTTTTGGAATAGGCAAAAATCGAAGACGAGCCAAAACACGTACAAGCAAAATAGCTGTCAACAATTAACTGAACATTCAAAATGGCCGAGCTTGTCAACATATGTGAAGGACACGAGTACCAACAGAACGCCACAAAAGAATAAAAAATCAAATACATGCAGCCCACAAAAATTCAAAATTTGCGATTCTTTCTGAACGTATCTCGTATATATAATAATAGTAATAAACTCAATAGTAAAAACTTTTTCACTTTATATGTAACTTAAAGAAAATAGTTTTTTAAACATAATAAAGTACTCCAGTTAAAGTGTATTTGTTCAAAATATACATTCAGAACAAATGCTTTTCCAAATAACAATGCATTACAAAAAAATTTAAAATGACTGGAAAAGATGAAGCTTACAAATGGTCACTAATGCCCAAGCATGATTACTTCTTTTAATATCTGTTTTAACTTGTATGACCTAGAAGTTAAAAATGGAATATGTAAATTTCATCTGTGATGTGTTTCTTAAAAGAATCACACTGAATTATTACTTACCGATACATGCTGAATTGGGTTAATCATGGGAATTGCCAGTGAACGGCTAAATGGTCTTCGCTCTCTTTCAGGGTCTTGACTGTTACCGTCCACACAGCTGAAAAATGAAAGTTCTTTAATAATGAAGTTCATAACATGTACTTTAAAAATACAATATTCTGAGACTGAATTAGTAGTTTATGATAGCACCTACACATGTTATACAATGTAACAAATATCAAAAGTAATGAATTAATTGCTTAGTTATCTAACATGCACATAGCTGATATTCAAAGTCAAATTATACAATTACCTACATTTTTCTTCCATTTCCCATTATGTTTAACACTAGTTGTTGCATCCTATTCTTAAATTTAATGCATCATACTACTCGTAACCAGTATAGTGAGGAAAAAGCAACAGTTTAAAATCTATTAGTTTATTTCTTTATATCTGTGTAGCTTTTAACTATTGTTACCATCATCAAATTTGACCATATTTCTTCACAATTTTTCTCCCCTCAATGTTTAATTACAAACCTATTCACTCCAAAACTCATAGAACTACATTCCAAAATACAGTGCAAGCTATGAATACAATTCTTTACAGAAAAATAAATACAATTCCTCACTTTAATAAATCTACTTCTTATTCAATTTAAGCACTTTATTCAGATTCCAAGCTACCCTTACTCTCTGTGCTTAACCACTATAGTGTTTTTTTTTCTTTTTAATTTAAGGTAAAGATATCAATAGATTTGTAAAAGAACATTTTACATTGTCAAAGTATTATATGGTGTATCCCACTCACTACCTAACCCAGAATTAATTTTAACAATTGCAGTACTAATGAAGATGCAATGAAAATCATTGAACTTGGAGTAGCCACAAAGTGTTTATCTGCTGGCTTATTTGGTTGACTCTGTGATTGTTCATAATTGTTGATTGTTTTTATTTGTGTACATGCAGGAAGTTGACAATAAATGAGAGAGGAAGCAACCGAGAATTTAAAGGAAAGGCTACTGGTGTGTTCCTCTAAATCACTCTGCAACGTTCGCAAGAAACTGGAATGTTCAGAAACACTTGTCAGCAGGCTGCAAAAACTTCAAAGCCTTATGATCACCATTCCACTATAGTGCATGAATTAAAAGGAACTGACAAAATGAAATAAGCTTGTTACCGTCAAATGTTTCTAACATTTCTTCAAAATGATTTGACCATTCTGGACTACATCAGGTTCACCTGCTGGGATATATAAATAATCAAAATTCCCATATTTGGGCAAGTGAGAACCACTAAACAATAAGCGAAAAGCCCTTTCATTCAGAAAATATTGGTGTATGGTCTGCAATATCTCCGTGGTTTAATCTTCTTCTGTACAACTAATGCAACAAATGAATATCTTGAAATATTCAGTATGTGTAGCAATATGCTACACATCAATCGCCAGCATGATTGAAATTTAGCCTTTTTTTCGGCGACCACATCATTTTGAAAGGGCTTTCACTGCCATGTTCATCCAACCTGACATCACATGATTCTTTTAGGACATCTGAAAGGGAAAATTGATAACAACAATGCACAAACTATCGACACTTTGAAAAAAAAAAAAATCATCACACAGGCAATAAACACAAATATCAGTGCGAAAATATCCAACAGTAGAGTTGTAGGAATTCAATCTTGCCTGCAAGCAAATGTCAGCCACTTCCAGCATGTTATTGCAGAAAATGGCAAGTGTCTTCAAATTTCATTGCAAATCTTCAATAGTATTTGAGCTATAAAACTAAATTCCAGATTTGATAGTGAGTGGGAGGCACTGTATTTACCATGATTAACAAGTATAAACATGTATTATGTATTTAAGTATCCTTTAAAATTAAGGTTAGTCTTAAATTTTTCAATTCCATTACTTCCCTCCACTGCTTGATAATATTATCCAAAATTCTATACCAGTTAAATTTAAAGGGAATCGATTAATGATGCTAAACAACACTTTTAAATTTTCCCGGAACATGTTTCAGAGACTTTGCCTCCATTGTCAACCAGACGTCGGAGTCGATGTCTGGTTGACGATGGAGGCAAAGTCTCTGAAACATGTTCCAGGAAAATTTAAAAGTGTTGCTTAGTGTCATTAATCGACTCCCTTTAAATTTAATTTATTACAACAACACTGTTTTCAACACTTCCAAGAAAGGAATTCTATACCAGTATTTCAGTTTTTGTTTTTACTATAAGATTAACTTCTAATGATTACCTCCAATATAGCCTGGAGCACATATTATTCACATGGGCATTCATAGTCCTCTCTAGCAATTGATTTTTTATGATGGGTGCTCAGTATAATAAAAATAAATGCACTTTTGCTAAGTATTCTTACTATTTACATTTTATGTAGTGTTTATCTAGCAAATAATACAATAAAATAATGAATCCTATATATAAAACAAGGTTAAAACATACCTGGCACGAGTTTCTTTTTGTTTTCTCTGGAAATGTATGTATGCTGCTATGCATACAATCATTACAAGAAAGACAGCTATAGTGGCACCACCTGCTATGCTTGCTGTCTCTAACATCACTCGCTGTCTTGACGCTATTAACAGATAAATGTTTACTTCATACATTCACAAGCACACAATGAATTTTAAATAATACTAATTCTTATTAAGGTTCTATGAACAACTGCAAATAAAAAGGGTGGAAGGGGATTTAATTGCAAAGTAAAGCTATAATTAGAGTTGAACAACAGGAACTAAAATAATTGTACCTTCTGAGAAAATAAGTTTAGCGATTAATTCATTTAATGTTCTAAACCTCATGATTCCCATGAAACATGATGATTTGTGAAGAGCTGCTGCATGCTCTTCCACATATATAAAGTGTAATTCTCTCTTAAAATAAATGCCTAAAGTTTTTGCACGAGTAATATTAAAATGTTAAAATACTACTTAAATCAACAAAGCTTACCTTTCTTATAATTTATTTTCAATAACAAATACCAGTCGTAAAAACTATATGTAGTCGGTTAATTGACACTCGTCACTTACTTTTATATATTATTGAGGGACTAGTTTCAAAGGCCATTGCCTCCATTTTCAACCTCTCTCCAACTGAGTTGAAGAATTAACATTTTCTTAAGTTAAGTGAAGCTTTTGTTACAAATTGTTATATTTGTATAATATTCATTGCTTCACTGTAGCTAGCTTCATTTTCTACATAATCATTTGACATCACTGTTAGCATTTTCCTCCAAACACACATAACAAATACAAAATATATAAAATCACAGATATAAAGAGTATCACACAAATATATACTTCTATTAAATCTTCATTTTATTTATTTTACTTCATTTCTGGATCCTTATAATTTGTGCAAGTGGTTTCTTATGAAGGAAATACCATAAGAAATAGTTGCAATTTTAGTAGTGTTGAATTAGATTTAAAAACTCAAAACAAAGTTGACATTCGAGGCATAGGTCTTTTGCTTAGCAAGCTCTACCATTGTTACCAATTTATATGCACTGTTAATTCTAACAGGTTTATGAAATTACCTTAAGCTAATTTAAAGCAATTTCCAATTATGCACCTCTCCCTCCTGGCTGTGTAGGCAATATACAAACAGAAATTTTAACTGTAATGTCATTTCCAATGCCAAACTTTCTGTATGGAAAAGAAGGATGTGATCCTTTAGATCACTACTATCAAACATGTAACTTCAACTTTCTCCACTACGTACATAGCAGATGCATTTCACCCAATAATTCAATACTAAGACTTAAATGGAAATAAACGTTCATAGCTGCCCTGAAGTAAAACAAGAAGCATTTTTAGAAAAGGGTATATCTGTTTGAGAGAGAGCAAGATTCTGAACAGCACAAGTAAAAAACAGTCGGTTAAATATGTGAAGGTTTCATGAAATGAAATGTGTAGTGTTTAACGCCCGCTTTTGCTACATACGGCACCACAGACGGTGACACTGATGGTACATGAGATGAAGATGGAGCACCGGTGGAATGAGATGGCGGGGGAAACCGGAGGTCCCGGAGAAAACCCGCCCCAGTGCCGTGTTGTCCACTACAAATCTCACTTTGCGGTCGCCTGGGACCGAACCCGGACCGCCTTGGTGAGAGCCAAGTGGTCTAACCATTGAGCCATGGCGCGGCCAGGTATTTTCATGACAAATGAAATGTGTATCTTGAATTTTCCATGAAAAGCCTTCTGGGCGACTTTTACACAACCGTTCGAATCTCAGTCAGGGTGAGTTACCTGGATAAGGTTTTGTCCGGGGTTTTCCATTATCCTAAAAGATGAATGTCGGGTAACTCTAAGCTCTATGGACCCCGGACTCATTTGAGCATCATTTCACCCATTCCATCCATCGTCCGATACGACGTTGGAGGACGAAAATTAAACCAAAAAAAATGAAAAAATGAAAAAAAAAAAAAAACATAAAAAATTCACACTATCTCACTGGATAAAAGTTGCATATTTTGCTGAAGCATACAGTTTATGTTGAACGCATTTTTTTAAAGGGCGAGTTGTATGAAAGTGAACGAGAGTGCCATGTGAATGGACACATCAGATCTTTTTCTCTTGGCTATATAAAGATAAAGGAATTTTAAAGCCATCAATCATACAGTGGTTGTTTCAATGCTTGGCTATACCAGCATAGCTTACAAAACGCTTGTCATGATAAGAGTAGCACCTCCCTAGAGGGTCGTGTTCCATCTCTCTTCTTTTCAGTATATGCATATAGTTCCAGTAAGGCAAATATTATCTTAAGTCTTCAACTGAAAGTCAAATAAACTGGATTTAACTTGGAGAAAACAGGAACTAGGATGTACAATTGGGTAAGTAGCATGTGGATTTTCTTGGAAAATTAGGACTGCAGTTTGATGAAGCCAAACCTCTCATTTGAGTTTGTATTTTTGAAATTTAATCCATACACTCACATGCACTCTCTTTTGCGCCTCAAATTATGCAGAGAAAGACTTGAGACATAAGTAGCAACTAAGCTTGGTGTGTTTGATTTTATTATGAAATATTAATGCCTTAATTTCTCTTTAAAAAATGGGTGTGTGGTATCTTATAGAAAGCATCTGCAGCCATTTTGAACAGTAGCTCCAAATATTATTTCCATTTTTTTTAATTACCTTCCTCCAACTTGTCATATTGGACGATGAATGAAATGACTGAAAATACGGTCAAATGACCCCAGGGTCCATAGAGCTTAGAGTTCCCCGACATTCATCTTGTAGGATAAGGGAAAAACCCTGAAGAAACCTTATCCAAGCAACTCACTATGACCGAAATCTGCACTTGGGACGTCTTGAATGTAAAGCAATTACGCCACAAAGGCGAACTTACAAAAACAATTGGTTATTGTATTTTATAACTTTGGTAGTTTGACTTGGTTCAAAATTTATTTTGCAGTTAATATTTGATTTTTCATCTGGTTATTACCTTAGTTAAAGCCTACAATTTATATTAAGTAGCTTCAACAGATAGCAGTGCCATAGCGTCACAACTCTTGGACATGTGCTGTCACCGCAAAATCAAAATAATCAACAGCTAATTCCAAATTGTTTCATGTTAAATATTCAGTAATAATTTATTTACATTGTAACTGAACTACTTTAGACCTTAATATAACCACACATACATATGTTTTGCATTTGTGTGATTGGCCACTTTTCCACAAAGATCATTCCTTGGTAAATTCTTGTATTTGTTAGAATAGAAATCAACTCTAGCTGAGCATAGTAGCTATGCTTCTTTCATTCTGTACCTCAACCTTTAACTGCAGATGGCTAACATGTATAGCAAAAGGTACAGAAAATCAATTCAATGCAAATCATATAATTTTTTTGTATGTTATAATCTTTTGTACTATGTGCATCGTAGACAGAGGTGTCAAATTTCATCAAAACGTTCAATACCAAGATCTACTTGTAAACTTATTAAGTTCAGTGACAAAGATTTCCAACAAAGTCCTCCCACCCATCCTACTTACACACAGCACAGAGGTCGTTGAAGGGGGTCCTGCTCCGCGAAGGAGGATCCTTCGACTGTTGCCATTCCGGGATTGGATCCCTTACTGGCATAGAGATGGGGTTTCAATTAATGGATGGTGGTCAGATGGTGGTGTAGTTGTTTGGGATTGTTTGTGTAGTTCAGTGAACGTGTTTTTCTTTGTGTTTTGGTATGGTTAATTTTGTGGTTATGGCGGTCTGGGTCTTTTATACGTTTCTCCGGGGTCGAGGTCATATTCCCCGAGGCCGCGGATTAGATGGTTGAAGCTGTCAGGAAGCTTAGCATAAAAGCTGCGGGAAAGGTGCAGGATATGGTCTGTCAATTTAGGAAATTTGAGATCAGAATGGATGTTATCGTTGGGAATGTACCAGTGGGCATTAGTTGCGGTACGGAGGTAGCGATTTTGTAACACTTATAGTTTGTAGTTTGTGTGATTTAGCAGCAATACCCCAGACTTGGCAGGCATATGTTAGTGCAGGTCACAGAACCTGCTTGTATAGGAGGATCTTGTTCCTCAACGCCATTGACGATTTTCTGTTGTACAGTGCATACGTCATTGCCATCTTTCTGCTAACTTTGTTTGCCAGTGCTGTGATGTGGGGCTTCCATGTTAACTTCATATCTAGGGTGACCCCTAGATATGTCGCTGAGTTGGACCATGGCACTTGTTCTCCTGCTAGCCGGAGATTAGGGACATCTTGTAGATTCCTTCTGGTAAATGTTATAGCCTGTGACTTGGTGGCGTTAACCTTTAGGCACCAGGTAATGAACCATGCGGACCGCATATCAGCGTATGTCTGTGCCCGCTTCACCACATAGGTGTGATGTTTGGAAGTGGCCGTCAGAGCTGTATCGTCTGCAAACAGATATAAGTTGCAGCCTCTATAGTTTGGAAGAGTATTGATGAACGCAAGGAATAACAAGGGTCCCAGAACACTGCCTTGGGGTACCCCTGCATTTATGGCGTAAGGTTGAGAGATGATCTCGTCCCTGGCAACGACAAAAGATCGGTTCTTTAGATAGCTATGGATAAGATGGATTAGATATAAAGGGAGGTCTTAGTGTATTAGACCGTGGAGAAGGCCTTCGTGCCACACTGAGTCGAAGGCTTTGGAAATATCCAGGAATAGGGCTGCAACATAGTGACGGTTGTTGAAAGCTCTGACCACTTCGTCAACTATGCGGAGGAGCTGGTGGGTTGTTGAGTGCTGACGCCGGAAACCAAATTGTTCTGGTCGCAGCACCTGGTGACGGTCTAGCAAGGCCTGTAGACGCTGCTGGAGGACTTTTTCAAATAGCTTACTGATAGCTGGGAGAAGACTGATTGGCCGATGACTATTTAGCTCTTTCAAGTCCTTTCCAGGCTTAGGGAGTGTAATGAATCTAGCATGTTTCCATGCTCCTGGAAAGTGGGCTAGATGAACCAATAACAGAATCCATGATGCAGGTAGGGCTTTGAATGCTGCATAGGGAAGATTGTCCGCACCTGCAGCTCTATATGGCCGGACAGATTGGATGATGCTCCTGACTTCCGTGACAGAGGTGAAACTGACTTCTTGAGGAGCTGGTGGAGTTCTTAGGTAGTTTGCTACTGTGGCTTTGATTTTGTCCGTTAGCTCAGCATCCTGTGATGCTGCTGGATGGAACGTGGAGGCTAGGTGTTCAGCCATCAACTGGACTTTTTCTCTTGCCGACGTGGCTACTCTCGCTCCATCGATTAGCGGAGGATCGGATGTTGGTATTCTAAGCAGTGATTTAGATATCCGACATAGAGATGTGTCTTCAGGATTGAGAGAGCTGAGTCTCCGTTCCCACTCTTAGTTGCTATATTCAGCAAGTTCTAACTTCAGTAGGTGCTGCAGTCTGTTCTACTCTCTTTTGTCCAGCGGACTACGGGAGTTCTGGTAACGCCTCCTTGCTTTATTTTTGTCTGAAATGAGTCGTCTTATCTGGTAAGGTAAGGCCTTCTGGGTGCTGATTGCAGTGCGGCGAGGTGGGGTAGCTTGTAGCATAACTGAAGCCATTGTGGTTGTTATGTCTTCCGCTAGGTTATCTGCCTCCCTTGTGCTGTTGCAGGGCTGAAGTTCTGCTGGTAGTTGTTGCATTAACTCCGTGAATTTGTTCCAGTTTGTGAGACGAGGATTGGGAGTTTTCGGTGGACTTTTTGCAGTTGCCCTGACTTTGTAGAGGAAAAGCAAGGGATAGTGGTCAGAAGATAATTCTGGTATTGATATCACCTTTGGATGGCATCTGATGTTTTGTAATATAGCTATGTCTAGCCAATCAGGTGGGCGGCAATCTCCGTAGGTTATGGTGGGTGATTGTGGGGCGAGTGCTGCTAGGTTATGCCGCTCTAGGTACCTCTCTGGTTTTTTATAGTGGAGTTCCAGAGAGGGTTTTTAGCATTTAGGTCTCCCATAGCTATTGTAGGGGTACCATCAGAGAAAATAGTGTCCAACTCCCGGTCTATTATAGGTCTACCTGGTGGGATGTATAATGAAAATAAGTTGAGTGGCCCTCTGTTTGTAGTCACTTGTATTCCAGTGGCTTTGTCGAGTCCTCCAGTAGGTGGAATGTGAAGTCTGTGGTGAGTGACTGTACGGCTAATGTAGATTGCCGTTCCACCATAGCCGTCAGCTCTGTCACTCCTGTGACATATCATCCCAGGGATAATTGCCTTTTGGTGGTAGGAGAGATGTGTTTCCTGCACCAAGAACACTTGCACCTTGTTGACGATTAGGAAGTTGATGGCTTCTTTAAGTTTGTTTTTGAGGCCATTTGCATTCCAGGAACACACTCTAAGGCCAAGTAGGTTGGTAATTATATTTCTACTGCCCACCATATTTACCCATAAAGAAGAATACGGTGTGCGTCAAAATAATTTGAGGGGGAATATTTGCTGGTCTGCTCGCAAGTGCATCTGCTAGGACCACAGCAAAGTCAGCCTGCAGGTGAAGAGGAATCTTGCCCATGAGGGTGAGAAATTGAGTGTCTGGTATAGGAGCACTCAGTTGCTGTCTGTGGTTGACTTGACTTGTGGGCGGTGTGAGCCTCTGCTGAGCCAATACAAAAGTGAATCGAGAAGATATTGCTGAGCCGTTTGTCTGGTTGTTGGTGCTGCTGTTCTTTGCCAAGTCGCAGTTTTGTTGCTATCATGGGCAGTATTACTTGAAGGTTTCTCTGTAGTGTATCTGAAGGTAGCCAATTTGCTCTTAGGAGCATTATGGTTTTCCTGCACTTTCAGAGCCTGGTCGCTTACTTGTTGTTTAGTAGCATTCTGGTTGTTTGTGGGATGCTGGTCTTTTGAGGTTCCTTCACTTGTAGAACGTTCATTCTGCTCTGCTGTCGAGTTAGTAAGTGCTGCCACATAGCTTTTGTGTTGCACTCTAACTGATGGTGGCGGTCCTGGGTAGCGGGTAACCTTGAAGGCTTCTTTAGGCAAGCCCATGGGGTTGGGAACTTTTGGTGCCGCATCATAGCGTGGGAGTTGCCCGTTTTTATTTAGCAACATTTCAATTCTGGCCTCTTGCCAGATGGGACATTTTGCGTATCGACATGAGTGGTCACCACCACAATTGTAGCATTTTGGGTGGCTGCCTGAGACCCCAAGCAACTGGCAGTTGGGTCTCTTATGACCAGATTCACCACAATATGTGCACATATGCTCCAGCTTGCATCCTGCTGCACTATGCGTGATTTGTTGACAATTCGTGCATTGAAGTGGTCGTGCAGGAGGGCGATATGATTCCATGCGGATGACTGCGTTGAACATTTTAGATTCCTTGTATATTTCATTGTAGCGCCCTTCCTTGCAAAGAGCAACACGAAATTGCGGCAGTGGTTTCGTTGGGTTATCGCGATTAGAGCACAATTGTCCTACCCGCTCTACTGGGTAACATAGTGCCTTCAGTGCTGATGTGACATCTTCCTCTGTCACATAGATCGGGAGATCTTTGAGAGTTACGTATAGCAACTCCTCTTCAGGTAGCAGCGTAGTGAGGTATTGCACTGCACCATCTGTCAGTATTTTTCTTATGCTCCTGTGATCTGATCATTTGGCATGGCAAGAAGGATAGCCTCAGTGCCGCCCATGTTGCGAACTGTGTATCCTATTCCTGGGTGCTGGTTGTTTAGATGCGCCGTGAGTTCACGAGCCTTAGCTGGGTCGCGCAGAAAAATTGGAGTTGTTCTTTGCGACTTGAAGGTGTTGGCCTGTGTCAGGTTATCTGTGCTGGTTTGTGGTGGTGCAGAGGCTGTGTCCCTGTGCGAAGATGAAGGCACATCTGGGCATTTCCGCTTGTTGGAAGGAGGTCGCTGAGCAACTGTGACCTCTTGGACCTCCATCTCCAGAGGTTGGTATTTGTTAGAGGTTTCTGTTGAGGTTTTCTGAGCTGCTGGCTGTTGTGGTTTGGCTCAATGTTTGGGGGATGGATTTTCCCATTGCGCTGATGTGTTGCGCAGCTTCTCATATATCAAGAGGTATGAGTTTATGGCTTCCAGCCGGGCACGGTGTACTGTGTACACTTGGAATTCTTTTAATGCAGACTTTGTTTGTCCTTCTTGGAGAGAACTGAAAACTTTGAAATCAGCCTCCTCCAAGTAACGACGACGAGCTTGTAACTCAGCTTGCAGAATGCGCACGTTGGCAGGTTCTAGTGGAACTTTAGGATCCACTATTAGGGGGTTTCCCAAAAAGGTGCGGGAGTCTCCTCCCAGAAGGTAGTAATCCAGGATGGACGATTTGTCCCTGTCAGGGTGTGTTGTTTCTGGAGATGTAGCAGTGTCCATCAATGTAGCTTGTCCGCTGGTGCCGGGAATTTCCTTATCCATTTGGTCCAATCAGCTGTCCCAATGCAACGACCAATAGCAGCACTGGTTCCACCAATGGGAGCAAAGATGGCTGGCGGGATTGTGTTATGTCTGTAAGTGTTTGTGTTATGTCTGTAAGTGTTTGTGTTATGTCTGTAAGTGTTTGTGTTTTGTGTGTATAGGAATAGAGGAAAGAAGAATAAAAGATAAGAATAAAGAATCAAGTTTAGGGCGCTGAGAAGCTCGAATAGCAGAGGGCCTACCCCTAAGGGCGCCTGCGAAACCAGTCACAAAGACTGTTGGCTGCAGCCTTGCTACTCTACCCAATAACTTTGCTATAATATTTGCAACAGTGCTGAATGGATTCCTCAGTCCGCCTTCTTCACTTGGAGTATCCAGCGCAATTGCCGGGAGCTGCCCGGAGGTCGCTCCCGATGACGGCAATCCGCTGTTGTTCTCGAAGGATTTAGAAGACACGTCTTCTCTGCATGGAGTCGAAGCGTCGAATGAAGTGGGGAATGCCCATCCTACTCTTTACATGGACACATTTTCGAATTATATATGTATAGTGATCATACAAAGAAGATATAATTTCAGTTATTACAAAGGGACTGTGTTGACTATCACTTAAACCTTACTCCGTTTTGCCATTCTCATTGTTTACAAGGAAATAAGTAACAAATTTTTATTTCGATTAAAAAACATGGAGTAGATGGAAGAATAACGTTTTGTAAGAATAATTAGGAACGTAGTTTATATACTGTAGTAACGGAAATATATTCACAATGATTTTCTTGCTTACTCTCTAGGGATTACTAGAAAGTAACAGTTTACGGTTATCAAATTACCAAACAAACAGAAAAATTATCCTAATGCAACATAGGTATATGACTGGTAATTAATTACCTCTGGGTATTATAAAAAATGTGCAATAAAACAGAAAAGGTTCCAAATAATGCAAACAACTTACGTAAATAGGATCCGTCCAAGTCTTTGAATTCGCATCTCTGTCCGATATAGCCTTCTGCACACCTAGAATAAAAGAAGAGAAGCTGACGTCATTTTACAGCAGTTGATAAAACACAATCTTTCTCTCTGCCTTATCATGTCATAGATATCTCTTAATCTCACCATATACGTGTAGCAGTTATTTTTAGATATTTCGTGTTTTGTTAGGAATAGTCAAAGAGATTAGTATTGGTAATAAATAAAGAAATAATGTAAAATAGGTAATGGTGTAACCATGACAACGCAATATAAGTTGTTAAATGTTTTAAAAGATTTTGTTCCTCTGCTTATGAAAGTCTTAGGGGTAAGACGTGTATTTGTCTCTCCGAGTGCGTGCATCAAAGATGCATAAGTAGCGTGTGCGCAAGAAAAGAAATAGTTCATCGTGGAATCTACCGCTGGTTGTAAAAAGACTACATTAATAATTTATCTTTGAACAAGAAAAGTATTATTCATTCTTCAAAAATAGTAATACTATCTTTACCAGCCCCGTTACTACGACCCTGGGAAAGAAAAAGAACTCTTCGCTCAAGAATTGCAGATGCGCCTAATTATCCAGAGTTGCAGGAGAAACTTCTAGATTTCTTCAACATCGCCAACAAAGGTGAGAAATTAATCTGCATCCATCTTCATCTCAAATAATCCTGCTTGAAGATGGTGCCACAACGTGGTGCATTATCATAGTATCTTCGAACATCGCATGGGCGTAAAATCTCACTTCGAGATGGCTTCCCAACCTGGGGTTTCAAGATAATCCACTCGGAGATCATCTCATCATCATCCCAGTAAAATATCGCTAAATACGTAGTAATGTAATCTACCATCCATTCTACTTTAATCAAAATAGAAGCTGCTGCAATAAGGTAATACAGGCTTAGCTACCTGCAAGGTTCATATAAGCACTCAACAATTTTTATCGTTACGTCGATGTTTGTTAGCAAATATTTATGCAAAAGATATCTTAGTTTTATCAGTTGAATTTTCACCTAAGGAAATTTACAATATAAAACACATTTAAAAAAATGACATATTTAACCATAAACTGCATATTTTAACGAACTCTATATATTTCCTTTAGTGAGTCTGTAGAAGGTATATCGTAGATTTTCCTATCATAGAAATTTCAAACAGAATAAAGTCCTAGGTTATTTGTGGTGAATTTACTATGTACATATGTTCATGATAGTAACTGTAGCTTATGGATAAAAAGAAGAAAACATTTCCCACATAAAGAATGGTTGGTTATAGATGGGTTATTCCATGAAAATATTTTTCTTGAAGTGTCTGACTTGAATATGAAATTGATGACTCAAGACTCTTGTTTTTGAGTTACCTATCCAGGTTGCAGACAAGTACTGTTTTTCTATAAATTATTATTTTATTCAGAGATTCAAAAATGTGAATCGTGATGAACTCTCATATGGAATTTCTGGATGAGATGGAACACTTCCTTTATCTTTAAGTAAGCATTACAAAATTATTGCAAGGTGAATACCAAAAATGTGCAATGTACTACTAAAAGTTTCTGAAGATCAAGTAACTGAAGGTAGTTTCAGTAACCAAGAACACATTTGTTGAACTGCATCTAAAATATTTTCGCTTTGTGGTTTCGTTCGGGCGAGTAAGCTTTTAATCATATGTGAACATATGCTTATGAAGCTTCTGTCGTTTTTTTTTTTTTTTTTTTTTTTTTTTTTTTTTAATGTTGGCCTCTCATGAATCGCAATCTTAATAGCCATCTTGTAGCCAAGTCAGTCTACTTCCATTGGATTTTATGTACTGCAAAATATAAATACTGAAATTCCTTAAGAAAATGGAAAATATTGCACAACAATTATAAATACGACAGCACAACTTTACTCTGCAAACTTCAACAACGAACTTTCCTTTTACCTCTTTGTTTTAAAAAATGGGATTTTAATTCTGGTGCCACATTTTTCATCTTCACTTGTGGGTAATGTGTTCAAGCCGTACCTCTAAATAAAGTCAACATACATAGCACTGTATTATTGCCCAGTTGACTTTATATGTGAATGACACGAAGTGTATAAAAATTAAATTAATTTTTTATATATGAACGCTCATTTGATTGATGTGGTTCTCATATTGGGCGTAAAAATCCGTCTAAATTTCTTCAGATGCTTTGCGGGCCGCAAATTTACGACATGGAATCACCGGCCTTAGTTCCCTTCTGAAGAAAGCCATGCTAAGAATTTTTAGGAATAAGATTCCATCGCCCTCCACCGGGATTGAACCCACTAGCTCGGAACCAGAGGCTAGCATGTTAATCCTAGACAATGGACGACTACATGTAGTGTATGGCACAAGTATTTATATTAATAATTGTTGAATAATTGTGAAAGTAGAATCATTAAAGAATGGACAGAAATGATTTGTTTTAAACAGCTTTTAAATTTCTGCATACTCCTTATTCATTAACATTTATCATCCCGAGCCGTACGAAATAGCACATCCATATAAGGACACCAACCAAGAGTTTTTTTTTTTTTTTGAAAGTGTCAGGCTTTTTCTTTACAAAATGTAAAAGCAATAAGGTCACGGCAGGTAGTACCTAACAGTAATTCACAACAAAGAATGGAATGCTACTCCTCTTCTAAGCTGGGGCACCAGGGCTACAAGCACGGAGACAAGGAATTTCACAAATACTCACTGACATAATAGGATTTATAACAAAAGATCACTTCCAATTCTTTTTGTCACAACTTGTTTTTAAAAGATGACAGAAAACCGCTTTCGGTAACCTGCTTTCGAGAACAAATGTGTTACTTCGGCGACTTGACCTATCCGAAAAGAAATTCCACAATTATTTATACACATGCTAACTTTGTATTTCATTAAATATTTAACAATCATCTCATTTTCTTTATTTCAGGAGAATGGCTGGTGAAAACAGTCGACAATAGCAACTTTAGGATTACTGTGTGCTGATAAAACTTCTCTGTTGGAAAACATATAGAGCTCTTAGGCGAAAACTGAAGTCGTCGGGACCCACATTACATAAGAGAACTGTTTTGGTGATTCGAATTTACTTTGTTTCAGTGCATTTTAATGTTAAAAATATTTGCTGCACTGTAAATTTTAATTGGCTATTTTCGAAATTATCATTAGTGACTTCTAGAATAAACATAATTTGTAAATGAACGTTTCCTGCAAAAATAAAATAGATAAGTGTTAATAAAATTAAAATTATTTAATAAATAAAACAAGTTCGTAGTCTGACGACCTTCTCTATTGAATATTTCACCAAGTCTCTTGTATACTGTAGTAGTAACCTTTGGTTACTCGGGGTAAATAAATGTCCAGAAAAGAAATACAAACCAAGCAGCGTAGTCTGCTTGCATGAATGAAAAGAAAAACGAGGCACATAAATTTTTATTTACTTATTAGGTCAGTCAGCAATAATACATGCTTTGTAGATCTGGGAGAACAGATACAAAATAATTATATAGTAATAACCAAACATCGGAACCCGTACACCTTTAAAGGGATATGAAGTTTACGAGTCTCACAGTATATAACTGCTAATGTCAGGCCCAAAGACAACACCGATTTCAACGCATAGCTTTAGTTTCATTACAACTACTGTTCGCCAAGCACGTAGATCTGTCTTCCAGGGAGTGTGTTTGACATTTTCTGTTAATAACATTACTTTCACAACAATTATTGGACAATCTCCATTTTATAAATCAAAAGTTCTGGGTATTATCAACAACAATTAAAGAGTTTGAAGAATGTACTTTCGAGCTGTCTAAAAGTAGTCGAGGAGGTGTCTACAAAAATTAACAATATCGAGAATGCACCACCTACCAAACGTACAAAAATGAACTGTCCAGTATTCAACACAAAAATACTGGATTTTCAGTGCTGCGTAATATATGAAATAAACAAAGTCTCGGACAAAGACATGAAAATGATTTGTACTACTCATATACACCATTAACGGCGTGTGACATGAACGAACTTTCTCCCGAGAGGCGCAGAAAATTCACATTCGACAATTTACGAATGTACATGGTTGTTCACTATAATTGCCGCATCAAAAGCAATGAGAAGGATGACATGTAACGTAGCTTACACTATGTATCCGTACCGGACTGTACACACATCGCGCCTGACCTTGTATAGTACCGCGTACATTGATTGCTACAGGTGTACGGGATCCGATGTCTGGTAATAACATTGTAGAACTAGGTCAGCGTGTCTCCTCAGAATACAAATGTGATACTGTGCTAACACAAATGGTATACATACTTCAATAGTGCAAATTTACGCAGCAGAAAAGACGAATAGGAAAGCAAATTTGGAACAGTATATCATTCAGAAGTAGAAGTGTCGTCACTGTAAAGCAGGTCCTGTGGTAGTCATCACTTCAGTCGCATTGGCCGATGTTAGTAAGGCACATCTGTTCGTATATCGTATGGCAATTTTTATAATCAATGGACTCGCGCACGGAAAAGAAAAACCATGTGAATACGAGGTTTTATATAAGTGAAGTTACAGTTAAACCGTACCTCCAAAAGATAACTTAGGACACAAACACATACTGCATTTGCACGACTTTCTTTACTCACTTTTCTAACTATACTTAGAATGTTTAAAGATAAAATTTTCGTTAAGCTTCCGTTGTATCTAACAGGCTAAATGACACACAGAGTTTTAAACAGCGGATCGTTATGTAATGCTTAGAAAATCAATGGTGCTTGCAAAACAGGTACAAAAATGAATAGCGACTTACCACGTAAAAATTCATTTAGATGATTCAGTAGGTACTCACTCTTGTAAAAACTATTCTTGCAAAAGAATAAACTTTTGTTGCATGTTTCATTATCAAAGACGACATTGAAAATTGTAAGAAAATTAAACTAGAATTTGTTTTAAAACATTTAAATGAATTATTTTTCAAAATATTCCTCTTTAACATCTACACATTTTTGCATTCGATGAAACAACTTTTAAAGCACTGACGTACTTCAGTGTTTCCACGCATTTAATCTTTAATTTCTGTAGAAAAAATAAATAATGGCAAGGTGCTATATAGTGAAGGTTCATACTGTTGACTTTTAGGTTATCCAGATACTCAGTTGTTAGTTTTGTTATATGCGATATTCAATATAGCCTGTTTTTGAAAAGAAACAGCAATTCGTCAAAAACAGGTTCGAAAGACAGCTGATTGACTTGTTTTTCAGCAGCATGACAACAAACTGGAGACTTATCCTCAATTACAATAAATATTTCAAAGCAAACTTTAAGAGTTCCTTTTCCCCCCCGAAGGTTTTCTGCAACAAACAATGTTGTTTCTGAACGGGAGTCAGTATATGCATCAAAACAGTTTTACCACGTGTATATGTTGGCTTAATATCGTCCGAATAAATTCATAAGATGTCTCGATCTTCAAGCACTGCTCAAACAGCAGCAATATTTTAATACCAGATATTATAAGTTATCTTCGCTAAATGCATTTCTGAGATATTCACATTGTTTGGGCGTTAATGAAGTTTTAAAATCCTTTAAAAAGTAATAGCCCAGAAATGTATTCTAGTCAAATACATTTTTAGGTGAGTACAACTTTAAATGATGATAATTTACTTTTAAAACAAACTGAACAAACTAGATAGCAATGAGTTACAAGACATCAGAAAGTAGGTGCGAAATATAAACAAAGTTTATTTGTCTTTAAAAATGGCATTCTAAAAATGTTGTGTATAAGAATACAATAGGCTAAGCTATAATCAGATGTTTAAAATGTGGGTCCCTTTGAAATTCCATGCTCCTTTTATCTGCGAAATAAAATGGATAGCAACTTACATTCTAATAGGCCATTGATAGAGAACTAGATAAAATAGAATGAGGAAGAACAAATACCGAAACTGAAACAAAGAGGCCAGAATGGTGGTGTAGCATGGCTAGGAAGAGGTGCAAAAATTTAAGTGACCTAAAGGGGAGAAGAGTACGAGAGTAGTAGTCCTAAATGCAATAGATTCCAATATACACTTAAACTTGAATATATGTATATCAAGGGGAAGAGAAAAGATTACTTATAAGTAAGAATTACTTAGAAATGAGGTTTTGATAATGCATCATTTTTAAAGTAATACAATGGGCCTGCACATATAAAACTTTACAAATCAAGATATGTACGAAGCAAACATTATTTAGAAGTTGGTCCCGCTTTAAACAATTCAGTTAACTTGGCTTGTTTCGCTTCTGAATATTAAGTGCATACAACTCATTTTGCAAAACATATTAATGAACTTCACCACAACTCTTCGCTCTGGCGTAGTGCCTACACTGTCCGCATAGCGTGTATAAGCAATTCCCAAGTCGGAAGCAAACGATAAACACACACTTACCTCACCGAAATGGAGTTCAGAAATTCCTATCGGCACACTTTCACCTAAAAACACATACACTGTATATACTGTAATAGCCTACGTATTTGCATTGTGCAAAATATAGCTACAGACTAGTCGGTAGTAATAATGGCACTGAGCTCTTGCTGTCTCACTTTAGTTCATCGCTTATGAAAAGCGCGATTTCGCATCCGCTTTAACATTAAAGTTCATTTGGTAATGTTACGGCTTGACTCTCGAAATAAAAGAATGAATTTCTCGGTCGGTACTGCTTGTGCGTGGGTCATAACCAGAGCTGGCTCATCAACACTGAATACTCTTCACTTTTATTTTCAGTATCACTGCATGATGCAATAATGGCCTCCTCTGTGATCGGTTTATAACCTTCGTCATGGTCGATTTGCAGCCAATTGTCAATATCTTCACCAATATCGGAACAACCATCGATATTTTTAAAAATGTCTATAAAAATATTCTTTCACACTTAGTTTCTTCTTCTTCTTCTTCTTCTTCTTCTTCTTCTTCTTCTTCTTCTTCTTCTTCTTCTTCTTCTTCTTCTTCTTCTTCTTCTTCTTCTTCTTCTTCTTCTTCTTCTTCTTCTTCTTCTTCTTCTTCTTCTTCTTCTTCTTCTTCTTCTTCTTCTTCTTCTTCTTCTTCTTCTTCTTCTTCTTCTTCTTCTTCTTCTTCTTCTTCTTCTTCTTCTTCTTCTTCTTCTTCTTCTTCTTCTTCTTCTTCTTCTTCTTCTTCTTCTTCTTCTTCTTCTTCTTCTTCTTCTTCTTCTTCTTCTTCTTCTTCTTCTTCTTCTTCTTCTTCTTCTTCTTCTTCTTCTTCTTCAATCTTGATTTCTGGCAAGTCACACAGACCAGACCACAACCTTTTCCATAACTTTATGGAACTTTCTCTTCCAACCTAGTCTCAAGCAGATAGGACGAGTGCAATGAATTTGCCCTCTGGCAAGCAGTAATATATCTACTGAGAATATCAATTTATCTTCATTTACTACATTAAGGAACATTTTTTTTTTCAAAACTGGTCCGGGTTAATGAGGTTTTACTGTACTTCTCATTATACACATAGGTACACCCTCTACCAGAGTTCACTTGTGTTTTTAACCCCCATCTGCCTTCTGAGGTACGGGTTTTATACTTCTCCCTCTAAGTTGCCCTCTTTAGTACCTACATATTTTGCTTGCTACTATGCTTGCGCTTGCGCTTAAAGCTCTTCGCACAGATATAAAATAAATGTGACTCTACTCGGTGACTTACCAGTCACTTTATTATGGCAGCCAATTTAAGAATATTGCAGAATGCATGCAATGGGCAACGTCATGCACCGGGTTTTGTGGAGTACATTTTTGCTCTCTGGACTACATCGATTCTAAATTTTGTTTAGGTTATTATGGTTTTGTTTTTGTTTTTTGTTTTTTTAATTTTACGTCCTCCAACGTTAAGTCATATCGGACGGTGAATGAAAATGGGTGAAATAATGCTCAAATGTGTCTAGGGTCCATGGAGCTTAGAGTTACCCGACATTCGTCTTTAAGGATAAGGGACAACTCTGGAAAAAACCTTATCCAGGTACCTCACACTGACCGAGATTCGAACTCGGGATCTCTTGAACGTGAGGCAAACACGCTACCATCTACGCTATCGAGGCAGGCCATTATTGTTTCATATTATATATTTATAATACATAGATTATTATAGTATATGTCATACGTTATTTATAATACATTTATAATATATAGTTAGTTAGTTACTAACACTCCCCACATGGCAACCTTGGCCTTCGGGGTAACCTCACCCCACCAAGTGATGACCGGACCCATTTCTCAGGTGGAGGCACCCAGAGGGCGGTGTCCATTACCTCCGATGATAGGGTGATAGTGAAGATGGCGGTGAGGTGAGAGGACCTACAGTTTTTACCGTGGACTTCGAACCACGTTGGGCATAGGGGATACTTCACGTGTGCTAGACAGAGGTGAAGGCGTGGATAGGGCCGACTTAAAATCGCCAACCCCAGAGCCGGGAATCGAACTCGGGACCCTTAGAACGGGAGCCGCGAACCGCTACCCCGGCGCCCCTTTATAATATATATATAATATTATTTATATTATATATTGTTTGTTATTAATGCCTATTATTGTTTAACTCGATATATCTTGTTTGAGGAGCCTTCTTCTGATTTTCATATAAACATATGAGAGTGAAGTGCACTCAATACCAAAAACATCTGCATCTGTTAGGCATTTCAGTATTTCCAGCTCATGTTTGCTGAGATGCTAACAGACAAGAACTGAAATGCATGCTTCAACCATCCACCAAGATACTTGAAACCCTATTATATTCCAGAAAAGTCTCAAATATTTAAGTGTTAGCTTACCATTTGGTCAGAACACAAATGAAAAGTTCATAAAGGGGCCATTTGTTGTTTCCTTCAAGTATTTATGTAGAACGTAAACAAGAGAGAGGGAGGGAGAAAGGAACAAAAGAGAGGAAAGGAAATAAAGAATAGAATAAACTAAGAACATTTACTTTTGTACAGCGTTCTGATATTTAGGGAGCTTCTTACATAACATCGCAGTAATTTACTATAAATTAAAGTTAGTATAAATAAATGGAATAGAAATAGAAAGAAATATTATATTTCCTAATTCGTTGCTGTTAGTGCTAGTTAACTTGATTAGAATAGTTTCAGACAGCGAAAGAACTAACCTTTGTATTTATTTCAGGAAAAAATGTTTTATCTCGGACATAAACTAACGCTTACGTAGAACTGCATTTTCTGGTTATGTTATACTCGAACGTGCCTCTCTGCAGCGAAATAATTTTATCGCCCCCAATCTAATTTGAGAAACATAGCTTCTTATTATGCTTTAGAAGGGTTTGTTTTGGTGGAAAATTATCTGGCAATATTGGTAATATTTTCGCTGTGGCGAACATACAAAGTTTACAAATTATCAACTCTGGTGTGTTTAATTTCTTAATCTTTGAACAAATTGATATATTTATGATTCATTCACATAGGGGCAAGAGAAATGCATTAGTACTTGGATCAAAAATATTATGCCAGGAAATGGCATTTGAGCTGACCCGGAAATGAAAGTACTGTTGCATTATAGCTATAGAATACAACTGTTCGTTATTTTAACCATTTATATTTAATTGCTCACTTTATGATAGAAAGATGTGAACTTAGTAACTTAATCGTGAAATTCCATTTACCTCCTATTGACGAAAAAAGTCTGTTAAATGGTGCGGAAATGTTGCCAATTGCATCCTGACTTTCACCGAAGGGTGCAATATTAACTGGTAAGGGAGGGGAGAAACGTGAGCAACAATAGAGAACCTAATCCACCCTCATTATTGTTCGCTCATGAGTTTGCGCTCAATTCACTGTGTTCCGAGAGAGCATTTTCAAGGTGCAATAAAACACAATGGGTAGGGAAGTTTTCAAAGCGTGCAGGTACGTGCCTTCACATTTCCATGGGATTTAAACAACTTTACACCCTCCTTTCTTACACTGCTGCTCAGGAAAGCAGCCATCTTGTAGATGGTATACAGACACCTGACGTCCACGAGCATTTTATAACATTTATTTTATTTTTGGACACTAACCAATAACGCCAGTTTCTGGCAGCTAACATATCAATAAGGTAAACAGCTAGACTATACATAGAACACGATAAATAACATTGCTATGTTATCAGTTATCACTGATTGTCCTTATAAATGAAACATCGTTTATTTAACAAGAAAAACACAGATTTAATAGTATTCTGAATTTTGGATGGTTTTTTTTTAAAAACTAAGATGAGTAAGAAACCTGAAAATATATTTTAGCAATAATATTCGCAAAACAGAGTAACAGCAATTTGCTAAATGCCGATAAAATACATCATTTTAAAATTTGTTACTGAAGTAATCCATATATCCTACATATTTTACCTTGTTAATATGAAACGTTGTGATTTACAATACGCATATGTAACATTATACATTTTGTTAAAAAGAAGGTTTCTGCTGTATTTATTTGATAAAATACTAACAATTCGTACAAGATGAATGAATGCTGTAATGTTCCTGAAAAAGTTAGTGCAATAGCTACTACAGCTAAAGCATTTCATCTGCAAAGTGTAGAATATTCTACAACAAAGAACACGATCGTGTGCGCTATGGAAGACATTTCGTCAATTTCAGAAATTGTGCAAACTGGAAAAATTTACTCTTTCAATTGGCTCTGTGGCAAACGTGGCCATTTATTATTCCTAATGCCTGTGGGTACATAATGTCCTTATACAGAGCATACTTTTATTGGTGTCAAATATTTCGGAGACATCCTCTCAACATCAAAACAGCGAGAAAGATTCATTTCACAATAATAAAGATACACCCTACAGGTGCATCGCCTATCCAAGGAAAACTAATTCTGTACTGTACATATTTCATTGGCAATTTGTACGTTATTAGCTATATTATATTTGATTTTTTTCTCTAAAGATTACACACTAATATTCAAGTATATCTCTGAAAACCTTGAAATAAAACTTTCGGAATGCAGTTAAAAGCAATTAAATTAGTGTAACTATCATGTCGCAATTGTAAGGTACAAATATAAATCAAATAATCTCTCAATGAAACAGTTAAGGATAGGATAACATCTTAAGTCATTCCTTTCACTATTAAATATAGATCTGCTATGTGCACTACTGTTCAACGCTATGTAACAGTCTGCTCTAGAAGTCTAAGAGTCTAAAATACTTTTGGTACAGAAACAGTTCCTAAGCTCGCAAAACTGCGAAACATGGTTCAGAGCTATTCTTACTGAACGGTATTTATTGCAGTTAAACTCTTGTCCTTGTATAAATGCATACATCAGCCGCGTCTTCACTACACTGCTCGAAAATGAGGAAGTAGTTTATGTAGCCATTATGTTAAACACCGTTATTATTTAACAACAGCTTGCGGTATAGCTGTATATTATAATCATGAGCTGTTGCTTCGGCTGGATACTAATAGGTAATCTAGTTCTAATTATTTAGAGTTTCTGTACTCAGTAATCGGTATCATCGTTTCCACAAGGTACATAACGGGGTACTCCACAACAAAGCTTTCGCGCTGGGCTAGTTGTTTGTGTTGTGAATGGCTGTTCCACTTTCTTGACAAGTTGCCGGTGTAATACTTTTTTGTTTTCAATGTATTTGGTTAAAAAGCGCAAGCAAATGTTATTACTTGCATCATAAGAAGTGATACCAATTATTTATACAACTTCGTGAATTCTCAACCTTGATCTACCAATATTTGTTTTTCAAGAAGTTTTAGGCTTTGACTTACGCGGTATCAGCAATGTTTAGGATGAGTATAACATTGTTATTAAATACCTTAGGTAACTGTACGAAAATCAGATTAACATTTATCAAAGGATCTTATGTTTGCGTTTATATGATATTCTCTACTCACTGTGGTACAAAAGATAAATATATGACAGAAATGTTCTTATTATACATTTCCTTGTAAGTACAACGGCTTTAGGAGAATAGAGCAGACTTTTAGCCACAGTCAAATCTTTTGAAAAGTGCATCGCTATGTAATGACTTTCAAATTTCCTTCTCTTTGAATGGTCAAAAGAAAAGAAGAAAAAAAAAACTTACATTTATATACATAACTTTATTTAACCATTTTTCAACAAACTGTTCTTAGAGAAGCCCACCATTCTATCTACTTCATTTTATCAGTGATGAAATATTCCTAGAAATTATTTTATTACATATTTCCTTGCAGGTAGAATGGAAATAGGGCAATACAGAAGGCTTAAGAAGTCAAAATCTTTAAGAGCTGGTCACTATGTCCAGACTTGATATTCCATTTTCTTTGCATGTTCAGGATACAACAATTTTTGAAGTCTTGCATTAACATGACTTTCTCTACCTTTGTACAAACTCTTCTTACAAGTGCTTATTCTTTCATCGACTTCATTTTAATCGAGATAAAGCTTTCCAGTAATTAGCTTATTCCACATTTCCTTATAGATGCAATGGGAATAGGAGAATGCAGTGGCTAAATCGTCGCTATGTGATGACTGAAATTCCATTATATGTACATTGCCAGGATATTAAAAACAGTAAGGTATAAGTAAGTACTCGAAAATTCAAACGAACAACAAGAAGTATCTCTAAAATGGATCACTCTATAAACAAAACATTATTTGAGAAATTGTGTTTTAATGAGGTGTAATTTTATATGTAACGATTTACCAGTTATGCAAAATTAATCCAGAAGGAAAAGGACTTCTGAAGACCTCAAAAATCCTAAGACACACTTCTTTTCTTTTGACACGCAAATATCTTAAATGTATACTATTTTAATCAAAATTTCTCGACGTAAATGGTAGTTAGGGTGGGAGAGTTTCCTTTTATATCTTTGTGTTGCAACCTAAACAATGCTTAATTGATTTGGCGTTTTGAGTTATGCTACGCACACGCTCACGCGCACGCACAGGCAAATGTAGCACATTTTTCAAAAAATTATATTCTGGAGAGAGGGTACTTCAAAATGTGTATTTCCAGTGAAATCTCGGTATCACATTTTTGGGTGGAGTACAATATGTCTGTACCTGCAATGTATATGGCAGAGAAAGTAAAAAAGAGAAGAAAAATCGAACAGTGACTTCCCATTTGACAAAACCACTAACAAGGAATATGTCAAATATTTAACTGTAAAAATGTTTCACAAACCAAATTCCCAAGAAGTTCAAGATATGTATTTCATTTCTCATCAAAATATCTTGAACTATTAAATCGACAGAGCTATTTTAGAAAATAAATAAGTAAATAAATAAATAAATAAATAAATAAATAAATAAATAAAATAAATATGAAATATTTTCCACCAAAAGCACAGTTTGGGGTGAGGATATTTTCTCGAACTTTTCGTACCGCATCCTTGGTAGATGCTATACTTATATACGAAGTTTGTTTTTTAAATTGATTTTTCTTTTTTGAGTCATGCTGCTCACCTACATAAGCACCACTTCCGGGTTTAGGGGCCTCAAAACATATTTTGCAGTAAACTTACAACGCAATTTTTAGCAGAATGCAATACTTCTCTGTATTATACGTGATAAGTAATAACTGGACTAGAACTTTGTACCATAATATACGAGCAATCCAATGCTTCCTTCATTTGCGCACACAGTAAAACATCCCGTCAACTGATGCAATTAGTTTAGCTACATAATATTCAGACAGCAATTAACTAGAACAATAATGTACTACTTTATTCCCAAAGTACCGTGAATAAAATAAAGTGCTTTAACAGACCCACTGAAACTTTTCTTTTGCCTGGTATACGGAAATAATGTCCAAAAGACTGACAACAATTTCGATATTTCTAGCTTTTGTAGCACCTAATATAGCTTGCTTGCTATCTCCTCCCGCCCCTTTTGTGCGATTATGCCGGGCTCGGACTCAGAATTTGTCACCGCTGCCTCGATTCCAAAATTATCCAAATAACTAATTGCTCAGGCGTCGAATCCTGCTGCTTCGCTTGGTTCGTTCTTTCACCTGGACTGTAATACATCAGCTGCACATATTATATTGCGGATTTCCTGAGATGTCTAACGTATTTTGAACCCTTCTCCCTTCCAAATGACAAGCCTCCAAAATCGGCAGGTTGGGAAATTGATTCTAATAGTCCTGTGGGTTTTATTAAAATATTACGAAGCGCGAGAGTTAATCAGGACATCAAAACATTTACGCAGCATATCGCTGGGGCAAACGTTCTGCATTACCATATAATATTACTCATATTACCAAAAACAAATATTTTCAATGTAGGTTATTTTGAAGCAGGTAAATAGGGAAGGAGGGATTGAATGGGAGGATAAATGAGAAACCAAATGATCTTACATAATTAAGTCTAATAAAGCATTCAAATATAGACCTTTCAACAAAGAACACAAATCGAGGCAGCACAGCTTCGCAATATTGTTGATGCACTTTCATTGACGATAGGTGGCCTTTTCTGCTTTAAGAGCTATGTTGTGCAGAGGGAGAATTCTTATAACATTTACTTATCTATACCTCAAAGTACGAAACCTGAGTGATATTTTTTAAACGATAATGAACAATATTTTCTTCATGAAAAGAGCTACAAAATTGTTACTAACGATTTTTAAATTATTATAGTTAGAGTTTCCTGTGATCAAAACTGTCCTATATGCATGGAAAACTTGGCAGTAACCTGTTACAGTACTTCCAATTATGAGCCCCTGATATATCTCCCCCACACGCTAGACTGTTTAAAACATGTTGTACAACATGAAATATGCTGTATACTTCTGTTGAAAATAAAGTTGCTTTTAAGACCTGCTGTTTGATTCATTTATGGATAAGCAACAAGGTGTAAGAACAGCGCTTATTGTTTTTGATCAACATCATCAAATTAAAAAGTTAACTGGGGCGTCAAATTTGCTCAGGATTGCCAATTACTCAGATTTAGCGCTACATTTTATTGTAGATATTCCTATTCATAAATATGAAGATTATATACGACCTTTTTAAAATAATAAAATGGTATTATTATTATAAAAAGTACCAAAAATAACAAATTACTAGCGAATTATACATCTCATTAATCAGAACCTAATTTCAGGAGTGCCAATAACAGCAGATTAGCGGGTTACGAGCAACGTAAACTCAAGCACCTTGTATTTAGGTAAATGTTCATAAAACGTACAACTTACTGTATAAATAGCAAACTTCAGAGTCGCATTCACATCTAAAATGAAACTAAAAAACGAAAAGATGACTCAAAGTCATGTACTCAGATAAATTCAAGAGGACCTCCTCTTGACAATCACCGCAGATGCTGGCAAAACGCAACAGAGAGATGATACTCACTCGCAATTGTACAGCAAGGATTCGCCGATCTTGACCGTGAAGCAGGTAGCGCCGTTGAGGCAGTACCAGGTGGCGTAGGCCGGCGGGCAAGCATACGTGTGGAATGTGATGTTGGGGCGCGCCGTAGGGGATGGAGGCCGCGGCTTCGGCGTCGACCGACTCGAACATGCTTCTGCAACAAAACAAAACCATGATATGACAATAGGCTGCTCTCCTCATAGAGGTACCCATACATTACAAAATAATGCACCACTGCTTTCTGCATTAAGTCATCAAACATGACACATGTCTGCGAATTTCAAAAATTGCTAATCTGCGTTATGCAAATTTTACAAAAGGAGTTAAAATTTAAGCATTTTCAATGGCTGCGGGTAAGTTAAAATTGTAAAATTAACAACAAACACAAATATATTACACAAAAAGAGAATAAATAAAATATTTTTGTTTTGTATCCTGTAAAATATTAGGTAAGCACTGCATGTTCACTGTAAAGCAATACACATACACTTCTTAGTATCACGGGCCCTCTTTGTGGATTTATGGCAATTTGTGTGTGTGTGCGCGAGCGCCATTTGTGTAGCTTTAACGTCTAGGTCACATCGGCGGCTTGTTGTTTTTGGAAAAATACTCATCATTAATAATGTTCGCTCTTTGGGTTGATATTACTTTCGGTTATTGAATAAAATACTCATTTACAGTTCTTTGCTCTGTGGAGGATGGGGAATAATGTAAGAAAAACGCACCACGGAGATTAGCATGTCAACCACTAAACTACCGAGAGTCATCCAGTATCCCCAAGCAACCAAAACGCTGAAACAACGAATGAAACTGATATGCACTCGCGACAGAATTGGGTAGTATGTCTTCCAAGAATTCTGGGCCGTAGTTCAAACCTAGGTTGGTGTGGGTTTGCTGACATAGGTGCTTCCTTCACTAGTTATGATAAATGTTGGGAGAATACTTAATTTTCCGTATTCTGGCTCAATGGGTGCTCAGTAATAAACATCACTTTCATCGTCTGCATGCATCTTAATTGTTATAACTGATTTTAAAAATACGTGTAGGTTAGAAATCGAGTGACGTTAATAAAAGGGAAGGCGATTGCCTTACAGAGAATAAGTGGTTACTTGCCTTTAAGTCTAAAACTTAACGCCAGAGATTTAATTCATTAGTACAATATTACATATCTTTACTCTATTTCTCTTCGCCTTTATTTCGTTCTTCAGCAATGCTGCAACTTACGCGGGCTTTTCATTTCTCGCTTCATCTTTCTTTCTTTCCTTCTTTCTTTCTTTCTTTCTTTCTTTCTTTCTTTCTTTCTTTCTTTCTTTCTTTCTTTCTTTCTTTCTTTCTTTCTTTCTTTCTTTCTTTCTTCCTTTCTGTCTGTATGTCTGTCTGCCTTTCTTTCTTTCTTGGTAGTTGACGTTTTGGCAGAAAATTGAGCTGGGAAGCTGCTGTGGAAGGAGCAGGTGAGGCTGTCAGTTGTGTGTGCCATACGGTCTGCGGACGGTTTCCCCTTACACGTGCTCTCCTGCCCTCAAGGTTGGTGCCCCTCCGGAAAACATAACCCGGACCTGGACGTTTGGGGCATTTGCTCGCTCCTTCCTTCAGGTCCGCGGTAGGTCAGTGGGTCAGCACCTTCCCTGCCCCAAAACGCAATTCATTCTAAATTACTTGAGATGGACGTCAAGGAAGTAACAAGAAGGGGGTAACTCAACATTGACGCTGGAGTAAGAATGCTAAACGAAAAACTGGATGTGAACATTTGCATGATAATCCCTAATCATTATTTCAATAGCTATTCTATGAACGATTCAAAAAACAGCTTATATTTCGTTTTAATTATTTGTAACTGAAATGATTCAATTATCTTGTTAGATAATACAGTGTCTTTACCTCATATTAATCAAGAGGCACTTTGCAGGTTTATATATATATATATATATATATATATATATATATATATATATAGATGCAAGGAAAAGGAAACACGTTAGGCTTTAAACAAAGTCAAACCTTTTAAGAGCACAGCTTGTCGACATTTGATAATTTGGAAATGCTGCTCTCTTTGAACGCCATAGAATTTTATATAACATATCGCTATACCCAAAAAGGTAAAAAATAATTGTCGATAATAAAACAATAGAAAGGTTCAAGATTTAAACAATTTAGGTTGTGATGTTTCGTTTGACTATGACAATGATTTGAAAAATAAAATTTATACATTTCAAACTATATGTGGGACTATTAAAAGAACGCTAAAGAATAAAACTCAAGAAACAATGCTAAAATTTTATAAGACGATGGCAGCACCCATTTTGACTTATATGGCTCAGAATACTGGGTCTAGAATAGGAAGGAAAGAAGAATGATAGAAACAGTAGGAATACATTTCTTAGATATGCTGCTGGATATTCCCTTGCAGACCATATGAGAAGCGAAGCTATCAGACAACTAAAAAAAAATTAATTTAAACGATAAAATTAAAAATTACAAACAAAATTGGCACGACCACATACTCAGAATGCAGAATAACAGATCGACAAACAAGGCAATGCAATATAAACCCTCAGGAACAAGAGATGTTGGAAGATCTCGACGTCGTTGATGATGATATCCCTATTTGACAAATGCATATGTATCGGAAAATTCAGATAAATGACAGGATTTCGGAAATAGTTCACTACACACCTCCTCAAAGTGTATTTACCATGACTTGCATACTTTAACGAGAGCTGCATTGTTTTGTGTAGTAATAATTTGTATCTACCCCTTACAGTTTACCAATTATGTAAAAGTCATAACTGACGAGGACATTCCCAGAATATTCAAGATCATATATTTCATTTGTTGTGAAAATATCTTAAATATATGATATTTTAATCAACATCGTTAGAGCAATATTTGGGAAAGTTTAAGCTTTTGACAAATGTTCTATGTCGCATTCTTGTATGATGCTGAATTTAAATACGAAGTTTTTACCTAAATAACTGCCTCCCTCTCTCGCACACGTCCCAAAACGTGATTTCCAGCAAGATCTCGCCATCGAAATTTTGAGTGAACACCGTGTGCGAGGTAAAATATGCCTCGAAGTCATAGGAAATCATTTGCTAAAACAAGATCTTTAGAAAAAGACATCTACTAATATCTGGAGGTAAGTTTTATCTTTTCTACGACGCTTTATAGCGTTGTATTAAACTTTATAGCTTGTTAGTTATCTGCCGTTTTGTCTGTAAATAGAGCGTATAGTGACATAAAATGCAATGATGCTTCGTCATCAGCAATCCAAGCCTCAATTTTAATCGCTTTTATACTTGTTTCGATGCTAACGTTTCGTTGGCAATGTGAATGCGAATTTTAACTTTACGTCTACTGTTAGATGTCTAAAGCGCTACGCGAGTACTAATGTACAATACGAATAAAAACATTAGGAAGCAAGTTACGATGTAAAGGAAGCTTCCTTTACGATGTTAGGAAGCAGGTTTTATACAACCGAATATTGAAAAGCTATATGTTTTTTGGACAGGTAGAATAACGCTGAAAAATTCAATGCCATTGCCGGGATTTGAACCACGGATCTTCCGGTCTCCGTCCGGTTGCTTTTACATTAATTCTCTAACTGACTCGTAGTTTTCCCGGTAAACCATTAGGGGTTCTTATATACAATGAGATACGCAGCTTTTGTGGCGACTTACTATGCTATAAGTAGGTAAGGCCACTATTAGGTTAATTGATAGAAATCACTCGTTCTTTCACACTAGCCGTGTGTAGGATAAGATTTAAGCAATCAGACGGAGACCGGGAGATCCATGGTTCATAACCAACTATGCCATTGAATTTCCAGTCTGACTCTACTTATCCAAACCTTAGCCTACACACGGCTAGCGTGGAAGAACGATTAATTTCCATCATATAGGATGTTGTTTGTTAACGACGCTCTCAACTGCTAGGATCATCATGTGTCAGAATTTCAACCTGTGGTTGTTTTACAGGACAATAAAACTGTTGATGTGCGTTATCGCATTCAAGCACACTTAAAAATCAGTTTGGACTCGATTGGAACCTGCGACCTTTAACCTGCCTAATCAAATAGAGCGCATACACGCACGCACACACACAGTTCAGAGAAACGACGCTAATGGGTGACTTCCTTCCAAGATTCTGTATCTATTTCGAAAAGATTTCGCGTTAGTGATAGATGCTTTTCTATTACCCTACGGTAAGTAAAAACTATTACATTCCACTCAACAATTCAACATCAAGATTTCCCCAACCATTCACGTTTTGAGGTCCTCTGGATAAAAACATAACAGTACTCATACTAGTTAAATATCAAACAAACTTGGCTGTTAGCTTCGAAGCGTAAGACAAAAGATTTATAAGAAAATGCCCCACCCAAAACTAGGCTTTACGCTATTTTTGATGTTCTTCAAAATGGTTCTAACAAGCTTGATTAAAACAATGTTTATAATTTGCATTACTAATAAAATGCATAAATGAAAATATTTGCGAATAGTTTATGAAATCCTCTTCTTTCTGTAGTCGCTAAACTCCACCAAACTGATACACCAGAAAACCTACTTTGCTAAAGTACAGTTCTTATACCACATGACAAAGGTTTGAATAGTACAACATTATCATAGTCATTCTTATGCTTCCTGTAATGCTATGCAAACAGTGACATTTCGAAGATCAGGCATAGGGCGACTCGAGTTTTAAAGTTCGGACTATTGTTTCTGCTTGTGAAGCGTTTGAAGAAATGTTTTCAACAATGTCAATTAACAAAAATAAGATAGGAATAATATGCAGTCAGTTTGTTTAATGTTCTATTCCTGTGTTTTATATTCACATATCGTATGTCTCTATCGTTTATTGTGCACTGCAAGGTTATGGGATAAAATGGAGGAGGAATCAACCAAGTCGCTCGCAGTGCGAGGGGTGAGCATTACCGTCTGCCGTCTCTCGAGTACATGTTTCCGCTGTTACGCGATGTCCAGATTAGGCAGGAGTGTCCGGACACCCACTTCGCTACGTGACATGAGACTACGGCTTTTACTAATCACGAGAAGGGTTCTATTTCACCGCAACACCCCTTCAAAATAGATATACAATATAAACTAAAGGCTTTTGAAAGTATTTCATCGCAGTACATAAAAAGGAAAAACGCTTACACAATTAGCAGTCATTTAACATCACTACAACTGTTAACAAGCACTTTGCCTGGCATTTTCTGATCCAAAAGCGAACATTTTCCTGCAGCGGTTCACTATTCGACGGCGGTGGATATAAAACTGATAATTTATAATGCCGCATTCAATGATCGCCATTTGAAAACTGAAATCGAGACCTCGTTAAGACAGAATCCACTACACACTACAGATAGTTTTGGCTGTGAGAAATTTTTGCTGAAAGAGTATTGATCGCGTTTGTTAATAATCAAAAAATTCTGACGAGTAGAGTCAGACTGAAAAATTCAATGCTATAGCCAGGATTTGAACCACGGATCTCCCGGTCTCTTTCCGGTTGCTCTTAACTATACAGCTACGGGGAAACATACGAGTCAGTTGGATAATTCAGTGTCATGTCGACATGTTGGCCATAGTAGCTCAATGGTTAAGAGCAACTGGACGGAAGCAACCGGGAGATCCATGGTTCAATTCCCAGCTATCGCACTGAATTTTTCAGTTTAGCTCTACTCCTCCAAACCTTAGCCTACTCACGGCTAGTGTGGAAGAAATTATTAATTTCCAATTCAAAAATTATCAGAATGAGTTTAGACGTCTTTAAAAGCAATTCCAGGAGTTTTCTGCAGGAATAGTAATGACTACCGACTTTTCTTTATTGAGGTGGTGTGCAGAGCAAACCCATCATACGGGATACTACTCAAGCTAATGGTCTACAATTGTGAAAAAAAAATGGGAAGTTTTCTCTCAAATATAATATGCCTTCATAGACTTCTGCCAAACTTCAATACTTTAGCTTGCAAGTTGCTTTTCCACCTGCAACATTACCCATATTTGGTAATTACTTTTTGTTCTAAATTGAAGAAATAGCAGGAACAACGAAGATTTAGGTTGAGGTTATTTTGCCTATTTGTCGCAGTGGATATACCTTATTTTTTTAAAGGGTATTAAACATGTGGAAAGACGGAATACATGTATTGTTTTGCTAATACACATTTCTCTTAAGACATGAGTTTTGTTGACCAGGCTAAGAACGTTTCGTAAAACCGAACATTTGTGTTGACACAAATACAGGTTAACGATTCAGAATTTGACTGTTTATAAAGAGAAGAAAAATCTTCATTTAAAAAGGAGCTTTAGAGTGTTTTGAATCTTAAATATTCCCTAACAGAATTCTGTTTATGCATGTTAACTTTAATTTTTGAGGCTGAGCACGTAAGGTGTACAATTATAGAAATTGAGATTATTTCACTGTAGCTTTTAGCTCTAGTACAAATTTTCATTTCTTTCAGTTTTAGTCCAGTCACCATCACCCTCCGGGTACTACTATTACAGTGACTATTCATTACTGCATATGCAGTTATTGTATTAACTACCTCTCACCGAGTCAGACAGCAAATTATAAATCAAGCTATCATTACTGGGAATACACGATTTTTAGCTGTCTCCAACTGTTTGGAAAACTTTAACAGGGATTAAATTAACATTAGTTTCTTTAAAATAATAACAAATCCCTGCATCGGTACAATGTTTCGCGTTAACTATTTTTCTGATCACTGCGAGCAGAAAGAGTTAATGTGATTCAGAACCAGGAAGGAGTTGCCCAAGGATAAGGATCGCCTATTCATATTCATTTTTGTTGATGAAATTGATACTGCTCGCACTACTGCATGCAATATCTTAGGTTCATAATTACCCTTGATAAGTGTCTTCAAACTGTGCGGAAAACCCTCTTAGATTACAAATACAGCTGAAATATTGCGATAGGTTCGGCCTTTCTCCGAGCATACCCCGATTTTTCGTTATAAAACATGGAGATAAATCAATATCGCAGCTCTCAGGATTATAAACTTGTCAACTATATCTATATCTGTAATAATTGGGTAACCACTGCAATAAAAATCATCATTCAAGAACCTAGCAAGATTACGCGAGCGACATAAGTGAGTCTGGACAGCTACAACACGCAGAGCGTAACCTGGTAGTACCATCCTCCAAATGAAAACATTGAGGATTTGCCTTAGCATAGGATACGTAGTAAAAGCTGCGTAGCATACTCACGCCATCGCACCAACGAAGGAGCCATATGTCGATGGCAGCTGGTGTGGAAACACTACGGCTTACCTGGCCTGTCACTTTTCTTTACCATCATCCGCATCCGGCAGCACAACAATTCAATCAATATCCGTCATCGATTTCCATACAGGTACATCCTCAAGCACAATATTTTACGCGTAAATTGTTACTTTCACGCATATAATTTTAAATATCATTGAGACTAAGTCTATTGCCGCCGGTGCATAATTCCAAGATTTGCTATCAAACGGCATTATAAAAATTTCTAAGGCATAATTACACTACACGTGGTGCTTCCAGTACAAAAGAAATCACACATAGTTTTGTGCTTTCTATATCGTATCTGTGTTGAATGAAAGTTCTTGATTAGTAATACGAGAAAAAAAGAAAAAAACGAAGGGGTTATATAACTATACTATAATCAATGAGAGAATAAAGTGCCGTAAACAAAACACCGGTTTGTATCTCTCCCCGTCCACGTGCGTTCGGAATATTATACAGTTAAGTATAATATTAATATGTATTAATAATATGAATATGCATTTTCAACACAAAGGACAAGTATTTATTCAAGCCAACCGCTTGATCGCTTCGTTAAGTATAATATTAATATAAATTTTCGACACTAAAGGCACATTTTTCGAGCTAAGTATCACGCAGCACACTATTAATATCCATGAAAATTAACTGCTACTTAACGTCAATTGCATTCCTCCAATCTGAGCTGCAAACTGGTTCGATAACCTCCAGGTCCGATGTCTCCGTGTCGTTCGATCCATTAAACTAACAACGATGAGGTGGTAATCTGAGTACTGTTTTGCGATTTCGTCAATTACGTATTTTTCGTACTCTTTAGCACGAAACTTGACCATTGCCAGCAATTCTGTCTTAACATGACCCTCGTGGAACTCTATATTTTTACTCTGTAGCCATGTTTATGATGTCACTTTTTTCCAAGATTTGTTTGGTATGCGTTCTAACCTCACAATAACGCTATTCGGTTGTAATTGGGGAGAATTTTTTCAAACCAGGATTTGAAAACGTCGCCATTCATTTCATCATTGATCTGGCACGTGGTCTCTTCTTGCCGGGAGTTGAAACTTCATCGACTGTGGCTTTTTCCTTGCGTGCACTAAAATGCTGGAAACCGACACACCGATAAACTCACATGTTAACGTCACCACTTCATCGATGGCAAGTTCTCGAAGATGCTCACAGAACTTGTTAAATACATTTAATGTTATCTTTTCACCACATCGTAAAGGCTTTCCGCGCGCAAGTTTAACAGTACTCGCCAGTCCCACCATGTTTGCCTCTCATCTTCAATATGCGCGCAGCATCATTTACTTTAATTACTAACTAACTTAACTATCTATTAGTATATGTTTTTTATAGTTGAAAACGAACTCATCTATAGCAATGATTTTTCAAGGGACTATTTAGCCCGCCTCGGTAGCGTGGTGGTAGCATGTCTGCCTCACGTTCAAGAGGTCCCGAGTTCGAATTTCGGTCAGGATGAGTTACCTGGATAAAGTTTTTTCCGGGGTTTTCCTTATTCTGAAAGACGAATGTCGGGTAACTCTAAGCTCTATGGACCCCAGGGTCATTTGAGCATCATATCACCCATTCCATTCATCGTCCGATATGACTTAACGTTGGAGGACGTAAACTACAAAAAAAAAAAAAAAAAAAACTATTTACACGGCGGAAGCATCATGGAAATTGTGAAGAAGGCGCGCTACGATCAACGGTCACGTGGTTTTGTTTACATCTACTTTATTCTCCCGCTGCAAGCAGTATAGTTAACAAGATAAAGCTACTGAAGCTGCAGCTTCTATTTTGTTCAGTAGAATTTTGAAAATTTTTCGCTCACCTCAAATATAGGAAACATTTGCAAAACATAAGTCTTGTATTTCATTTTCTTAGAGAAAATGTTTATTATTAGATTCCCACAATTTGATTGTTCTGAAATATACTACCCCCTCACCCTATCTGAAGAAAAGAACAGCGACAGGATGTTAAACTGTTTTGGGGATTTGTTACCATTCACAAGACATTCTCTACCTACATTGGAAGTTTCATATAATTTCTAAAACTATTCTTCCAAAAGTGTGTGTTTCTTATCCAGTGCATGTTAATCGACGTAAACCTTTGCAAGATATACTTTCATTAATGCACATTTTGCTGCACATATAAAGGAGGAAGAGGAAATGGAATCGATAGCCCAGATGTTTAAATCCTCACAAACATTTTAATAGCGCCAACACTACAAAAACTAAGTACTGAAAGATTCAAACCAATAATAACGTCTCAGATATCTACGATTTGATTTGATGCCACAAAATAAATTATTTGAAATAAGTTGTGCGTTTTAAAAAGATCTGCTTTCGTCTTCCACCCCCTTTAGTGCAGTACGCTTTTTTCTTGTCCTTTACGGTTTACTGTTATAGAAAAGTCCTTCTGAATGAAGAGGAATTCACAGACTATTCCCAGAATATTCTATATACATAGTATATATATTTTCTGTAAGCATATATTTGTCATAAAGGTACACTTATATTTTACTCAAAATTGCCATTGTGTGAGAAAATAAAAACGATGGAATTCTTGTTTATGCTTAAGATAATTTGAGGACAGGAAATTTTCTTGAAAATACGTGTCGTACGTTGATATTGAACTTAAATATAAATTTGGTATTTATAGGACCATTTGTTCTGGAGTTATCCTGTTTACAGACAGGCTCACACATGCACGCCCACACGTACGCACACATGTACACGCTCGCGCACGCACTCACTCTCTCTCTTGCACATACGCGTATTTAGAAAAACAACAATTTTATTAACTGGAGCTCAAACTCGTCCAAATTTTGCGGGAGTCGCCTAAAAGTATGCGAACGATTATACACGTTTCGTCTAATAATTAATTAATTTGCAAACATTTTCTACAATTTGAATTAGAAGTTTGGAGGCCAAAGTCCTTTCACTTGTTGCCACCGAGTTGTGTAGTGGAGCATTATTCCTGAAATATGCGAAAAAAGTACATCATTTTTTGAAATGAATATAATTGTACATTAGGTATGCATACACTTTTATCCACCGCGTTCCTTTGAACCATAGTTTGGAGTTAATGTAGCCACAAACCAATTCTGTCTTCATTCTTAATGAGCTGCTTTGTTACTATGTATATACATAAATATCAGTCTTAAGATATACAGTCAGAACAAAAGTATTCGTACACTACTAAATATACAACGAAAATTGGTATTCTGAATTAATATTTAGAATAATATTCTTATCATAAATACATAGCAAAATTTATTGGATTAAATAGTGGCAGGTTTAATAAGATTTAATTTCTGTATGAAAAAAATATAAACAAAATGCCACTGATATAAAATAAAGTTAATCTGCACAATTTTGAGGCACAAAAAGTAATCGTAAATCCCCAAAATAATGATTATTACAAAAATGTTGGTATTCAGTATTTCGTGGGTAATCTTTAGCTTTAATTATACCCTCTAATGTTCTTGGTAGATAATGCACAAGCTTATTATTCTCTAAGTTAGGTATTTTGTCCCATTCAACAAAAACAGTTTTTAGAGCTTCTTTGTTGGAATTTGTCCTTTTTATGTATTACCACAGGATATTCCCACATGTGCTTGTTAGGATTAATATATATCTGGTGATAAGAAGGAGTATGAAGCTGCTTAGGAACGTTTAACTAAGGTCTGCATTAAACGTAGTATACTTTGCATCGTTACCATGAAACATCCAGTGTTCTTAGGGGCCGATTTTTTATACATGGTATGCAACTGTTACTTTATGCAGTTTTGCGACTCTTGATGTTCTCGTACAAACCCAATTCCTCTCTGGGAATTAAGATTTTTTGGCTGCAGTTCCAAATTTTCCCCTCCATTCTTTACGGCTGAGGTGCGAACCAAACACCTTGAATAGGCCCTCATTTGCCCACACCACTTTATCCCAAATGTCTACGGTCTTTTCACGCTACTGACCAGCGAATTCTAGAGGCTTTCTCCTCTTCTGTGAGCTGACAGAATTTGTTACTTCTTGCCATGAGTTGTACACTTTGTTATTGCCCACAAATCTGAATATTCTTGCTGAAACGGTCAAGTCTTCAACCCAGCAACAATGGGAGAGCACTCATTCATGGATTCTTTTCAATGCAGCAAGGAATACTACTCTCATCTGTTTAAGAGAAGATTTCCTAGCTCCTACCCTGTTAATGATGTCTGGACGATTACAATCTCCCTACTATCTGCGATATCTAGGAGCCAGTTCCGAGATCATTGTGCAGTACAATTTTTATTTTTCTCTCTTCGATAGTTCATTCATTCCTTCCGCGACCTGTTGTGCTTGATGTCAGTCTGGTGAGTGCCGATCATATTTACTGTTAGGTAAATGAATGCAGGCCACACAAAAGTGGAGGAGCATGTGACGTAACCCTCCCCCCCCTTTTTTTGAATGTACGAATAATTTTTATGGTTGGAAATTTCACAAATTAACTTTATTTACATAGAAGTTAAATTCTGCGTATGGCTTACTTTTTCTTATAATAAATACAACTTTATTGAAACTGTTTTCTGTCAATGCAATAAATTGCCTATATATTTTAAACAGTATTCTTAAAAATATGATTGTGATTTCAGGTTCAGTGATAATCAAATACAGTTCATTGTGACCGTAATTTTCATACTGTGTTCAGAAGTTATGGATTTCCACAACTTAACTCTCAATATTCAATAATACTTGCTATTCTTCTGTCCAAAGCCTTCATGTCCAGGATGCAAAAGATGATATTATGAAATATGCTCAGAAAACTTCAGTTCGAAGTAAAAAGAATAGAAACAAACGGATCTCAATGTTTCAATTCCGATAGACCCAGGCGTCTATGAAGTAGTGATGTTCACTATCACCATTTCTGAAGAGGTATCGCCTTTATTATTAACAGATTAATAGAAACTCGAACATAACGATCCTGTTGGGATTTTACTGTTTTCAGGATACAAACACATACGTAGTCAATTTGTCATGGACCTCTTTGGCTCCTCCAACTTACATACTTTACTTACATTTTCGGCCCCATTGTACTGGAGACAGGATAATATACCGCTGTTTCCAAAGCTTTTGACAAAGAGGATTTCTTTTTCAGACCACGCTAACCTAATAACTATACATAGGTAGCGCTAGCAGTTCTGAGAGGTGGTTCATATTATGAACTTATGAGCTAACTTAACATAACAGTTGTGTGTCATAGCTGTTATGTTATGATAATTTAAAACGCTATTAAGTATTGTACGTCATGAACATATTCGTAAATACAGGTACTCTCACACAGGATTAAAAGGAAGGAGTCCACTTAAAACCCCATTTCCGAAACTAGTCCAATTAAAATTGAGTCTGAGACACATATTTACATTTTTGAAACGATTGCGGTACCCGCTATTTCTCTCTCTACAACAAACGCGCTCCCCAAAGACTGTAATGTTATTCTTATTATGTCGTTTCATATGCTGAAATGCAAGAAGAAAACAGTGAGCATATATTATATTGTTTTACTGATCTTAAAATTATAAATATGCTCTTTACTTCAGAAAAATGAGATTATTTCATTTAATACACCTGTCAACGCACATACATATGTAGACATGCGATTATAACCATATGTAATTTTAAAGACTTGAATATTAGCTGGACATCTGGCTGCCAGCATACATATGCCACTAAAATGTTTTGCCTCAGTTATAGCCGCGAATAAGACGAGATTTTCCCTTATTTTTCGGCAATATTCGAAAAGAGAAACAATATTCGCCAGCAAGGGCCCGATGATCACAATACAACTCCATAAGAAAGGACAGTTTCTCCATTCCAGCTGTTCCCAACAGGATTATTTGCCCACAGATTAACCATCTGTCAATATTTGTATTGAACAGGGTCGCTGATGACTGTCACGTCCATTTATGTAAGGTACTAAAGAAGGGCCAAATCCGTGACCACCTGCATTACCGCCATTATTTGTCAAATCATATTACATTTCGACATGCTTCAGATACACTAAAAGCCGACACTAGGGTTTTCCCCCCTTTCTAAACCATTAGTCTTAAGCCCTCTAAATGGTTATCGCTTAACTCTATTCGTGGCTCTACAACAGTAAACATGGTCTTACTTTTGCCTACATACGCGGGGGAAGCCAATAGCATCTTCTGTTGGATCTCCATCTCAAATCAACTTTTCCTACTAGTCATTGAGTCAATGGTGAAAAATCCATCATCAGCTGATTTCTTTCCACAAGATGGAATTTTAGTAAACTAGGAATAAATATCAGCACAGAGTAAAATGCATTCCAACCAATAATAAAGCATGACAATATGCGTGGTTTACTTTCTCTACTCAGTGCAATAGGAGTATTGGATTTCATTTAAAATGTTTCCATAGTCAATTTTATGAGACCCGAAATAAACTGGAGAAGGGGTAATCTTTGCTACGCTTTCTCTGCAATTTATATTATAATAAGGATATAAAAACTGATTCTTATATTCGCTTACAATACTCACGAAATATCTTAGGGTAGAACTGATCCCAATTAATGGCTTTCATATTGCTTGCAGAAAGAACATACAGAAAACAAACATATAAAAGCTCAGGTTTTTAATATTAAAGCAGCCAAACAAGAAAACGAATCCCAGCATATTTTTCAATTCGGAGAAACATACACTGGAACGTCTCTGGAACCTACAAAAATGTACACAATTTATTCAGAAGAGTTTCACATACATTCTCTCAAAATTTAAGATATATATATACATATGTGTGTGTTTTTCAAGATTTGTCTGGAAAAAGATCAATAAATACATAGCATGATGGCCATGGTGCGGCCCTCTCCTGTCAAGACATGCAAATTCTCCAATGTCATCTTTTCCAATTGTTGATCAACCATTCAATATAGTTCACATAGACTTCATAGGACCATTAACACCATTGATTATTGCTTAAACTGTGTGGATAGACTCTCAATTGGGTTGTAGCTATTCCTCTCCAAAACATCACAGCAGAAGCAGTGGCACCAGCTTTTTACTACAACTGGATAAGCCGATTTGAAACACCTAATCAGATCATTACAGATCAAGGAAGACAAATATTCTAATCACAACTATTCCATGCACTAGCCGAAGTATGTGGATGCAAATTGTCAAGAACTACCAATTACCATCCGCAGAGTAATGCAAAAATCAAGAGATTTCACCGCACACTTAAGGCAACTCAACTGACAAATGGACTAAAGTGCTACCAACCATTCTCCTAGGACTTAGGTGTATCGTCCAAGCAGACTACAACTCCTCTGTAGTTATGGGACGCCTCTCAGAATTCCTGCTGACTTTTTTCATCGAACCATATTTTTGCCACAAGTCGATATTCCAACTATGGTTAACCAACTTCGCCACCAAATGAGCAATCTGAAATCGGTGGAGCTTCACAAGAATAGGAGTACAGTGTTCATTCATAAAGATCTCCACGAAACTTCTCTCGGTTTCGTACGTGTTGATCGAGTTAGGTCTTCTCTCGAAAGGCCATATGATGGTCCATATCCAGTTGCTAGACGAACTGAGGAGTATTTAACCCTAAATATAAAGGGCAAGGATGTGAACATTTCGGTTCTGCCTTAAACCCGCCTACCTTCTTCCTGATCTCGACCAAGAGGACCATCTTCCAAGGCAACACCCGAGTTGTCAACATCAACAGTTGAATGCTAACATTCAGCTGCCCCTGATAGAATTCCAAATCAACAGACTATAGCTCGGAGGACACGCAGTGGACGATTGTTCTACACGATTTTTGAACTTTGTACGTGTACATAGAGGGGTGAGTAATGTAGGGAAACAATATAAAGTTTATGATGAGTTAGTGTTTTGTTATTGTTGATAAAAGTAAATTGTGATTATGAGAGTATGTACTTTATCTTTGTGATGAAGTCCTGTAAAAATGTAAATTGATATTAGAGTAGGTGTTTGAGTTACTATAGAACTTCTATAACACATCTCTTACACATACAGGATTATAATCACAATGGTTCAGTGCATTTCGAAGAAAATATACACTAACAATTTTTCCTGTAAAGGGTAGTTTAGGGAGTAGCGATTTGCTTGAAAATATTTGGATGCACTAGTGAAGAAAAGTTACCCCATTGCGCCATTTGTTCGCTGCTGTGCTCATCGACTTCCCCTAATTTTATCGCAATCAGTGCAATTCTTAAAGTAATAAAACACTTTTCAACGCAATGAATGCTTTCTTCTCCTTCTCATCCAAAAGTGCAGAAAGATGCACAGAATGCTCCGAAAGTCAAGAAGAGGTTTCCATCAGTTACACGTTGGGGTTAAAACTCTAGCACTATGAATATAATACATGAAAATAAGACTGAACTAGTCTCATTTTTGAGCATACGGTTTATAACCTGGACTCCTGGGATAGTGCCACTTATCTGTGCCAGAGGATTTCAGCATATAGAAGTGTTTCACCTTTTGATTTCTGTTGGAAATTTTCAGTCATATTTTCGCATGCTGATGAATTATTCAATATTCTCATGCAAAGATTTTGAAAATAAAGAAAACCATCCAAAGAATTTTGATTTGTTTCAAAACTAAGCTTTGATTCAAAACTAAAGTTCCCAAAGTTTTCTTTACACTCTTGAATCAAACTACACAAATGAAAATATGAGAAATGAATTAGCGGCTGTTGACAGGTTTTCAAGACTTATCAGGCAGGACAGTTACTGAGATAGCAAATCTTTTAAGACGATTTAGGAGAAACACCATTTCCAGAAGTTTATAAATTATGCAGCCTCATTAATACAATTCCAGTGTGCAGAGGACGCGAAAAGGTTCCATTACACAACATTTTGTTAGGATGGGCGAATGCCCAATGAAGTGCCCCATCGGAAGGATGGCTTGTAGTGTCGATGACGTGGTCCTCGTCTGGGCCGGCCCACATCGCATTCTGACCTTGTCCAGTTTGGTGCGTGGTGCTTCAAGGAGACAGCTGACTTTCTCAATTGCGAGCTAATTTGTCGCCTCGTCTTAAAAGTTAACCGCAGTGGCGCACCTGCTGGTCACGGCAGAATTACAACCCTTTTCACTTAAAGAACCTGCATTTTGCAACACTGGCTGGGCACGTTAGGGCCAATGGACTGTACTACCAAAGGACAGAATTTTTTAAGAATGGAAAATCTGGTATTAGCTAGATGTCTAAACGTTTTACATAGAATAATATTACATATAAAATTGACAAGCCACACACAATGTGCTGACACAAGTGCGCACATATAAAGTTCTGGCTATATCGGTAGATTTTACTAATAGGGATAAGATGATAAGACGATTTATGAATTATGCATACATAATCTATTAAACATGGCACTGCAAAATAAATTTAATGCACAGGATGCTTTAGGTAGAGAACGGTCAATAATTGAGGCAAATCACTTGTCCACAGCTATGCAAACCAAATGGTAATAGCAATACCTACACCTTATTATATATAAAGTCATAAAATGGATGATAATATTTCCAAATTTGTAACTCTTTTCAATAATGCAGTTTTCGACCAGTAAAAGACGGCGAATGTTGTACGTATCCCTTTTCCAACTATTTAAGCGGTTTTGTAAAAGTATTTAAACAGATGTGCATACGAATTGAACGTTTTAGATTATCGTACTAGTACAGTAACATCTTTATATCACTCCACTGTGACCAACTTGATTTCAAGTCATTATAATTACAATTACGCTTTGTATTTGCATATGCTTAAATGACTTATTTACTTTTCATCGTGTAGTTTTACACATTTTGTGTTTCAAGACACTCGCATTATATGTTCACAATACAAATTCTCTACTTCAATTTATCACAATTCATTGTAGACCTACGTTATATTGACAGCCTTCCGCTTTCGTTGATCTTAAACGTCATTCTTGTATTTAGTATAACCAACATACTAAATATGCTGGGCTAAATATGCATTTGTTTGTAATCACTACGCGAATGAAAAGAGGCTATATCAACAGCCCTAAGTGTTTACTGTAATTAAACAATCGCTAAAAGAAATTATGCTCATCATATGGTTATATGCGGTTTCTGATATCTTCAAGAAAAAAGAAAATCCTGTTTCACCAAGACAACGCACCGTCTCACACCTCAGCGGCTGCAATGGCGAAAATCCACGAATTACGGTTTGAACTGCTTGACCATGCGCCTTACTCCCCAGATCAAGCCCCAAGCGACTTCTTTTTGTTTCCTCATCTTCCGTCAAATAATTATTTTGCAGTGAAAACCGCCAAGTACTATTTGGACGGGTTACAGAGATGGGAGCATCGCTGGAAGAAGTGTGTCGAGTTATAGGAGACTGTGTTGAAAAATTATATATGTCTTGTATCTTTATTAGGTCGGAACCTTTTCACACCACCCTCATAAAGGCTATAATGGCATTTATTTGAGAGTTAATAAATTCCCAGTCAACATTTTTATTGCAATTGCATTCTTGTAAAACTTAATATATTTTTTCCTCTGATTAGCTACACCCCACCCCTATACACATACACACAGCAACTGGTGACCGCAAACTTAATCTTTTGTGGCCGTTTATCTCTGGCTCATCTGCACTGTGCTATAGATTAAACAAAGACACCAGCTACCTTCTTTTTTATATAACTATAGCTCTTGGATAATGACATAACAACGATTACACACATGTAACATTTTATGTAGTTTAAATAAAATGATGTAACTTTCAACTGTGTACAGCCACGAGTTACCTCTTTCGAATCCAGTTCTTCAAGGGCTACCGCCAATATGATGTGCGAAGGTTATGGAGCAGCCTTTTAACAATCAATACAAATCTGGACTTATGATTCGCCAAATTTGAAGATAAAAATAACTAAAAAAGTTTACAAGAGAAAAGTGTAAGGTCCGACAGATAATAGTAATATTAATTGTAATACTGGCCTATCAGAGTCGAGATATTAATTCAATCACCATATATACAGCAAGTTGTGATCCTTGGTACATGGTAGGCTTCAATTCCCAGCAAAAATCAGAGGGCATCAAAATGGAATCGTTTATGATTTAGGTTTAGGATTTTGTGGTTTAAGAGAAAATTACAATAAAGATTGAGTATGAATGCATTTGGTTCAATGGATGTATTGTTTCACTGCTACTAAGGCCAATTATGCAAGATATTGATCACCATAACAGACGCTAAGGATACATAAAATATCTAATGGAAGTTTAGAATAGAGTGCATGAGCTTCAGAGAGATGAGAGATGACTTTTGGCTGTATAGGAACGAATCTTCAACGACAAACAATAATGCATAACTTTCTCTTCCTTTGGGAAGGGAAATCTGGGCATGTTTAACCGCCCTTTAATACACAGTTCTATCTCTTTAAATTGCACCGTCATATTTGCGGTACATTATCACTAACAACGTGGGTTTTACCGAATCTCGACTATCCTTTAGCAGCCGTAAACCACAAGAGAGTAAGCATCATAAAAACATACTAGACACCGAGGCACTAATTCCACGGCAATTTGCCACTCCAGTTGGCGGCCACCACAAAAGGGAATAATAATACGTCACGTCAGTTCATCTTGAGTTCATCATCGGCTTGCTTAACCGTTTTTAAGAAAGATGAAACTGCTTCTAGGCATTTTAAACTATTTAGTGTAGAAAGGTCTCAAGGGATTCCTCTCATCTGCGACATCGGCCTTCTCAAACAAGGTAGTAGATAACATTCTTAAGCATTATTTACATATAACAAGTACCTGCTGGTGATAAGAAAACAAATTACAGAACAGATGGAGAATCGGCATAATTACTGCATTAATTAATTAAGCTGGTAAGCACTACAAAGTTGTGTACGTTTCATAGTAAACAAGGAAATAAATGTTTATAGTTTAAAAACCGAGTATGCTTTTATAAATTTAACATCCCAAATGAAACGGATGAAAGATAATTAAATATGTCCTGATTTCATACGCCTTATAGTTCTCACATTCATCTTCTCCAGTTTCCAGAAGAAACCCTTACTCATAGGTAGGGATTGTGAATAGCATTAAAAGCAGACGGTCAACTTAACACATGGTCAACTTAGTGTTTAAATTCGGCGTCTTCCAAGGCTGCCATACTTAAATTTTCTAAAAAAAAAAAAAAAAAAAAAAAAAAAAAATGACAAAGCTACTTCATAAAATGACTAAAATGCATATACGAATATGCCTGTGAAATGTTCATTCTGAAAGAGTGTTGTATAGAACTGGGCAACCATAAGCGCTTGACAAATTCTTACTAAATAAACAAGTGTAGGTGTTGTTAAAGGATACAATTTATGTGAAAACATTATTTTGGCCTTTAATCAGAGTATTCCAGAATATTCTTTGTTATTTGGTTGAGTTTTCGAATATTTCGGTTTCTTTTTTCTTTATTTTTCCCAGCAGCAAGTCGGTTTTTGCTTTTCTTGTGAATCAAAGGACACGGACTTTCACATACCGACCTGCTTTTTAAAAATACTGACTCTCGCCTTAGTCTACAGTACACTTCTTATACCTACAACGAAATGTGCAAAGAAAGTTTATCAGTTTGTGGAAGAGAATACAGAACGTTATGCGCACACAATACAATAGACTTTCTTAAATTGTTTAACACATACAACCTCCTTTAATTTTCTTTATCATTTTCCATTATCATAATTGCGACTTTAGAAATAACCGATGCTGTTATAGCTCATTGAATTGGGTGTTCAACATTTACTTCTATTAAGTTTTAATACTGAAAATTCCCTCATACTGATACTTCCAAGATTCTTAGAAACGTAAAGAATGGTTGTAATTTAAAAAATGCCCCCCCCCCTCTCAGTTGAGAAACGATGCCAGACCGCTAGCCGCTTGATAACTCACAGGCATCGATTTTTTCCATTATAAATATTTAAGCAAATGTTGTTTCTCGACTACATATTTCCCAGATTCTAGGGAGCGTAATGAATAAATAAAAAGAAAATTGCCAGGCTTTTGGAAAGGTACCGGACAGGTTGACAACTAGACAACCGTTAGAACAGCATTAATTATTGCAAACTAATTTGCTATCAATATGAGTAAATAACAGTATCCATCGGATGTACTTTTACTTTCTCTTCGATGTATAGAAAAAAAACAATATTTCACGCATGGAAATATTTCAATGTTGAGGTACATTCGATACATCGAAAATACCTCCACTATTAAGACTACCTGAATAAAAATAACCTTTTCAGAAAAGACGTTCCTTCCTGTCTCCGTCCCTCTTATACGAGTGTGTGTGTGTGTGTATGTGTGTGTGTGTGTGTGTGTGTGTGTGTGTGTGTGTGTGTGTGTGTGTGTGTGTGTGTGTGTGTGTGTGTGTGTGTGTGTGTGTGTGCACGCGCGCACGCGTCGCATTTCAGACTTTGATGTTTAAAAATTCCAACGATGCAACATCCAGATTTTCAAGAAATTGTCCCATCACAGACTACCTTTACATGGAACAATTTTCGAAAATTTGGATTTTCTTAAAAATGATTATATTTTAATTAAAATACCATATGTTTAAGGTATTTTCATGACATGAAATGTATATAGAATTTTCTGGCAATGTCCTCACTCTGGTAAACAGCAAGAAAGAAAAAATCTTACTACAATAAATGTATGTCTTGATAAAACGCACACTTTGTCATTTTTTACTACACAAAAAGTAGCTCGCCTTAAAAGATGAAATTCAGGACAAATATATTTTTGAGTGAACCATTTCCGAATTATTCCTTGTTTTTGTTTTCCTCAGAAAGGAATAGATAGAATTTGTATCTGTTAACACACAAAGAGAACGAATTTCAAAAACATTGCATAGGGAAAAGCTGTTAAAATATTTCACAATCTCTTCAAGAATATTGAATGTTTTGCTATATACATACAATTAATAACAATACAATTTCCGCAAAATTTTATTTCGATTATCTGCAGTAGGCAGAGGAGTAAGTATTTGTAAAAATAGTTAGCTCAAGAGTAGAGCAACTCAAGTGAACGCACATATAAAATTCACAATATTTTGCTCTTGAGAAGTAAGCAGGATTTGTCAAAATGCCTAAATGTAGACCCTGGGCTTTTATTATCATACATTGTTTACATATTAATAATCTAACGCGTAGAATTATATTATATGCCGCCCAGCATCTAGGATTTGGCAACAGATAGATTCTCCTTGAAAACAGTGCTTACTCATTTACAGTTTGGATTAATTAATGGGATGTGTACTGCATTTGATTTTCCTCTAAACTTTTAAACCAGCACACATTCACATATCCATACTTTCAGACTCTAGGAGGGTTAGGGAACAATCGGCTAGAGAAAAAGTTTCACTCTGCGGGAAACTTGTTTACCAGTTACTAGCCTAAAGAGGCAGCCGAACATTGTAAATATTTTACCCTAAGCCAAAATAGTACACAACTGAGAAAATATGAATAACAACGGTAATTACTACATGCATAATAAAATGTACCTCAGCATTTATAGAAAGAGATGTATATTTAGATGAAACAAGAAAAATTAATAATATAATGAAAATTACGCCGAATTTTACATGTGGTGAAAACGCTTTTAAAAGACATAGACGAAAAACTTGCAAATTGGTTCTTCCAAACGTGTCAAAATTTCACGAGGAATCGCGTATCAAAACCTTGTGATCTATTTAATGTTTTAAAATACGAAGGTGTGTCATATGCAATACTAGAACTATCTTAGCTAGTTGCACAGTTCCGCTTGTTTGGGATATGTGTCAGTTTTGCCGGAGATGTTACAGACCTTCTTGAGTAAATCAAGGTAGCTAACAAGGTGGTAGGTCGGCAAACCAAAGGAAAAATCAACATTGAGGAGGAAAATGGAGGGAGGCGGCGAAGGCTAACATCCAATTTCTCCAGAGGCTTGTTATTCTTGCCGATGGTTAGTTGACCACACACCTACAATGACCAAAGTATAAACATTCCTAACAAGGCCATGCCTTTCATTTCCGAACACACCCACTTCTTCCACGTAAGCGTTCCTTGCTGGCCCACTTCCGAGATGAGTAATAACTGAACACTAGCTCATGATCGGTCGGTAACTTCCGAAGTGTCTACACCTAGCTCATTCTTTGTAATATTTCACAGTCCGGTTCGCGCTTACACAAACCTTGCGTAATCTGGTAACATGGCAGCTTCAATCGCATTCGTCATATTACTTTTTCAGTTTACCACTAAGTGGAGCATTAAATGTATAGAATTGCCAAGTCCAAACGAATCCCATCTATTTCGTTGTCTCACCGGAATGCATTCCCAAGGACTAGGTCTTATAAGGTACAAATGCAAGCTGCCCTTTTCTCCAACTTCCGGCAATGTTCTCCATTGGATTCATTGCTGTAATTAAAGTTACCGATTCTTTACACGAATTTTATCAGAGAAACGTTTAGCTTTAGAACAATTGTTTGTTGTTTTACTATAATTTGGTTAAGCTTCCTCTAATGCTTATAAAAATTTCCATCATTTGGATAAAAGCAGGATATACCACTTAATGTTGATACGTTTTCTTAATACTTGAGTAGTTATTAATCAGCTGTAACTGTATCTGTGATGAGAAACCATAGAGGTTATTCTTCCTCATCTGTATTCTACTCTTCAGTGTGCATGTTAAAAAACGGCTTCATACGGTATCCAGAAGACATGTAAATGGTGAACACTTTTAGTTTGAAAATAAATCATAAGAGAATTCTATCATATGAATCATAATGGGAGCGTGGATCATGCGCCTCTCATCCTTGTCTTCATCCTTTGTGGTTACGACAAATAGTGACTGACCACATTATTGTACTGACAGAACCTAAATTCTATCTTCGTCCCAATGCGCGAAGTATAATTATGACTTTGAAGCAGAAAGAAGAATGGCAGCTTTAAACTAAGCCGCTCTAGGAACCTTGGAATCGCCATGGTGTGAATGCAGTGCCGAGAAATGGGTCTAGCGGCCACACGTGTGTTAAAAGGACCAAATTGACTGACTTGATGAATGTGGGTGGCAGTGATAGTTGGCCACACAGGAGGCACAAACGGCCCCACTCCGAAATACAATACATGACATTACAATACAATCTATCAGTCGGCTAACCTTTCATTAATCCTTGACGACCTGTCCCTCAGCTCAACCAGAAGATTTGCGCTGACAAATAATTACAATGGCATTTCTACCATAATTATTTTGAATTCAATTGCCAAGGGCGTGATAGTGTTCTTTGAAATTCGGAGCCTTCAAAGAGGTGATGAAGGTGTAGTTTCCAAACAGGGAGTTTACACATTTGCTACTTAACGATCCTCACTTGAACACGAACCAGTCTTTGCCTAGCCTTACACGGTGTTCCAAAATATCAAATTATACTGAGATAATCCTGCAGAATTGATATAGGCACTTGGTTCATTGTGCATGTCTTTTAAGGTGAAGATAGTGTGAATTAGACAATGAATTCTGAATAAAGCACGTTACACGCATCAGCACCGTTCCTAATCCTACGTCGTTGAAACGTTAATCCTGCTAAGTTTTCTTATTTATTACAGCAAGTGCAATATCCAACATTGAACATGATTCAGTGTAGGACAGCACGACATTTTAAATACACAGAGATAAATATTTAAAATCACCTCTGGAATATTTTTTGCAGTGCATAAATGGCCACTAGTTTACTGTATGTTCTATCTGAATCACTTCTAGATACTAAAGGATGTACTAAGTTCTGTTCCGTTGTTTACTGAATACATGAACATTTGGTTACTCGTTGCTTGGGGAAAAGTCCCAAAGTAAGCATAGGGCTAAAAGGATAGGCCGATTCTCATGTTAGTCTCTACAAGTTTATTAAGATAATTATTCGAAGACATTTCTACCACCAAAACGATTTTAATTCTGGAACGAAATGTGTACAAGTTGATTGCTAGCACAGGTAACATAAATGCATTTTATTGCAAATAGTGTAGAGAGAAAGTAGAGCGGTTAAAAGCAAAATGCAAGAGTCATTTGATGAATTCATGTTTAACTCGACAAGAGATTTAAAACAATTAACTTTGCAATTAACTTTCCTGAGACTAGATAGGCAAATATATTTAACTAGAGAGCTTTCTTAAATGGAAATTCCGCTTTAACATATAGAAATGTATATAAATTATTCTTAGGTGCTGAACATTAAATTTGTTTTGGTCTTCTGCTCTTCACCTCCGTAATATTTACCATTAATATTTAACGTACCTTGGTTAATCCTGCTCTAAAAATTTGCTTTGACAACCAAGGATAATTAATACTATCGAAGTGTTGAAGAGAGTACGCTTTTAAATTACAATACGTCGCCAATAGTATTTTGTTTTACAGTAAATTCAACAGTGACCTACATTTCCTTAATACGGTGGAGGAACAAAGAACATGCACACCAAAATTAAACTCCAATAAAAGTAATGCAACAATATTGATAATAGCACAAAAAGAAATCGCAGAATAAAAAGTTACTTTAGATAGGGGGACCATTCAGTTTTCTGGAACAGAATAGAATTTTTCCCATCACATTCACTTTTGTCTTTTGACTAGTCCGGTAATACTTAACCGTCATTACATTCTGATGCCGTCACACGAGAAAGACGACGCTATTATCTAGAAAATACTTATCGGTAACGTTACAGTTTTTCTCACGGTTATTGCTTCTAGAAAATATAGTAGTACTGTCCTATACGAAACAACGCTTTCCCGCATACCTATCATGTTAAGTTCTAAATGTTTTTCTCTCAAAGACTGCAGTAATATCACACACTTCCTTAAAGGTTTGCAATTATTTTCTAAAGAAAACAAATACAATTTTAAGGCTTACTTTTATTATTAATTTAGAGAAAGAAGGGCCTGGCATGACTTTTATAACAAGGGGCACATTAAACATTATATAATGAATCGAGGGCAACGCATATAGCTTTAATAGCAACAATAAATCAAAAGCACAGATTAAGTTAATGTTTAAACATGGCGTTTTACGGAACTAAAATCTATATATCTATACCTGAAATCTACAGATTAATAATCGACGTATTTAAATATTAAAAAAATGAGTCATTCACTCATATTCTCATTAGAATGTAACTCATATGAAAAGTATTAACACTTTAACCAGGTATTTTTTAACGTAACAGAGTCATATTCAATGAGAATGAAACTGACTTTTATGTCTGTTTCGACTATCATCAAAACGTGTTCTAAAGGTTCATTAGTCATAGCAGATCTATATTTTAGACGGGCATACTTAATTTTTGAAAATGTCTTTCGTACGCTGGAACGAATACTGATATTACCTATTCCTTGTGCAAATGTGTCGGGCGGCAGATGGTTGTAAAAAATACAATGTACTCAATTAAAAATCCGGGCATTTACATGTGCGTTGTTGTTGATGTGCTGTAACATTAATGCATTGTCATTCATAAATCCTCTTACAACAATAAACAGACGTATTTCAGAATCATGTGAAAATCTCAATCACATTCATCGTACACTTATAAATATACTAACCCATGGCGTAACTGCCGTAAGCGGGCCAGAGCCTGCCAACCTGACTGCCGGCTTCATGCTCACATACACAAGGCACAGGTCGGCGATCATCCAACCGACACAGGAAAGAGATGTGCTCAGCATCACGTCATCCCCACCTGGAATGTTGGCTTCCCAGATCAGGGTCCGCTCTCAATTTCCTCACGATGCTGAGTGGGCACCGGTCCTAAACCCGGTACTTAAAATTCACACCTTCAGAGGTAGGATTAATCCCGAGCACTTTTTGTGACAGGGAACCAAAGCACAACACTCTAGGCCACTACGCCATGGCGCAGGACCTAAAATATGCTATAGGTTAAATAGTATTTTCTTTAATGAGATGCTGTTAATTGCTACGCTCATATTAGCGCCGTCGGTGTGCTGGAATTTCGTCCCATAAGAGTTCTTTTTACGTGGCAGTAAATCTACTGACATAGGGCTTAATCTTCTAAGCTAACTTAAAAATCATCGGTTTGTGCTGGATTTGAACTCGCGATCTTAGGATCAGTAGGCTAAGCAACTCAGACCGACATTTTGATTCTTGAAATTGTATTTTAGAACAAGGATATTAAGGGGAGTTCAATGCAACAATTATAATCTATGTATGGAAATGTCCCGGGTATAGGACCGGTGCCCACTCAGCATAGTGAGGATACTGAGGAGCTTAGGATAGGTAAGCGGCCCTGGTCAAGAAAGTCAACTTTGCGGTTGGGGGTGCGAGATGCTGACCACATCTGCTCGTATCGGTTGGATGATCGCCCACCTCTACCTTGCGTATGTGGGCGTGAGGCCGGCAGTCAGGTTGGGAGGTCTGGGCCCTCTATGGGCTGTTGCGCCATGGGTATGAAAATGTAATGGCAGATCAAGAGGGTTGGTGGATGCTCAGAGGAAGTTGGGCTCCCCAAAGTTGTTACGCGAAATGTGTTATTTTATTACGCGGGAAATATTCAGTCAACTCGTCCCAACCAAGAATCGAACTTGGAGCTTCCAGATTAAGAGAAAGACACGAAACACGCACACCACAATGAAGTATTTGAAAATGAGACAAGAATTTCTCAGGAACTCTTTGTGCTACGCAATGTTTTGTGCATCCCTGTCAGCTCCCATTCTCTGACCGCTGTATCCAAAAAGCAACCAATAAATATCAATGGGACGAACAACAAAGTATCTACCTGGGGTGTTGTTTGACCAAGCCGAAACGACACCCCAACGCATTCTTTCGATGGCAAGTGCTTAATTAAAGGTACGTGATATATGAGAGGAACAAAACACAAACAGAAACACGCGTAAATTAAGACGCAAAAAGACACTAAAAGCAACAAATTAAGTTCCTGATTTTAGCAGTAGAGAAAACGAATGTGTATGTGAGGGTGAGCTATGGGATAAACGTCAACACTGCATACCTCAACCAATTTTATGACACACTGCCTTAAAGTGTTATGCATTTTCGGCGAGAAAAATTACCTTTTGTCAAGCTTTTGTTTTATTTATTTAGTTTTAGGTCTCATTAACTACTCGGTGATATCGTGACGGCTCTATTAGGAGATACCACAAAGATTGGTGAGTGCAGGTCAGATAGCCTTATAGGATTCCAACCTGTACGGCTTATATTGTTTTGTCACGTATCCATAAAGGCAATAGAGGTACGTGTATCTTGTTTCTGTAATGGATAGAGGGTAGCTTCAACAGGTGTTTAGAGATCTTAATGCTAAGCAATTGGAGCTATTTTTATTTTTACCCGCAATGAGCACAAGATATTAGATATCAAGAAATTGTTCCCATACTATTAGGCTAATGACTAGCAATACACTATATGTAAAAGCTATACTTCATAATAAGAACAAAAAAAAATTGCATTTGGGCGGTTAACGATACTGACAAAACCAAATAACTACTAAGCACATTTAAGGGTGGGGGGGAGGGAAACTTCGTTGCATGTAGCGAAATAATGAAACTAATATTTTCCGATAATTTTCGATTATGGATCGATAACTAATGTTAACGTGTACAACATGTCCTGGAGCTGAAAACCTTTTTGTTTGCGTGTTAGAGACAAACCTTTCACTCGATCAAGAATGGCTGAAGCTTGTACAATTTTATGACATGTTAATTTACCTTAAATGAGTAAAGTAATAATAATAATAATAATAATAATAATAATAATAATAATAATAATAATAATAATAATTATTATTATTATTATAACAATATACTTGTTAACAGGAATGAATTTCAAAAAAAAAAAAAAAAAATAAATCCAACAATGAGAAATGTAATTAACATAACAAAGTATAAAAAGTTTGTAAGTTTAGTTCCTCTAAGTTGCATAGTATTTATGTCTAACATTGGAAGAAAAACAAAAACAAAGTACTCCCGGAATTATTTATTTTAAGAAAAAAACTAATAACACCTACACCATTTAAAGTGTAGAAGAAAGTCTCAGTTTTGGTAACGTCAATTCAAAGGATAAGTAATTCAAGTATAATTAATTAGAGCCAACTGAAAAATTCAATGCCATGGCCGGGATTTCAACCACGGATCTCCTGGTTTCCATCCAGTCGCTCTAACCCCTTGAGCTACCATGGCCAACATGCCGTCCTGACATTAAATTCCTAAATTAAATTCCTTAAATTAAATTCCTGACATTAATTCCTCAATACAAAATTTACATTAAAATATACAGCGATAAAAATCCTGGTATTTAAGTAGTTACAATAGTAAGTCGCCACATATGTTTATCTCGAGTATGAGAACTCTAAGTGGTCTACCGGGAAAATATGAGTCAATTGGAGAATTTAATGTCAGGACGGCACGTTGGCCATAGTAGCTCAAGGGGTTAGAGCGACTGGACGGAAACCAGGAGATCCGTGGTTCAAATCCCGGCCATGGCATTGAATTTTTCAGTTGGCTCTAATTAATTAAAATCACCCATATACCGGAGTAATGTATTTACCATCTTGTATTAAAGGTGGAATAAGCATCGGTTCTTTTAATACTCTTTTGGTTTCCTTACACAAGGATGAATCGAAGGATATCAAGACAGGGCAGTGGCCTGAGTCCATTTTATGGTCCTACCATGGTGGGAATATCTGATAAATTTTTGTAGAGTACTATATCCAGAATATCAGGTGTCATATTTTGCCTATAGAAAGTAAGACCAGGTGGGGCTATGATATTGGCTGCATTACGCTCAGCTGCTGTTAATAATCGTCTTCCGTTTGGGGTTTTCACACAGCATCCCCATGTTTCATGCTTACTATTTAGATCTCCCACGAGAAGGGTTGGCACTGTATCAGAAAATAAATTATTAATATCCTGAACATTGAGACTGAGTCCTGGCGGCTTATATGCTGAAATTTGGAGGAGTTTTGCATGAATATTTGAACTGCACAAGCTTCGAGGCTGGTTAGTTGGGGTAGCAAAACCGAATAGTGGTGTATATATGTCCTTTCGAATGAAGATGGCCACTCCACCCGAGGCGACGGGAGCGTTGCGATCGGACCTATACACTGCATAATCAGGTACTGCCGTACGACATAACTTTTCCTGCCGTACTAGGCGAGTCTCAGTGATGCAAGCTACTGCGAAATGAATTCTAAAAAGGCTTCCCGATTGGCTTTCATTCCATTAGCGCTCTAGTTAGGTATACTTGAGAGAATGTACTAACTTGATTTTTAGTGGCCATTAGCAAACAAACTTGCAAAAAGCTGTAATAAAAAGGATTTGATTTTTTGCAGGTATGGTGCTAGAAAATGAGTAGCTAGCCTGTGTCATCAAGGGAGGAAGAAGCAGAAGAAGAATGTTGTGTAGATTGTTGTTGAGTAGAAGGCAGGAAACTTTTGTCTTCTGGAGGGACCGAGCGTGGCCACTGAGGAGTTTCAGGAGGAGAAGAGGGACTGGTTGGTGTCAACTCCACGTTTAGCTTTGGAGGTGCTATTACGCGCTCGGGTACTTTTGCACTGGAATTCTCTATAAATTCCAGGTAATAACGTCAACCTCTGAAATTTGCCGGATGAGCTTCTCCGCAGTTCACGCAGGAAGGCTGAGTGTCTGTTTTTTTGGGCATTCAGAGAAATGATGATTAGAGGTACACTTCACACATCGAGGTGTAAGACGACAAAAGTTTTTAGTATGCCCATAGCGCTGGCATCTTGTATATTGTGGGATGCTTGTGGGTTTCTTACGATACTCAAATTTTATTAAAGCATGCTGAATGTGTTTAACTTCAAAGATCTTTTTCCCTTGCTCGTTGTTTTCTAATTCTACAGCACACAGGGGCATAGGTTGTCGATCTTTGTAGAACAGCCTGGTAACTTTCGTTACTGGTAGCTTCAGACTGGTGAACTCTGTAATTATGTCATCGTTTGTATGGGAGTGAGGAACATTTCTCAAGATAACTTCAAAGCCTTTTGGAATTTGGATCCCGGAAAATATGAAAAGGGGGCTTTGATTCATCCAGGAACTTTTTAAGGGCTCGGAAGTCGTTAACTGAAGTTGTGTTTATCTTAAGAACTTTATTTTGTTGTTGTGTTGAATAGTCGTCTTTTACAATAGCACCTATGCGCTATTGTAAATTAACTTCAGCAGCTGAGTCGTCATCTTCCTCCATTGTTTCCAAAGACAAAAATTTATTGTGTATGGAGGTTAAGTCCACAATGAATTTAAAATTTATAGCTGAGGCCAACGCTGTATGTTTTTTGCTTGGAGTGAAAAAACCATCATTTGACGTGGAGGCATCGTCTTGGTTCAGTTCTTCGAACTTGGGTGGACTGAACGAGATGTAGTAGCAGTGTCCACAGGATTGATAGAATGTGAGCTTGATAAGGTTTGTTCTTGTTGATTAGATTGCATGATGTTGGCAACTAGACAAAAGACAGTCTGCGTTGCAGACAGCTGACGTTCTGCTGCTCTAACAAAACAGCAATGTTTTGAAGAGAGCTAACCAAATGAAATTAAATATATAATAAATAATGCATTTTATGCAACGCACGAAGTTCTTAACATTCACACTTCAAGTTGAAGGTTTAATGATTACTTCTATAAGCTAAAATTACTTACAGGTTCAGCTGGTTGTGAAATATTACACTTTTAATGACACTGAATAACACTATTAAAAGCTTTTCTCACCGCCTCCTGTAATAAACTAGAGTTTTATTTAACAGCGCCATATAGAAAACAAACAAAAAAACTTTTCTTCGCACACTGTAGAGACTTCACATGGAAAAATCTATCAATGGTAGCTAACTACCGAAGAGTCGCGACTGCTTTGCAAACCTACAAAGCTTGGCATTCAAGGTTACGAATGCGTGAATGCAGAAATATACAGTATTGAATGAGCTCGCGGAACTAGTGACTCGAACGTGAAGCAGCAGCTGTCCAATTATTCTCAGCATCGCGGATGTTTGCGAATAAATTTTGAACATGTATCCACAGCAAATAAAATATTGTTCGGCATGCATTGTGTTATTCTTCTTTTTCACCTGAAATTCTTAAGGGAAGCAGAGCTTCCAACGCTTCATTGCACGCTTCACCACTGCCCTAGGGTCCTTACGGCCCCACTTTACATTAGTAACATTAATGAAATGTTTATTGGCCAATTGGTTAAATACCTATGAGGTTTCTGGAACTACAGTAGTGTCAACAGCAAAAGTGATCATATAGAATCTCAACGATTATCTAAAAAGTCTTTTGATAGCAATCAACATAATTTTGCAAGTGTGAATAATAGCTCATGATATGCCAATAGGAAATTAGCTAAGAGCATTCATCTCGATGGATCTTATTTCTGCAGCATACCTACGCAAGATGCAACATCCCAGTATACTGTATTTCATTTGTTACTTCAAAGGTTTGTATTTATAGGTTTTTGAGAATACTGACATGAGCAGCTGCACAAAGGGACACGTCCCAATGACGCATGAAGCGCGGACGTTGCAAACCGCAAAGTACTTCTACAACCCTTTTGATCGCCTCCAATCTGGCGCCATCAGATCATCGCATTTTCTAGACGCCCATGGAAGACTTACGTGTCTGGAAATTCCGCAGCGATGCTCAGCTTCAAAGTGTAACTGCCTTTCAAACGCCAACAAAGCAACAGCCTATTTTGATTTACATAACAAAAGTTCAGAAGATTTCCATTATTCTACCATCTCATCATCCTTGGTAAGACTAATGTCTCGTGTATATCTCAAAAGCATGATTGAATCAACCTACACTTACAAATCAATACAAAATTGACTTTGTTAAACGATCCTTTATTCTTAGGAACTGTAAACCATTTCTTTACTTAGCCATAAATCATAACCAGTTGTTAAACGGAGAGTCCGCTCTACAATGAAACTAAAATAGACTTTATTAAACATTTTTATCTTCCTGACGAACTAATCATGAATATTTAAAACGCTGAACGATGTCGAATTAGAAAACAGAGATATTCCTTTTGAAAAAGAGATGCTCGATTACCACGTATTTTTTTAATTGATATTTTCGAACACACGACCGTAGTCTGCTACTAAATGTTACTGCGTTAACATTTCTTGAAGCAAATTACAACAAAGAGAACCAGTCTGCAATAGCAGATTCCTATCACTGCCTAGCCACTACTTACTCAAATTATACAACTTTAGACAAATTATATAGTATCACTGAAATTTAAACATTAAAAAAGCATTGCCTTAAAAAAACTGTTGTTGACTTAATATAACTTTTCCTACTCTTGTACATACAATTAGCTTATTCGTCTACTTCCTGTTAAGCGAGGTAAACATTTGCAGAAATCGCCTTATTCCTAATGTTCTTGTGGGTGCAAGAGGAATCGTAGGGTTTAAGCGATAGTCAAATATTTTAAATTACAGCTGGTCGCTATGTGACGTTCCACTTTAATTTCACTCTTTTTCATGGCCACGAGATAAAAAAAATGCATAACGTTTTCCTACTTGAGAATACTAATTATTGAAAAACTCAAATTATAGATGAATATCAAGTAAATGTTAAAGTATAGGACACAAATTGAGTGTTTTAACGAGATCGATATTTTCATACAATACTCTGTCTAGCTCTTACAGTTTCCTAGTCACCAGAATGACTTGAGGATATTCCCAGAAAATTCACGATATAAACTTTGTGATAAAAGTATTTTAATCAAAATTGTTGGAGTAATTTTTGAGAAAACCAAAATGTTCGAAATATTTTGCATGTAAAGGGTAGCGTGGGATGGGAGGCTCATTTTCTTGTAACTTTTAATATTGCCCCTTGAAAGATGCTAAACTTAAATACCATAATGGGTATTCAGTCCAGTTTTCGTTTTTGAATTTCCGTTCAAACACATACGCATACAGCACACCACACGCATGCGTAAGACCTTATTTTTATTTTATTTTATTGATTTTTAAGGAGTCTCTAGATATATGTTGATACCAAACTTTTGAATGGAATACAATATTTCTACTTACTGTACGTAGTAGAGAACGTATTGCCCTACAGATAAGGAAAGATGAATTCATGCAGTTAAGTATTAAATCAAAATTGAGAGAGCCAGGATTGTGTTTTGACAGACAAACTTAATTCGTTTTACGTAAAGCCTGTATTTTTAGAAATTTCATTTAATTGAAATACAAATACACTTTCAGAAATCGAAAAAATTAGGTTTCAGTGGGGAGATTTCTTCTATTTTCAGGATAAGCAAACATGCTTTGACTTCTGGTCATTTGTACATCCACAGTTTTTCTTTTTTCTCCCCCCCCCCCCCATTGAACTGCCTTTATCTGCCTTTTGTGCCTTTAACTGCAGTGGTCATATCGGCGGCCATTCTCCTTTGGAACATATCGATGTTGTTAACTTGTAATCATTGAGTTGTATCATTAGATCACGCACACATTCATACTACTATTCTAGCTTCAGACTCTGGGGAAGATGGAGAATCACCTTGGTTGGAGAAAAAAACCCACCCCCAGCAGGGAATCGAACCCGGGAACCCTAGCATGGCAGGCTGGTGCTGTACTGACTGAGCTACGGGGCTAGCCATCCCAAGTTATTTTTGCAGAATTTCCAGAAATTAATCCCCTCGCGGCACCTAATCTTGATGAACATGAGGAGTTCCAGAAATTTTTATTTTCCTTCATTTAATTTCGGTATCTCGATTTACCGTGTTATATAAGTGTTACCAATCTTTAACTGTCCACAATATATCAATTTTCTGTGCCGAAGAGCAGAAATACAGTTTTCAGCGCAAGCACTCTGTCCTTGTGCATGCCTCGCCTATTTAACCACTGACACAGAAAGCAATATTGACATCTGTTACGATTTCAATGTGATTGTTCCATGGGAAGTCCTCGCTTCACACTCCGGTGCACGAATGCTATGACATCTCTCTCCCTGGTCCATCACCATTGTTCCCCACTGCTTCACTTCTCGGTTTTACGGCCTTGTTGCATCAAAATAGAGCTGACGAAGATGCGGCAGAATGCCAGGGAACAACCGTCTCCTTAAAATGCTGTTTAAATTATGTCCAACAAACTGCTAGGAACCCACTTATCACTCAGTATGCAGGACAAGGGAAGTCTCTCTCCCTCTCAGTTTGTGTTGTGATTCCAGTGCACATGTAGAAATTGATACCATTGTGGATTGTGAAACTATGAAGGAATTTTTTATTCGAGGGGATCTCATAGAAAAAGGTACATTACGTACCTGTGAGAAATTCTTGTTTTGATGTACAGAAGACTTCTTTTGATATTTAAACATTTATTGGAAATTACTTTGACACCTTTAAGGGCAAGAAAAAACCCAATAAGATCATGGATTCTTTCAGTAAAGTGATCACATAGAGGCTGTCATTAGTCTGAGTAAAAATTGCTTATTGGGCGATTCTGATTTGAATAGTAACAAAGATGACTGGACAGCTGGTAACAATTACGCCATCGCTGAACTTAAAGATGGTTATTTAATGCAATCTAGCACTTATATCAATACAAGACATGTTAACTGGGTTCGTGTACTATATAATAGCATATATCTTAAACGAACAACAGCTCCACACATTATCAAAAATAGGAGTAATTAATTATCAAACAGAGATATTTCCTTACATTTTTTAATTTATAATAGCAAATAAAACCTAAAACAATCTTAAAATCCTAACCTTTTTTACAATCTGTGCCTGAGAAAATGTGCCCTTAAGGTATTTGCAAAAACATGACCTATATGTAAACAGGATATGAGTAATATATGTGAACAAGTTTCGAGAAAGCCATAGATCCTGAAAATAGCATGTGGAATCCACTGACTTCTGAGGTTCTCTCGGTTTGCGACATTCTCTCCATTTGAAGCAAATTTAAAGGTGACTTCATATTAGAATTTTACTCAGAAAGGTAATTACCCAGAGATATGTTTTGTGATTATTTGAATTTGTAATTAATTTTCTTTAAATTGGCATTTTTCTGTGTTCCTTTTTACAAAGTTTCTTGCGATTATGCTGTCCGTCCAGAGGACTGAATAATTATCAGGTATAGTTTTCTGGCGAAGGACACACCTTTCACTGCATATCTAGGCATCGCTTCTCTACTCATAAAAGCCAGCCTCGGTAGCGTGGTGGTAGCATATCTGCCTCACGTTCAAGAGGTCCCGAGTTCGAATCTCGGTCACGGTGAGTTACCTGGATAAGGTTTTACCGGGGTTTTCCCTTATCCTGAAAGACGAATGTCGGGTAACTCTAAGCTCTATGGACCCTGGGCTCATTTAAGCATCATTTCACCCATTCCATTCATCGTCCGATATGATTTAACGTTGGAGGACGTAAATTAAAAAAAGATCTACTCATTGATCTTCAGACCTACCTCCGTTTATGAAGGATTTATCAGAACACTGTCTCATCTGGCAACTTTTTCTGCTCTAAAATCCATTTCCATTTCCCATTCCTTTCAGTAAATTTCATAGCAAGCGACTTGTGTGTAATTTCTTCTGCTGTTAGTAGTCCTACACGACCAGATTTTATATATTTTATATTTCTGTCCTGAATAATGTTCCTTTCTCTTCAAGCAGTTTCAGGAAATGCTAAATTAGGTTGTTCGTAAGGATCCTCCGAGAGGAAAAAATTGAAACAATATTAACTTTTAATATATTAACTTGAAGTAGACCATTGCTATCTCCTAAGTGTCCAGGAAGAGGACTGTAAACGATACCGTAATCATATCTTCCACTTCATTATTCTCTCGAACTTCAGATATGTAATGTGCAGCTATTCCCGGGCTGGGAAGCAACATCTGGCATCACATTTTTTGGAGCACTCGCACACTATATCGCTCACGGTCGGCATTATGTGAGCGAGCACACTCCCACAGATGCGGTTCTTTGTTCACCTTTACCACGACCGGATATGATGTAAAAATTTCTCTCGTCAATAAAAGAGCGACAGAGTGAGAGACGGATGGTTGAAAGAGGCACTCTTACAAGGGCCCACTCATTCCAAACCATTGAGTGCTTTTTCTCTACTTGACAGTTCCCATCCAGAAAGAATATATGCGATTAAATTCGCCAAAAACTTTACAAGGCAAAATTATGCATTGTGATTCTCACGAATGAGTGCAGGAACACAGAGAAACAAAGGAAATCCGAGTAGTGGGGAAAAAAATAATCTACTACTATGCATGGTGTACTTTCGAGAGCAAAAAACTCATTTTAGACCGAAATCTACAACGGATGTCCTCGTATATGCGTTATGGGTAATATGTAAATACGTGGAACATAGTAAGGAAAGTTACTTGGATAAACGACCGAAGGTGATGTATGCGCTATAGACGTCAAGAAATACAATATGTAAGCTGCAATGGCCAGTCTTGGTACCATCATGTCATCTTAGAGCGTTATCACAGGCACTATAAATAAAATATACAGGATGCGTAAGCTCTAGCTCTGAGATAGAAAAAGGTTTTCAGTAATGAAACTGTAGAACATTAAGCATAATTGCTACTTTAACTTAAGATTTAACGCAAGCATCAAATTTCTGCTTTCTATCCTTCGTTTATTTGTATCTGAAGGATTACACTAGTTTGAAAATACATGATTTGCTTACTACGTGTTCTTGTCGTTTGCATAAACGAGAACAGACTTTCAGGGCTCGACCTGGAGGGGTAAAATGCACAGATCTGTTCGAAATGTTACCAGTTTATGGCTGTTGATGTACACTTCGCTTCTAAAACAATGAACCCACTCTTGAGCATAGAAGTGCGGTTCATCCTCTGCGGCAAGCACGTCAACACCGTTGTTGCAAGGTGTATCGATCAAAGACTACTCTCCCTCCTTCACATTTACATGAGGGTCGTTTGATAAGTCTAGTAAATTTCCATGAAGAATGGAAATTTTTTGCTGCAACTTTTTGAGTGGTAAGCTTGATTATTCAAAAAACTGTATAGAAAATTTGAATGGGCTACAATATACAGTTCATTGTTGAAAGCCTTCTGAACTGGTCAGTGAGATAGCTACGGTTGAAAATGAAAAAAAAAAAAAAAAATGTTTCGTGCTGTTATTAAAGATTTCCATTTGAAGAGCTGGACTGCCGCACAAGTCAAAACTGAATTGGATGAAGTTCACGCGGACTCTGCACCAACACTGAAGACCATTTACTTCTGGATCAATGCATTTAAACGTGATCGTAGAAGCACTAAAGATGAATCACGCTCTGGTCGCCCAATTGAAGTCATCACACAGGACACCATTGAAAAAGTCCTCGATCTGGTTATGTGAGACCATCGAATCAAAATTCATGAGATTGCTGAGGCTGTAGGCATCTCAATAGAGAGCGAGTACACTATATCCTGCATACAAACTGTCAACGAAAGAGCTGTGTGAAGATTGGTGCCACGATTGCTCACAATCCACCAGAAGCGCATCCGGAAGAACACTTCTACGGAGTGTCTGGCGATGCAGGCCAGGTAAGATGATGGCCACTGTTTTTTGGGATTCTTAAGGAATAATGCTCACAGAATACTTGGAAAAATACACCACATAACTGGAGCCTATTATGCTTCATTGTTGGATCGTTTGAAACATGGATTGGCTGAAAAAATATGAGATTGAAATGCAAAAAAGTGTTATTTCATCACGATAATGCACCATCGCACACATCAGCAATCGAAATGGAGAAAGTTCACGAGGTGAGCTTTGCACTGGTTCTTCATCCACCTTATTCACCAGACTTAGCCCCAAGTGACTTCTTCCTGTTCCCAAACTTGAACATTTGACTTGGTGGCAAGACATTTTCATCAAATGAAGGAGCAATAGCCTACGTCAACGAACAACCTTATCTTTTCATTCGCTGGTACCAAGTTTGAAACTCTATCACACTGTCAATTTCATTAGCTTCTAAATATTTGTGTTTATAAGGTTGTAACGAGACACGTTTATCATGAAACTTATTATGGGTGCCAAGGCATAAAGGTATTTTAGGCAACGAAAAAGGAGATGCCTTAGCAAGTAAAGACTCTGCAATTTCTTTTACTGGTCCTGAACGAGAGCTTTGCATCCCTTTAAGTACTGTACGTGAAACCATTGATGAGTGGATAAAAGTAAAAGAAAAAAAAAAAAAACGGAACGTAGTGAAGGATGCAGACACAAAGAGAATGAGTAGAATATTCTCCTCACTGAAGTACTGAAGATATACTCGAACTTAACATATCCCAAATAAACCTGATAACAGAGGCAATGACAGGGCACTGTAAGTCGAGGAAACGTCTGCACACAATGGATATCTTTATTATGCAGATTATGTAATGCAGAGGAAGAAACTGCCTCTCATATTATATTCAGTTGTGAAGTTTTAGGAAGGAAAAGATACAACTACTGGGAATAGCTAAACCAGAAGAAAATTTCCCTACAAAAAACAAGGATATTTAACTTAAAATGATAAAGATAGTTGGAAATACAATACATTTATAAATTTTCCGTGTTGAGGGTAATTGAATCTAACTCTCTTTTACACTAGTCAAGTCTGAAATTGTCACTTTTGTATTGCCCGTCACTTCTGGGTTATTATAGGCACGAACAAATCTTAGCAGAATAATGCAAATACAATCATTCTAGGCATCTGGTAATGTTCTGCAACACACACACCTATCTACTGTAGGAACGGGTGATTGTTCTCCCCATTTTATTCTAGCCCGCGCAAGTTCATTAGTATTCATGTCAGGTGAAGTGGGAACTAATCGAGCAGTGTGTCGCTATAAACCATCTCTGAATCTGATTAAAAGAAATCAGATTATCTTGCTGAAGCAAAAGATTCCCTTTCTCGTAAGTTCCTTTTGTTGTCCGCTGAAGTAACCACTGAATTTTCCAAAATGTGTTCATAAATATCTTCCATAAACCAAAGACGGATGCGTTCTGCGACTTATCGGTAGCATCCACACGAGTTAAGACGTTATTTGCGACAAATACTTCATCTCAGAACATTAAATTTCTCCAATTGAACTTCTGCAGGAGAGTACCCAATGTCACACAGTGTACGATACATATATTCTGCTAAGCTTAGCTTCATTTTAGGTCAAAGAGATCACTTCCCTGCGGTGCACGTAGTGTCCAGAAGCAAGGTCTCCTATTCCTTTGTAAATATGCGTACTGTATGTTCATTTTGCTTGGAAAACGACTGCTGCAGGTGCTCTTAATGAAGAATAACTTATGAGAATCAGACCAATGAGTTGGTGCTGTAGTTATCCGTCTTGACATTTTAAAGGTTAATGCCGTAAACACATGTCTAACGAATGTTCAGGTGTATGCTGTAAGGTAACATTCTAAGACTTTAAGAACACGTCATGAGAAAATAAAATTATACTACTATGGTGGACTTGGAGCTTTCTCTTTCAACCACCCCGTAGTCATGTTCAGTAACTATCTACGCTACTTCTGTTCTTCGCATTGCGCTTCCTAGCCACCTGCTTACATTTAATAGCATACGTTACATCTATCATGGAGCTTGTTATTTCAGATTTTTAAGTCCTGATTGTTGTTAGAAATAACTCTATAAACATTAGTACAGCACATTTTAAATTCTACACAAATTGTAAAGTACCTAAACTTTAGTGTCATTGTGTGAAGCAACGATAGCATGCGCAAAGTTCTCTATCGGGAACTTAAACTCTTGCGGTGCTGTAGTTTATTATTATTATTTCTGATGAGAAGTAAGAAAGAAACCATTTTCCGGAGTTCATTTTCGCTTTACTTTACACGACAGGGAAGAAAATATATATTTCATAAAAATTAAAATATAGATGTAGTTTTTCATTTATGTGTAAATAACAGAAAAGTAATAGTTTTCTTTTTATATGATTATTACATCTCCTTTATATGGCTTGATGTAGATCTTGCATGCATATTGAATCCCGGAAAATGTCAAGAGACGAAAATGAAATGAAAAGAGTTAGCAATGGCTGATGACAAGCAAGCTAAGACCAGGAGTAGCCTTCACATGCGCGCATCCGCATGCACGCACGCGCACACAAATGTCTTCGAAACTTGTTGCGAATAAAAAAAATGTGGCATCACTTTAATTGTAGGTACAAATGCAGGCGAAAATTATTTCTGACAGAGTTTAGAAGCTGCGTGCACCAAAAGAAGATAAATTTGACATCGTCAGGCCCAAATGACCTTGTTGTCGACGGGCCCTTAAACACCACACTCACTCACTCACTCGTCAGGATGAGATTCTCGGTCCCTTTACACACAAGGTAAAATTGAATATTTTGTCTAGGCTACATTTCATCCACAGCGATATACAGACAAAAGTGTGTAATGATAGAAATTAAACTGGCTGTTGAATGAAAAATTTATGAGAAAGGAAAACAAAAACTATCAGTATTCAATAAGAGCAAAGCATGTATTATTTTATTTAAAATTCATAAACGTGAAAAAGATATGACTTCAGTAAAGAGGAGTAGGAAAATCACCGAGGGTTAAAGGATGGCTGCCAGTTTTTTGGCAAATATAATTGAACGGCCGGCGTAACATAAGTCAGTTTTACTTAAAGGTTACTTTAGCAGCGTTTCTGTTCAGAGTGAATTCCAACTACCTTCTCCACGTATTAATCAGATATTAACACATTCATCACTATCAAATGCAATTATAGACTAAGTTCAATTCAGCAAACATTCATTTTAAACTTTAAGCTGCATTTTTTCCAAAACATAATCTTTCAATCCAATACTGGATCTAATAACTGTTGAGAGGTCGTTCTTTGATAGTTTATTATTGGTGTAGTCTATTTCAATGTGTGCAGAGCATCTCAATTATGTACTTCATTTCTTAGCTTTAGTGGCAATGACTTCAAAAAGAAGGTTGAAGCTTATACGATAAGTGTCAGAACTGCTGGCCCTTTCTTCTACTAGAAAGCCGCGGTTTCAAATTCGGCGCTTTCTCTTAGTTGAGAGGCAAATTCAAAGTTTCACCCACAAATTAAAAGAAAACTGGATGGAATTGAGATTACTCAAGTAAGAACAGCTAACATCGAGTTAATTAAGCAGAAGGTACAGGAAGGCGAATACGGAACTAAGAACAGTAATCTGCCACATCGTGGATCAAGTGTAACCCTTTAACTACCATACCGCCATAGGATGTACATGCTAAGACGATGTTGCGTAAGCTAAAAACAATCTCTTTCGTTAGGTTCTGACTGAAGTCTTCTCCTACTGTTCCTCCTACAAAAGAACTGAGTTATTTTTGTCTTGTTCGATTTTGCTTTTTCTTCCTTTTTATGAATATGGTGATAGTTATAATGTATCTACACACATTAACTGCAACATGTTTTGTGGAACTAATTCCTGACAGCGCGCCACCTTCAAATGGCGAAAACAGGCAGCACTGTACTAATTTTTACTGGCCACAGCAAATGCATGGTACCGTTACTTTTATTACTACGAAAATTAATTGTTAACTATTTTAAAATACACGTTTCAATTAATAACACTCAAATTGTTTAAACCCATAAATTAAGGGATATCAGTGCATCCAGGTGGCAATCTCTTCCTTCAGCTATTGACGCCCGAACTATACAATTTAATTTTACAATACCAAACTCTTTATTTGCTCAGAAAGATGTGCAACTGTTTAATTGCTCAGAAAATGATTAATTATTTTCATAAATGGGATGACTAAAACAAACCCTGCAGTGCTAAACGATCTGCAGGCAGTTTTGATAAGAGAAGCTTTGTTTCTGGATTACGCCACTCGTTGACGTAGCCCTTCTTTAAAACACAATTCCCCGAGGGGAGAAGCAGCAGGGTGGAATTGTTAGGACCCCTGCAAGTCTCAACCGTCTACAAACTTCCACAAAAGAAATCTCTAAAGGAAATCATAACTATGCGGGACCTCAACATGCTTGGTTACTACAAGTCATGTGATGTTATTCTGAAACATACATTTCCGGCTTAATTTCTACAAAATGTCTCCATAAATGCTTCGTTACTACAATTACTTGAAACTTATCCCTACCAATAACGCAAGTTTTGACAGCTGAAAGGAAAGACAGAAAAAAAGAAACAAAGGAAACAAATTAAAACATGGAATAACCTCTTTTTTTTTTTTTTTTTTAACAAACTGTATAAACTATGAACGGAACATTAGTATGATTTTCCCTACTCGCTCACAGGAAACCTTATTTTTCTAGTACTTCTTGTTAATCCACACAAACTTTCAACAGTTACACATTTTGATATAGGATACGGTAGGTAAAGCGAGTCATGTTTTCAAAAGAGCGTGAAGCTAGTGGAGGTTGTAACGTAATTTACGTTGTTTCTTCAGTAAGGCTTTATTTATCTCTTAGGACTTAATTAGATGAAAGTCATTCCGAATGAAGAACACCTCAGAGGCTATTAACAGAAAATTCAACAAACAGATCTTATTTGTTGCATATGGTGTTTAAATCAAAATCTTCACTGGCAGTTTTGAGTTAGTAACAGCCGAACATTTTCCCATGTAAAAATCTTTAAGTTTGTATGTTTTGGAATTTATAGAAGTTCTATGGTAACTCAAACATCAATTTATTTGTATTTTACATCACTTTGTCACTTCATCACAAAAGATAAATTACACAATCTCAAAATTATCATTTTCCCCGCTACTAATCAACAACAAAATACTAACTCGTCATAAACTTTATATTGTTTTCCTAGATCACTCCCCCCTCAGTCTACACGTACAATGTTCAAAAATTGCGCAGAACTAATCGTCCACTGCGTGTCCTCCGAGCTGCAGTCTGTTGGTTCCGAGTTCTATCAGGGGCAACCGAATCACTAGCAATGAACCGATGATGTTGACAACTTGGGAGTTGCCTTGGAAGATGGTCCTGTAGGTCAATTTTTAACTGCTTTAATTTTAATTATATTTATTATTTATTCTTCAAATATCTTAGATCAGCAAGAAGGTAGGCGGGTTCAAGACGGTCAACCGAAATGTTCACAACCTTGCCCTTGATATTTAGGTTGGAATACGTACTTCTCAGTTCGTCTAGCAACTGGATATGAACCATCATACGGCCTTTCGAGAGAAGACGTAACTCGATCAACACGAACGAAAATGTGAGAGGTTTCATGGAGTTTTTTATGAATGAACACTGTACTCCTATTCTTGTGAAGTTCCTTCACCAAGGTGAAGGTGGCGAAGTTGGAAAATCGACTTGTGGCTTAGAATATGGTTCAATGGAAAAAAAAAAAAAAAAAAAATCACCAGGAATTCTGAGAGGCGTCTCATAAACTAGTTCAGCTACAGAGCACTTCATCCATTTGTCAGTGGAGTGTGCTCTTATGTGTGTGCTTGAGTGTACCGTAAGTGTGCGGTGTAATCTCTCGACTTTTCCACTGCTCTGCGGATGGTAACTGCAGTTCTTGACAGTTTGCATCCACATACTTCGGCTAGTGCACGGAATAGGTGTGCTTGGAATTGTCTCCCTTGATCTGTAATGATGTGATTAGGTGTTCCAAATCGGGTTATCCAGTTGTAAAAAGCTTGTGTCACTGTTTCTGCTGTGATGATTTGAAGAGAAAATTGCTTCAACCCAATTTGAGAATCTATCCACACAGGTTAGGCAATAATCAAAACCATCTGATGGTGGTAATGATCCTACGAGTTCTATATGAACTATACTGAATCGTTGATTGAAAAATGTGAAATTGGAGACTTTGCACGTCTTGATACCTTGCTTTTCTGACAGGAGAGGCAGTATCTTGCCCAAAATGCTATGTCTTTATTAATATTTTTCCAGACAAATCTTGAAGGAATAAGCTTAACAGTTGCTTTGATGCCTGGGCAAGACATATTGTGATAATATAGAAACACATCCGAACGATATTGTTCTGGTACATACGGAAGAATATTTCCTGCAGATACATCACACCATACATTTTACCTGGTGTTGACTGTGGTTTAAACTACAACAAAGTATGAGGACTTGAACGCAAAAGGTTAAGTTTGTCATCTATCGTTTGTGCTTTGGCGATATCATCATAATTGAAAACCGTTCTCCTATCCTTGAGAGATGATCCACAACTGTGTTTTCTTTTCCTGATACATGGCGCCAGTCGGCTGTGAATAATTGTGAAATGAACTGAAGCTGGCGAAGTTGTCTGGGATAGGCTTTCTCATTGTTTTGCTTAAGGCAAAAACTAGAAGCTTATGATCTGTGTATACTGAGAAAATTCTACCTTCAAGGAGATATTTGAAGTACTTGACTACTAAATGAATGCTGAGCAGTTCACGGTCACAAGTGGAATATTTCCTATGGGCGTCAGAGAATTTCTTAGAGCAGGATCCAATAGGATCCTGATTTATCACCTTCTTTCTGTTGAATGGCAACACTAGCCGCAAAATATAAGAGGCACCCACAAACAATGCGAGTTCACAGTCTGTGTTGGGGCATGTTTACAGAGCCGCCTTGCGTTAGTCTTTGCACTTTTCCAACTGTGCAATGGCCTATTCACTCCACTCTATAGGGCGACTGTCATTTTTCTTTAAATTCTTGAGGTAGTCATTCAGAGGGCATTGATTTTCAGCAACATTCTGAATGTGCCGACGATAGTAATTAATTGTACCAAGGAATGATCTAAGTTCTTTGACAGTTTCAGATCATTTATGGTTTTTGATAGTGGTTACTCTTTCTGGATCTGGTTGTGTTCTTTCATCACTTATCTGGTAGCCAAGAAATGCTATTTCCCTTACGCCAAAAAATGACTTGCTTAAGTTGAGAAGCAGTCCAAATGTGTTCAGTCTTTCAGAAATAAAGTTCAAATATTTAGCATGTTCTTTTGTGCATTTAGAAGCAACTATCGTCAAGGTAGACGAAACTGAAGTCTAGTCCTCGTACTTCATTGATGAATCGTTGAAAGGTGCTAGATCATCTGAAACGGTTAACTTTGTATTTCTATCAATCTGTCGTTTGTTCTTTGGATCGAATAGTAATTGCCGCTCTATCTCACTGATTTTCTCCATAATTTCATGTAGAGGGAAACTATGAGTAGGATTAGAATTCGAGGTAGCTCAGCTAACTTCATTAACGTTACCAGGTGATTTAATTTTCCATATATTGTCACAAACATCAGCAAGTTTATTGACATCACCATCTGAATCATTAAAGCCTATGAATTTCCTGTGGTAATTTATCTAGCCACAATGTTTTCAGAAGTTCATCAGATATTTCAGCCCCACCTAGACCTTCGGTTTACGCAGTAACTGACAGGGTTTCGAGTCACCAAGTTCAATCACACTAACTTTTTTGTCTCTCTTCATTTTCACGATACATTCATTGTTCAAAAGCGTTCCTTGGCAATCGAGTATTTTTTATTTTCATTTGAAGAAACCAAGTCCCAAATGTTTTCACTATTTTAAAATCGAGCTGAGCCATGAGGTAGTTAAACTTTCGTGTTTTCATTTGTGATGTCGGTGAGGTTAAATTGTGCTTCAACTTGTGAAAACCATATTTCTGGGTTTTCCACCTAGAATGGAGATAATTTGCACTCGCCTTCTCAATCGATTGTTTAGCACAGTCATCCTTTTCACTCGTCATTGTATAGCCGATCACAAACTATGTACCGGTTATAATAGTCAATGATAAGGTCGGGCCGGTCACTATTTGTAGGTTTTGATACATTATAAAAGTTCTATAGTAACTCAAACACCTACTATATCAATTTGTTTATATTTTAAATCACTTGTGTACTTTAAATAACAAAATATAAATTACACATTCTCATAATCAACATTTTCCTGTTTCCAATCAACAATACGAAAACACTAACTCATCAAACTCGATACGGTTTCCCTACAGGTTGAAGGGTAGCTATTCTTGACGCACTGTCGAAAGATACTTAACTTCAATTTTTTTAGTTCACAGACACACAAGGATCTTCTTCTAAAAGTGATTTTTTTCAGGGTCGTTCAAAACATTTATTACAGGTGAAGTTTGTATAAAAAATGTTTGGGAAGAAATAAAATAATTTATTTACTAGGTACATGTTAAAGAAAGAATCATATTCGTATAGTAAAACCTATTGTAGTGGGACTGTTAATCCAAATTTCGATATAAAGATTTTAAATACACTTTTGCGATGACTAACAAAAATGGGTATTTGTGAAGGGATGAATCGCGATATCTCGGTGATGGTGATGACTGATGATGAAGATGAACTACTTGTTCATCAGTGTCCTTATTAAACGAGTCTTTATAAAGAAAAATCAAGGCAAAAACCACAGATAAAGATAAACGGAAAATATAAGTCCTGTATATAACTGATGCTGGCACTTTGGATCCATCAATGTAATTTAAAATTCTGTCATTGTAACCTGATAAAAATTAAAAAAGAATTGTGGATATTCACAAAGGGTCACGGAGGAAGGTGGTAATCGACTCCTACGGCGCCAGAAGTTAACATAGATTGATTTCTCAGTTGAGAAACATGAGCCGTTTAGAACTCCAATCTCGAGGGTTGTCTAAACATTGCTGCAGACGGTACTCTAAAACTGGTGAAAGCTTACAAGTACAACCACAAACTTGTCTACAATAGACATGGCGTAATTCCTCGAGAAACACATTTAGAGATAGAATTAATTGCTCTAGTAAAAAGAGTAATACTATCCGATACAAAAAGGCCAGGCAGAGGAATGTGTAATGCAACTTTTGCTGTTTTTATGCTTGCCTTCCGGATATGATAAGCATGCTAAGCTCATATAAATTACACTGTGTTGCCACACAGCTCACCAATGCATAATATCCATCACTGTAGTTACTGAAACGAGCATTATTACTCGACAGAGCGTTGAGGCATATTGACCTTCAGGTGACCAGCGCTGCGATTGTTCCTAATCAGGTCTTATCTGGTCGATTAGAAGAATGAAATATTAGTAAGTTGACGTACAGTAAGCTACGAAACAAATAGAGCGATTGGAAGCTGCGTGTGTCTATATGACATGATTTCTCTCACCTGCCGATGTATGACACGTTGATGTCCGGAAGACATTATATATCTTAACAGAGTTCTCTGTGTTGTGAATTTTTTCCGATACGCCTTCTCGCTTTGCCATGTAGTAGATCCGGCAGTATGAGCGACTCATATGCACTCTCATATTACTCGATAGAGCGTTGAGGCGTATTGACCTTCAGAGACCAGCCTTGCGATCGTCTCTTATCTGGCCGATTAGAAGAGTGAAATATTAGTAAGTTGATGTATAGTAAGTTACGAAACACAAATAAAGCACCTGAAAGCTGTGTGTGTCCGCCGTGAAAGGTTAGCCAATTATTATACGCAACATAATCATGCAAAATATGATTATAAATGCATTACATATGTATTCACGTAATTATTTATTGCTATATTTTTCAAAGAATGAAAATGAGGCTAAGGAATGAGGCTGCAATTTCCATAACGGTAAAACAGAAAGAAAAAAATCAACTATAGTTTTGTTATTAAATGACTACCACAATTATAGGACATGCACGGTACTACAGCTAATTTTCTAGTGCAACTAATCTGTACAACGGGAATAATTCCTAAAAAGGTGATTTACTCAACTAGCAAAGACGTAATGTCAAACATATCATCAGAAATTTTCCGTTACTGAAAAATGCCTCACTGTCATTGTCCCTACTATCAACCTTGATTTTCTTGTTTCAGTAATCCATTCCTTTTACCAATAGTTATCAGTTCTATTAGTCTTCTAGTTACAAAAAACTGGTATTAATGGAAAGCCTTCCTTATGAAATAATTTCAGAAAGTATATGATCTAATTTTCTGAAGCGTGATCAATCTGTACAAATACAAATAGGTCACTGCCGTAACATAAACAATATAAATACATCACAATGTGAAGGTATACAAAATTATGTATATACAACTTAAGATATTATGAAATTCAATCTTTTATTACTCCAATAATGATGAATCTGAATGACAATACCTATATTAATAAAACTAACGACTTTAATTCCCACTTCTTTCTCCTGGTCACAATATTCAATCATGTTACATATGATTTCTCGCACCTGCCGATGTGTCACACGTTCCTCTCCAGATGATAAGATTGTATCTGAAGAGAGTATACATACTTTGGACTCGCCCCGTATGTGCCATAACTTCACGCAAACATCTTTGTGTTTGGAATTTTTCTCGATAAGTCTTCTCCTTTGACATGTGGTATACTCATTTCGTAGTAAACAGATTCGTTACCAGAGCAGATAAACAGTTCAAACCTCCTGTCCCTCTTCAGGCTCCGTTTGCCTTCTGGTGGGCAGATAGTACTTAGTGTACATCCCTAGTGCAAGGCGCTCTCCTGAACTAAGATGATAAAAAAACGAGGTGGTCCTTACTCGGAAAACATCGAAAATGCAAATTCCTGAAGGAAGTCTGATATACGTCCAATATATTCCCGATGTGCAGGCAACGTAGTCATCATACTCGCTAAATCTTATAATAAGCCTTCTAGACATATACAAAATGTCTGCTTTTCTGAATATTACGTGCCCGCCTCGGTAGCGTGGTGGTAGCATGTCTGAATCAGGTTCAAGAGGTCCCGAGTTCGAATCTCGGTCAGGGTGAGTTACCTGGATAAAGGTTTTTTCCAGGGTTTTCCCTTATCTTGAAAGACGAATGTCGGGCAACTCTAAGCTCTATGGACTCATTTGAGCATCATTTCACCCATTGCATTCATCGTCCGATATGACTTAACGTTGTAAATAACAAAAACAGAAAAAAAAAATATTACGTTCCTAACGGCCTTTCGAAAATGCCTGGTTGGGATGGACCTTGGACGACATAATCGAGTTAACAGCACGCAACGGTATAGCTTAAACTCAATTCGTTGACAAAATGAGTGCTCTGAATGAGTTATTTTAAAGAATAAAAAGGTAACTGAAGTTGAAGAGCGACCTACGTGATGGTCAGCGAAACCAACGGAAATGACTGCTGCACACATACACGTCCAATTCATACTACGCGATTCAAGGTCCGCAAGGCATGAATGAAGAGGCAGCCTTGTTGTTTAGCTTTTGTTCCATTCCTACGCATGCCTTGCAACATTCCTTACACTAAGCTGTACCTTGTAAGAGTACTCCGTAATGGAAATGTTCATTTTTACAAATTTCAATCAATTTTCGTGATTAAATTTAGCCAACTTTCCATAAAAATCTCATATGACAAGTATTAAAAACTTTAAGCCTTTAAAGTTTGTACAGTTCTTATACCCGTCTTTTAAACTAAGATTAAATTTTATGTCAAATAAATTATATTCCTGAAGGAAAATGTAGTTAACATTTTCAAACATAATAATAAATAAATAATAATAATGATAATGATGATAATAAATAATAATAATAATAATGATAATAATAAATAATAATAATAATAATAATAATAATAATAATAATAATAATAATAATAATAATAATAATAATAATAATAATAATAATAATAATAATAATAATAATAATAATAATAAATCTATCAATTCAATTTTAAAATATGTATTGTAAATCTGAACAAAAAGCTGTGCCACTAGGAACATTTCAAAGCGGCACTCTAATTGCGTTACCTTGACAACTATCTGATTCCATCTATAAAACACATTTATTTTATTTCGTATTTTGAGAATCCTATTACATTTTCTAAGGTCTGCCATGTATAGGCAGCTTAGATAGTAGCCTGTGTGCCTCACGTTCAAGAGGTCCCGGTTCGAATCTCGGTCAGGGTGAGTTATCTGGATAAGGCCTTTTTTTCTTTTTCCTCCTGGGTTTTCCCTTATGCTGCAAGATCAATGTCGGGTAACTTGAAGCTTTATGGACCCTAGACTCAGGCCCACTTCATTCACCTTCCGTTGGAGGACGTAAATTAAATATAGATAAATTGTAATTACGGGGCCGGAAGGTCAAAGATACGTTCACATATCTGAAATGACGGAACATTATAAATATCTAATGCATTTCTTCGAACCAGATTTAACTTAATCCCAACGAGCAAGTCTATAAAAGAATTGCAATAACGGTCTAATATTGTCTGAAATGTAAGCAAAGGCACATATGTTGGAAATATGTATTACTACGCATGCAGACTGTGACACGTATTAATGACTCCATTGATAAAGAAATTGTTTTATTTCCTCAACTTTATGCAGCGAAAAGTATTCAATGACCATAGCAGTTCTCAAATAACATAAGTCAATTTAGGAACAGAACATAATTAGCTATCTTTAATGTGAAGCCTGTGTTTACATTAGATGCCCAACTCGAGGCGACGAGGTGCTTATCCAGACAAGCGACTAGCTTACCGACCGGAAGACGGACAAGCAGCAGGTAGAGAGAGAATCAGGGAAACTGTATGATGCGTCACGCTAGGCTTCTCTCTCTCTCTCTCTCTCCCCCTCCTTCCCTCTCTCTCCATCTCTTTCTACTCACACATGTACACGTCATTTCCCTTTCCGGTAGGTAGGCTACAGCTGTCAACCCGCTCACTACCTATCTCGCATTCTTATAGTGCAGTGCTCGATATTATTGCCGACATGCTGGCACTTCTATTTCATTGGATAACGGTGAAATCCCCGCATGCTTCCGGATGCTGTGCGACAGCAGGCTCGCGCATGCATGTGTCAATGCTAAATACCAATACCAGATTCGCAAGTTTAGCTTTCCCAATATCGCCAGTGCCGTAATTCAATTCGACAAGCATTTATTAGCACAACTGTGTTCACATGTTTGCATGAAACTCCAAAATTGCTGCAGATATGAACTTAAGTAAATAAAAGCAGTGATTTGTAAACTAGGAGAAATTGAAATTAATTTATAAAGGGAGAGGTCACAAGCAACTCAGAAGAAAGAAAGAACTAAATGAGATAATACGTACCAATTAGTTAAGACTAAGCCAGATAAAACCCTAAACCAGACAGTTTTTAACCGCAGTTCCAATTTCGGCCACCATGAGTGTCTTAACTCTTTCATGCCCAGTGCGTTTCACAAACAAAATGTCATTAAGGGATAAAACTCTTAATATTTAAAAAAAAAAAAAAAAAAAAAAAAAAAAACTTGTGTATAACTTAAATATAGTTAGCAGTAGACATACAAATAGACAAACATTTTCCAAAATGTAAGTTTAATTTGTCAAAAGCTACAAAAAATAGGTGGTAAATGGTGGTGCAACATGAAAGAGTTAACACAAGCGTCCAGATTCACGATTCCTACAGATACGCTGAGAGACGGCGTACTCTTCCTGGGACAGAGTGAGCTCATCGTACAACTGGCCCACATTCTTATGCCACAAACGTTCGTTTCCATAGAATCGATTCCGTATGTCCAACAGCTTATTCTTCGGGTGCATCAGCCCAGTTCTCTAAATTATCAAACTCTTCAAGTCAGAAATACTGTTAGAAGTGCTTCTACTCGACTGCACTTTCAAGATCAATTTCGTTAAGAAACTTCACTACAGATGTTAGTAAATAGCAGAAACCACGGCCCTCAATTTATTATTGCGTTAAAATGCGCTTATTATATAATATCCGACTTTACACTGTTTTAGTATACTCCTTATAATCTTCATTAAGTTTACTCTTCTTAGTAAGGCTCTTCAGGTGCAATCCTATCAGAAGAATTTGATTTTCTCAAATACCATCAGGCAAATTTTATTAACAAATATGAGATTGCGTGTGAAGTCATTTGCTAATTTTACAAATCTTATTGCGACACTGGTAATGAGAGAAGTATTCCCAAATGCGGGTAACATTTCGTTTAGAATGAACGACCCCGATTTAATACGCCATGTTATCTTGTAGTTCGATTTGTTTCACGAACTTCTGATTTGTGTCTCAGTTCTCAGTCTCCTGAGCGTAATATATTATTACATCATTGCTAATTCTGATTAAATGTTTTTAACACTCATTTTGTATGTTACGAAGTGTACAACACTTTAATAGCATGACTGGATAGAAAATAAGCTTTTTTATGAACACTCTGCGAAGTTCCTATACAACAGCAATGTAAGTATTTCATATCCTGTAATATCGAAAACACATGTGAGACAGGAGATTAAGTGGTAGGGGAAGGCTTCATACTCGTCCTCTCTTATGTGGAGGAATGTTAACAATGTCGCACTAGGTGGCACGCTTCCTTGGAAGAGACAGATGATATAACAGCTGCTCATCGTCCCGGTAACGAGGAAACCATTCATAAGCTTTGAGAAATTTCAGTATTAGAAGAGGTGAAAGATCTTCTTGAAGCAGCCGTTTGTGAGGGTGCAGAAGTGCAAAAGACCTGACGATTCGTCTCTCACTTTGGCAAACACCTTCAGAAGCATATTTCCACTTGTTTTGACTCCGATCATGCAAAGCCCTCGTATTTAGTTTTTTTTTCTAGTAGCATTTAAACAGACTAAGGGAAAACACACTCGCTTCCCTTGGTCGCCTGCAATATATGTTAAGAGAATTCGCTCAAATACACGACACCTTCCTTCGTCATGAGTTAAGGCGAACAACATTGTTAAGAGTATTTATGAGAAATAGAAAAATAATCTACCAGATATGCACCTGAAACACATAATTACTAGGGATAGTGATATTTAGCATTTTGAGGTCGGAAATTTAGGATTTTGATTTGTACATTCAGCATTTTATAGCATTTATACATTTGCAATTTAGCATTTTATAGCATGATGAAAAAAAGTTTAATTTGAATTTATTTTTTTAACTGATGAATATTAATATTATTTATGAGATTTGTAACACATTTATGGAGTGTTATTAATGACAGTGAGTTAAAAGTGCATAAAGTGTCAATTTATTTTACATTAATATAAAGCAATACGCAGAAATATAGAACAAGCTGATACAGACTAAAGCAAAGTGCATAACACAAAAAGATACATCCATACCGATGTAAAACTAGCACAATAAAAAGAAAATGCACAAAATTAGCCTACGCCATGACTCATAAGTTTATGATTCAGTGACGCTGTTGAATGAAAGCATTGAACATATTTCAACATTCTGTTCTGTCATTTGAGTCCTCCTGTCACTCACAATCAAATTATATTTACTGAAATATCTTTCAGCATCTACGCTGTTGGTAGGACCCCAAATGCATTGCTGAGCTGCTTGGGCAATTGCGTATTTGAGCTTAACAGCCAAAGCATTTGCAAGCAGTCCACGTCTTTATTATTCTTTAGTATTCTGCATTCAGTTTGTATCAGTTGTGAATGAAAATATTCATATCTCTCAACAAAACTATCCATTTCAACAAAAAATGGGATCTTACTTTTACTTCCACTTAAAATCCTGTACTTTATTTAAGTTACTCTGCCGGCAGTGACAGGATTAGAAAGGTTGCCAATCTCTCGGAAAAAGAACTTCTCACATTTTCCGCCATGTGGCTGTTCAACTTAAGCATACACTCCATTAACATGTTTTTCATTTTCCTTTTTACATTTTCATCTGGAAAGGTGTCCATGAATTGCATTATATCAGTGAGCAACCATCCTCCAGCACACCTTTTCAGCAACGAGTATAAAGTTAATATCTCATCCCACAGATAGGAGGAAGAGGTAGGAAATGCCCTCCTATTGGGGAATTAATTTAATAATTGGGACTTACACCTCGGCCACAAATTTAGCCTGACACTGTACTTCAAAATAATTGCATTCATCAGTGAAAATATTTAGCAGGTATGAAGAGCTGCTGTTTAACAAATTTTCATCCAAAGATTGAAAAAATAAATAACGCATCTAAATACTTGTTCACATATTCTAAAGATTTCAACAATGAATTTCAACGTGTGAGCGCGGGGGAAGGAAATACTAAAGCCGGAAGATTTGGGTAACTTTCTTCAAGACATTTCATAAAATCACTTTTCATTTTTCTTGAATGCAAGAAAGATATTTTCAGTTTTGACGCGAAGTGGTTTAGATGTGACATTTTTTGTGATCAAATAACCAACTAGGCTCACCTTGTGTGCAAAACATTGAAAGTGCATGAGATGGTCACCAATTATAGTTTGCAATGTACCAAAGTGTGTCTCCATGTAGCGAACTGTATCGGATACCATCCCCAGCACATTTTCGTATGAGATGTCATTCTTTCAAAGCGTCAATGATTGCCCTGCTACAAATGGTACCATTTGCTTTATCAAGAAAGCTACAACTACCTTGAAATACGCCCTGCTTTGCCTGTCCACACATTGTTCGGAATAAAACTGCGAAAACCCATCTTCCTTGCCTGAAGTTTCGTCTGTAACTACAATGGGCTTTCTTTGCACACACTTCTTTATTTTAGCCTTCATTGGTTCTCTACAGCAAGGTACATATTCACGCCGCAATGTATTTGCCTTAGGCAGATCTGCGGAGCCTGGCGCATACCTGAACGTAAAACTGATTTAAATTAGCTCAAGGACTCAAGTTCGAGTCCTTCAGGCTCTACCATGCTACAAAATTAAGATTACTGTCCATTATGTTTTGTGTAATTTTAGACCTCTAAATTGAATTAAATGTTTAGATTTCCTAGTTATGTAACTTTTTTGGCTTAGTAATGTTAAAATACGGATATGATCTCGTTAATTTCGCGGCACATGATCATAAAGAAAGGTTCTTTACTTTCACAAGTACTCTCGAAAAGCTGGATGGTCAACTTTCTGAAGAAAGATGTTCGTCTTCAAAAGCATCTTCACCGTGTCTTCAAAAGCACTTTTTTCAATTTTTTCACTCTTCAGTTTTTCATGCATCACTTTAATTGTAGCTTGCCGTTTTACTCCTTGTTTTTCCTCTTGTGATTTATTCTTGAAACTTTCTTTGGCACTGACATGTCCCCGACTTCGGACGTGTTTATCTAAACATCCTTCTTTTGCCAATCCAGACGCTGATTGCAGAACTTGCACATTAAAATTTCGCCGTCACTAATATAAAAACTTTCCTGTTTATAATTCTCAGCCAACTGTTTGATACTTTCGCTCTCACCATCTTCGCACTTACTGAAGTGACCTACGCATAGAATGAATTAAAGTTGCGCGTAAAACCGAACAGAACAATGAAAATCGGAACTTTGGAAACCGAGAAGACCAACTGGAATTAACACATGTTTACCACTTCCTTAAAATTAGGATTGCTATTACTTTTCAGAGAAAAGGATTGAAATTTTCCGTTAACTGGGTTGTGAAGATTTATGACAGTCATTAGACATGGTAAGAGAGGCTTCTTTTGTAAAACTACTGAACTCGCTTCAGTACCAAACATACCTCATAAGGGCAATGGTGGTACAGCGGGAAGGATTGCTTTCCACATTCCAGAAGAGTAGTCACTTACTTTATAACTTTCTAAACATGCAAAGGTTCTACAGACTCCTCAGTTAAAGTTTCCCGAAGAAAAAGCACTGGAAAAAAATTATTACTTGGGAAAATCTTCGATTTCGCATTTTGAGACAATTTCGCACTTTATCGCGCTATATCGCATTTGCAAAAAATCGCCACCTCTAATAATTACATTAGACTTATCCTAGATTCTTGGGAAACGCAAGTAGCTTTACTGTCAACTTCCATTATCATTACCAACTATTATTATAATTTTCCCACGCTGATTGATAGACGCAGAGGTTTCATTGAATTAGAACATACAACGAATGCAATTTAATACCCAGGATCACGAGCTTTTAGCTTAAAATCATTTTAAAAATCTGGAAAAAAGTATATTCTGCAACAGGAACCACACATTTAAGAGCCATTTAAAAATTACAACTTAGTCATCGACTTCCTGGTTTTACATTGTTGCTTAGTCATTTTTGCAACTTGGTTTAAAACTTCATATTTCTGTTTTTAGAAAACAGGTCCTTGATTAATGAATTAATAGTACTTAGAGAGTATAGCAATTTCTCAATTATTATGCAGTACCTATTGCAATACTACTTTACAGCATCTGAACAGAATGTGATCCTTCAGTCATTTATTCTGAAGGTGTAATATTCATCTCTTGTATTCTATTTCCTTTATTTAAAGAATATAGCTAGGGCTGATATTGCTTTATCAAGTTCAACGAATGTACTTTTTCAAATATTGTGATTCGATATTGTTTCTTAATATTGAATGCATCACCCAAGTTTAAAAAGCTAAATCGGACTTGAAATTTCCACTTAAGCAAGGTCGGGTTTCGAATCACGTATCTTTGGTTAGAACTACTGATTTTTTACGAGTTCAAGGAATCGGCAGTTAACCTTTCTCATCTAATTCTGTATCGGTCTGAGTGGTTTAGTTGGTTAAACAGGCTCAGGCTCAGGTTCAAGTCCAAACCAAACCGATGGTTTTAAGCGTCTTAAAAGCGACATGTACGTACCCATGTCAGTAACTTACTGGTATGTAAAAGAAATGCTATGCAACGAAATTCCGGCACACGGGCGGCGCTGATATTCTGGTAATGGACGGCGTTTTGATAAACAAAATATCAGATGTTTTTTATTCGTACGTTATGGGTAACATACAAATTTACATTACATTATAATGTAATTTTCTGCCAAAAATAATTTATTACATAGTCTATGAGACGGCAATCGAGAACGCTACTTTTTAGTTGTTCTTTGTATTAATAACTATTTTCCATTTCTGTTTATATTTCCAAATTTTATATCACATGTTGCTAATGCTAAGAATGTTACTAACATTGGATCTGGTAATTCCTCATGACCTAAGGCTAGAAGGAACATTGTACGTTACATTTGGCATTAGGAGTCGTTAATAAAATTATATGAACGAATATCCAGGTTTTACGTTCTTTTTGTATAGCTTTCTGCTAAACTAGTTGTCAATGATGCTATTATTTCATGGTAACTTCCACTAGTTCTGTTTTACAAAAATTACTGCACACTGCATTTGATATATTCCCTTATTTTTATATTTCTCCATTAAAATAGTCATTGTTTGGATGTAGAGCATTAATTATATACACAGATGAATGGAGGTCAATTCAGCAAGGTTCCAGACTGATGATCCTCCCTTCTTTCCCCTCCGGTGGTCCATTGTTCCTCACCCGTTCCCCCATTTAACACATTCGGGTTCTTTGATTACGCCCTCTCTTGTATCGTTTATTCATGCCTCCACCTGATCTGGAGCCACAAGCGCACCAACACTACGCGCGCAGCCCCACTCCTCAGAGCCATCAGACTATAAAATACTTTAAAACATCTTTATTATTATTATTATTATTATTATTATTATTATTATTATTATTATTATTATTATTATTATTATTATTATTATTATTATTATTATTATTATTATTATTATTTATTGTTTGTTTTACTCCCTACATGTTCCACAACTTATGTAGTACCACATGTTTTTCACTCTTTTTGTGATTTTTGTATACACTACTTGTGATGTGTTTCTTTGTTACATTCTCAAAACAATAATTTGCTCGGGCCCCAATGACGTCGCTGTCGACGGGCCCTAAAACACCACACACTCACTTATTTTGCTATTTTTTTTTTTTCAGGCTTGATTTGAACCAGTCTTGATTTTGCTTGTGTTACACATCAATCTTTTTCTGTACTTGCAGTTCTATAGAGTTTACATATTTTGTGTATAATTTTATATGTTTTAATTACTTTTGAATTGGCCAGTTAACTATTCTAAAAGAACACTTTTTGTTACAGATTGTCTTGCAATATTCACCAAACTGCACTCGAATATTAAGTGATCTACCGTTTGCGGTCCTCTCCTGCTTACGATCTTGAGTCTGTTGAGATGTGTAGTGATGGCCCCGTGTCCTGTAAGTATTGTTATGTTTGGTGTTAGGTAGAATTTGTTTGACAGTCTGGTTTCCACTGTTGGACGAATTCCTTAGTGATTTTGTCTTTTGAAGTCTGTTCCCATTTCTGCTACCATTTCATTTTTGTTGATTTCCATAGGATTTGTTAAGCTGCTGTGAGTAGTAATTCATTGTAGTATATTTCATATGTTTTGCTGCCTTCTTTGCCAGTTTGTCAGCTACCTCATTACTCTCTATTCCGATATGAGCCTTTACCCATTTGAACTGTACCTATTTTCCAACTTTTTGGAAATGTTGTTGTACTTTTTCTTCGTGTTTTCTGTTAGGTGAGGGCAATTATTGTAATAGTCTACAGAGTCAATTGTTATTCTGCTGTCTGTGTGTATGGTTACCGTTGTGTTTTCTGTGTCTTCAGTTTCCGTCGATCCCTTTGATTCAAGTGCTTTAGCAATTGCCAGTTTCTGCGCCTGATTATTTGAGCATCTGTCACTGAGTTTATATTTTTGCTGATTTATCAGCTGGTTTTGCCTGTATATGGCTACTCCTTCTTCCACTCCTACGTCGCGTTTGCTTCCATCTGTATATATTTGCCACGCTGTATTTTCATTGTTTCCTATTTTTGGGTCTCTTGTGCCTTGGAAGTCGGCTGGGTGGAGCCAATTTATTTGATTTTCCGGACGGTCTATTTGGTATTCAGTGTTGGTTCTACCTGTTTTTATGTTATATAGTTCAGCCACCTTTCTTGCTTTAAATCTATGGGTATTGTTCCCGTAATTATGCAGAGTACTTCATGGGAATTAGTCCGATATGCCTTTGCCATTCTTGTGAACTTTGGAGTCTAACATATTTCATTTGGTTGTGTTTCTTTTCTATTGATTCTATCCAGACTGGTGCAGTGATTAGTAGAATTGGCAGTATTGCTCCTTTATATGTTATTTCTAGAGCCTGGTGTTTTAAACCCCAACCTATCCTTGCCGATTTAGAGAGCGCATTGATTAATTCGCTGACTTTGTTTATGTGGTCGTTGAACGTGAATCGTGATTAAGTATTCCATTTTTTCTACTTGCTCCAGTTGTTTCCCATTCATGTAGATGTCTACTGTCTTTCTCATTTTCCGTCTTCTTGAATATTACTTTTGACTTGCTTTCTTGGAGTGAGTTTTGTTTTCAATGGACCACTTTGTGACTTCTCTATTAATGTTCACTTCATATTAATGTTTATGAAGTTCTCTGCTTCTGTTTGTGTTCTGGCAACAATTAACAGGTCATCTGCAAATGGTATGACCTTTCGATTCTTTTCATATTCCAGGTTTAGTAAACTGTTATACTGTATATTCCTGTACCCCGGTCAACTGCGTGAGCCTTGAGGGCGCCCTTTGTTGACTCTTGTTTCGACTTGGCTGTTGATAAGAGTTGATGAAGGCCGCTTTGTCTTGGAGAGGTTGTACAGTTTTCCAGGGCATTTGGAATCTTTTAGGGCCTTTAGGACTTTCTTTTTTATTGTTCTTGTAATTTACGGCCTCCAACGTTAAGTCATCGGACGATGAATGGAATGGGTGAAATGATGCTCAAATGAGCGCGGGTTACATGGAGATTAAAGTTACCCGATATTCGACTTTCTAGGGCCTGTAGGACACTTGGCCACCACGCTGAATCGAAGACTCCTTTACGTTCAGGCTAACAATCGGGTAATTTGTTTACTGCTAAACGCTTTGTTTATAATTATATAACAGCTATTGCGGCATCAGTGGTGCTTTTGGGGTCTGAAGCCATATTGATTTTCATTTAGTAATGTGTTCGTGTAGAGGTAGTGAATGATTCTACTTATGAGTAGCTTCTCCAGGACTTTCCCTCCTACATTTAATACACTTAAAGGTCTGAACTTGGATGGATCTATGAAATGTGTAGTGTTTAACGCCCGCTTTTACTACATGCGGCACCGCAGGCGGTGACACTGATGATACATGAGATGAAGATGGAGCACCGGTGGAATGAGATGGCGGGGGGAACCGGAGGTCCCGGAGAAAACCCGCCCCAACGCCGTGTTGTCCACCACGAATCTCACTTTGCGGTCGCCTGGGATCGAACCCGATGGATCTATGAGATTCTCTTTTCCTGGTTTGGTGAATGGTATTATTCTGCCCGTTTTCCATTTCTCTGGGAAACATCCGTTTTTCAAGCATCCGTACTATATAGATGTTACTGTTTGAGGGAGGCATTAGAGTGTCCACATGAGTATTTTCCTGGTTATTCCGTCTTCTCTCGGCGTTTTCTTGTGATCTACGTTTTTGATAGTTAATTCAACTTCTTCCGTAAATTTTCTACCGTCTGTTGTATTCACTGGTTCTTCTATTTCTTGCTTTATTTGTTTGTGGTGTTCTGTATCTTCCAGTTCGTTATCTTTAGAGATAACGATTATTATTGTTATTATTATTATTATTATTATTATTATTATTATTATTATTATTATTATTATTATTATTATTATTATTATTATTATTATTATTATTATTATTATTATTATTATTATTATTATTATTAAACATTTACACAAGAAATTTCTCACAATTACAAACGATTACTATTTCTTTACTGCATTCGGCAATACAGGTCTTTTCACCATAACTTCTGATGTGATACCAAATGACAATCTTCCCTTCTTTTTGTTGCAGTCCCTTGTATTTATAATTATTTCTGCAGTATTTTGAAATCGTTGCAAACGGATAGATGAAAGTTCGACGTATGTATGCATATGGATGTCGAGTATCCCTGTGCGTTTCTTTTACAGTTCCAATTCATTCTTATCGCCAGTTAAATTCGTATGAAAACTTAAAAGTAAATACTAACTCTCTAAGTTGTAGGCAAACCGTAATGTTCATAATTAACACTAGATACTGTAACGTCACTTCAAAAGCGTAATATTTATATGTGCTAGCTAACACATATTTGAAGATAATATCAGGTTACTCTTTTCATAATAATTTTGTTAGGATACGTACGTATGTATACAAGGGTATAAAAATTCAACGTAATGTAAGGTACCAATCGCAATGCACGAAAACTGCCAACAGAAGACAAGCTTTATGATTTTTTTTTTTAATTTTACGTCCTCCAACCCTAAGTCATATCGGACGGTGAATGAAATGGGAGAAATGATGCTCAAATGCGTCCAGGGTCCATGGAGCTTAGAGCTACCTGACATTCGTCTTTCAGGATAGGGGAAAATCCCGGAAAAACCCTTATCCAGGTAACTCACCCTGACCGAGATTCGAACTCGGGACCTCTTGAACGTGAGGCAGGCACGCTACCATCTACGCCTCCGAGACGGGCGCTTTATGATTAGAAAAACCAACACCCAGGGGGAGAACTTGTAGGTTTGCGACACTTGTTAACGGCAGTGTCTTTGTTAACCTTAGGAGGTGAAAGTGTTTTTTACTTTTATTCTGATCAAGCGTGAACAAATTCTGGAGGTGCAACTACCTGAAGCATTTGGGTATATACTGTAGTCATATTAGAATAAAGTGATGGCGTAAAGCTAAACCAATCAAGTATGCGATAGAAGGGTGCAATATCAGGATGTGCTAAGGAGTGTACAATTATCTGTCAGCACAAAAGGGGCTAGTTACCACAATTTGAACAATTACTCTTTGCACACTCATCGTGCAAGTGAATATGTTACCCCCGAAAACAAAATTTGCCGGAAAAACTCAAGTGTTCAGTGAACATGTTCATCGTGTTCAATATGCCGACGGACTTCTCCATTTGTCGTCGCAAAGAATGTTTTACATCATCAGAACTTCATCGCACATTTTAAAATATTTCTTCATCTTTGTTAATAATAAGAAGCGCAACAGCCTGAATAGTGTGTGAACAAAGACAGTAACATAAATGCTCAAGTAACATTACACAGCACAAAGATGACAGTTACGACTTTATCTTCGAGTTGTTAAGTTGTGAATAAAGTTGTGTTGTGTGGAGTGAAATTCCACCAATTTTCAATCCGCCATAAGCCCTGAAGTTCAAAGACATTCTTTTTCAAGGAACCTTAGTGCCTAGACTTAAACTCAGAAGCCAATACAGCGATAGCTGGCCGAAACACATCACAAGCAAGTGAAGCGCCCTTTACATTGAATACAAACAATGGACGTGAGAAAGTTAATTCCAGCCTCAAAATCGGTGCTGCAAACGTGGTGCCTCAAAATTTTCGCAACACCATAACACACATAATCCACCCTCACGGTTTTAACCGTTAACACTAGACAAACAATGCCCCACTCCAGTGGCTGTAAGGTAGTATATCATACCGTAATCCTGTTTCCTAAATTTACATTCTTGAAGTATTGAACGCTCATTCTTATTATACACAGCGCTGGACACTTATTAGTCAATAATTAATTGAGAGCACAAATTTGGGAAGCGAACCTTAAGGTTCAAGTTTACGGACATTTCTTTAATTGTTGCCAATTATGAGGAAAACTGATTCTGAATCGCGGACCTCACGCTCACGAGGTGTTTTAATGAGTTCGGCCATCCGTTTCGGTCATATGGTCTCACGTTCGAGCGCAGTTAACACAAGATAACGGTCTCGCCATTAAAGCAGTTTATGCTAAATTGAAAGAAGTATGAAAACGCTACAAATGTAAGCTCGTTTAACGCTGCACGAAGACAAGCTGTTACTTATGAAAGAGAAATGCAGAGACGAAGTTCGGAAAATGCAGAATGGACTGAGATGGATTAACAAATGACTAATATAAATTGTATTTCTGTCCCCCAAATACAAAACTGGAATATTTATTTAATATTAACATTACACGTTGCAGCTATACTGTTATTCTTCACATTGTAATATGGCTCCAAAATAACAAATTACCCTCTGAACCAGCACATTTTACGTTCTCTACCACATATATAGTAAGTAAAGAAGTGACTGAATTCCGCTCAAAAATTTGATAGCAAGATTCCTAGAAATTTTCGGGTCAATGTATTAGGAAAGGCATTTAGAAACAAGTCAATCTGTGAACTACATTACTCAAAAACAAAAAGTCGATTAAATGCCAAACTAGTATTTATATTCAGCATTTTCTAAGAATACGACACAAAGATTTTCAAGAAAATTCCCTTATTCCAAACTACTCATAAAATGGTAACGTCATCGACAATTTTGATTTTTTCAAAAGTAGCTCTAACGATTTTTAATTTAAATGCCACATGTTTGAATATTTTCATGTCAAATTGCAGATCTACTCTCTACAAATTGGTAGAGCGTTTGTCCGTGAAAAAAGGGGTAAAGAAAATGTAATAAACTGAGATAAAGTTATTGCGAAGGGGTTATCTCATGTCAATTAAATAGCAGAGGAGTGCAAATCTAGAGATTTGTTACCTTGACGAGGTCTGGTTGAATGAGGGACATGCAATGAAGAAGTTTTGGCGTGACAAAATAGTGAGCAATAAAATACAAGTATTTTTGCAAGGTTTGTTTGCTGGAATAAGAATTAATGGAATCATCGTAAAGTATATGGGCAGTGATACAAGTTTTGTGGAAGATGGTCTTTTGCTGTTTCAGTCAAAGAAAACTGGTGATTATCGCGAGGAATTGAACAGGAAGGCATTTCAACAATAATCACGGAATCCGCCCGGGTTTGATCCCCCCCCCTGGTGTTACGCCGTAGATTGCTGTTTTTCTAACTTAATTGACAATACTTAATATAGGAAATATGTGCCAAATTCGCAATAGGGTACAACATAGTTAAACGATATTCTTGTTCAATACCTTTTAAGTTTGTGATTTCTCTCATGGATAGATGACATACGATTTCCGCCACAAATTTAAAAGCTTATATTTGGATCTTTAGTTAAAGAAAGGAAGAAATAAGGAGTGAAGGAAGGAAAGAAAGAAAGAAAGAAAGAAAGAAAGAAGAAAGAAAAAAGAAAGAAAGAAAGAAAGAAAGAAAGAAAGAAAGAAAGAAAGAAAGAAAGAAAGAAAAAGCTCCCAAGAATATTCTTTCTACTTGTAGACATAATATCATAATGGATGTTATGCAAAAGGATGAGAATTATTTATAATTATTTCACACAACGAACAAGCCTTACCATAAAATAGAAATGGCGAGCATAAGTAAAAAATGAGTATATGAATTAATACCCATTTTATATTTGCGCTTTTAAGCATACATTAACATTGTATGAAGCTCGATTTAGATATTGGTTATTGAAGTGAACGATAGCTAAGGCCTGCATAATTTATTTACATGTTGACAGAAGATTCGTAGACAATCCAAAAACAGAAAAGAAGATCGTGGGTCGAGTGAGCATTTTTCTTTCAGATAATTGCAATCGCCATTCTCGGGTACGCCTTAGGGTTAGAAACCAGGTCCATTTTTAAGAATTACCGAACTTGTCATTTGTTTACGCTGGAGAAAAGTATTTTATGAATTAGAAATAACAGGCAGAAGTGTGCGTCCCGCCCTGATGGGACCGCCCATTGAAACAGAGTGAGTCATGTATTGTTGCAGACGATCCACCCAACGGAGATTTACCAAACTTTGTCACTACGGATGTCTGTTTGGTTCAGCATCTTTCCTGCACCAGCGTATGAAAAATATAATTAACCTACTAGTACTAGGGAATACCGTGTCACTACTTAGATACTAAACCATGCCTGTTTGTAACTGCAAACCAGTCATTAAAAGCCATGCACGCACAATTCGTAAACTGGGATAGTCTGGTATGGTTTATGGTTTATAAATAGAATCGAAGGAAGGTGAAAAGAAGTGAAGAATTTTTACTACGAGATTCTGTTATACACAACGCCAATCGTGTACCATTTTGAGGGGATGATCGATGATAATTATGTGGTAATAGTTTCTATTTAGTTGTTCAACAACAGCTGGTTGAAGTTATCAAAACGGCTGGTCAGCACAAACCTTAAAGATAGTGAATGCGAAAGCCTGTTCCATGGTAATTTTATTTCCAAATGAATGCCAGATCGATCGAAGTCGAATCACGAAGACCACTGCCATCGATTGCTTATGGCTGCTATTAATATTAGGTAAACTCTACGAAGTTGGAAATTGAAGTGAATTTTAGATTCTGCCCATATCAAGATCGCGATGCGATAAGGTATATGCTACGTTCCAAAACTGATTAGAAGAAAAGATGAAAGTCACTTGTCTAGTTTCGCCTAGTAGGCAAGCTAGTGGAAAAATAAATTGAGGATTTGTGTTAAATATTGAGAAATAAAATGACGAGCAAACCAAGGAAAGACTGAAACAAGGTTTAACTGTGTTACTATAAACTATGGCTATAATATAAAAAATCAAAGGCTCCGGGCTGTGATATAAGTAGCTCAAAACAGATGGATAGGATGGGTTGGTCGTAATGAACAGAAAGCAAGATTCCCCAGGCATGCCCAATATTGAAGTTCATCAATCCCCCCTCCCCAAAAAATTATGGAATTTTTGTAAAAGCCTAACAAGCAGCAGACACTGATGATGCATAAAATGACTATTTGCCGAGGAAATCTTCAAGGTTCTATACATGAGAAACCTTCTTACCCGTTATAAGGAGTAAGAAAAAATACTTAGTGGTGAAGGAAGGTTTGAGCTGGATTTGAAAAGGACCTCCCGTTCCGTATTTTAACGAACTCGGCCAAAAACAATTTCTGCCTCAACTTGTATAAAAAGATTTCTGTACACATTTTGTTGCAGGTATGCAGAAGAACAATGAAGATAAACGATGGCGAATGTTTAAAACCCAGATTGTTCTACGCTAGTTTTGATGATTTCTGGGGAAACAAAGGACCTATACTTACAACACGGATTACCTAGGAATATTAAATAAATAATAGGCTATTTTAGTTCATATAAATTTGTGTATCAACGTCCTACAGTCAATTTATGTCTACCTAATAAGAGTAAGCTACACAAATGTCTGTAATATTCACTCAGAAGGCAGAGGATTTCGGGAAGTACATAAATGAGCTGCATCCTTGAAAGATGCTGGACCTAAGTACTACGTTGAATATCCATGCTATTCGTTTTCGATTAGCTTCTCAAAGAAAGAGATAGTCAAATAGTGCAAACACATAATTTTTCTAAAAGTGGTTTCTTTGTATTCAAAGACCTTGAGGTTTTACATATTTCTTAAAAATTTGATATTGAATTTTTGATTAAAATACAACTTTTCCTCTAATTGTCATAGGGCAATGGTAAAGAGAGCAAAACAAGTTTTAGCTTTTGTTCTTTAAAGGTAATCTGAACCTTGGGATATTTCCCTAACGCGAGAACTCAAACATCGTCTAAATGTTATATGTACACAGGTATTTCTTGGAAGAACTAGAAAAACTGAGTTGTAATTGTAATAAGAGCGTAAGCTCAGAATAAAAACAAGTGAACGGCAATGCATGGATGTACGTTAAGAATGAGCATTGACATTTTGCTTACTTTGCCATTAGCGTATAATGTTAAGAAAACTCTTGACAATTTTGACATTTTCGGTTTCTATTTGCAGAGTTTAAAAGGTTAAAATTCCATAGAATCTTTACAGAATCAAACCAGAGAACAAAATAGTTACACAATCTGTAAGGATCTTTCATGAATAACGTTGTGCAAGCATGTGAGGCAAAATGCCTTAGCTCTCAGTCATAGGAATACGCAGCGAGCGTAACGCCACCTGGCAGTACGTAAAATACAAACGGAAATAGGCCGACCACCCGCTAGAAAGGAAATGGCGAGGCGGTGAGGATACAAAACGTGAAATCTTTGCTCTACTCGCAGTAAATGAATCAGAGATAAACTTGTCCTAAGTATTCAATTTATTAGCTGAAGAATGCAGGCGTGTAATGTTATGCAGAAAAAAATCAGGGAAATGCCTCCCCTTTAGCCAAGATATCTGAAAACTCAAGCACAGGCTTTCTAACTGAAACCGTAAAAGATGAAGCAATGTTTAAGTCAATTACAATTTTTTTGTGATTGTGTTCTTTTTTTTTCCTTTGAAAAACGAATTGAACTTCATTTTTCGTGTTTCCTACTTTTAATTCGTTCCCCTTAAAAAAAAAAAACTCCTCTACAACAGGAAATAAGATGCTTTGAAGCTTTCTGCAAGCACGATAGATTTTCCTGTGAATTCGAAATTATATTACGAGTTTTAAATGATTAAAAAAATAATCAGCTTGATTTTCTGCCATACTAAAATCAACAATATGAGCGCAGGAATTTAATTATTTCAACTGAAATATACGAAACTCCAGATACTGAATAAACGCGCAAAACTGTAAAATGTTAACTTCGGAGTGTTCGTTTTGCCATTAATTCTAACGAACAAGTCATGCATACTCGTGTCTGATGAACAGTCACAAATTTGAACTCGAAATATTAACTTCTTATGCAAAAAAGATGTACCATTTTCGGAAAAAGTACAAAAACATCTCCAAAACCTTCTATGGCGTTGAACATTATCCTTATTTGCACTTGAATGAGGTCATTAGTATCACTTTCTAATCACGGGAAAGAATTATGCTTTTAGATATTTTCGGAGTTCACTTTCAATCCATAAGACAGTATAATGCAACTGAACGAAGTTTCAAGCAAAGAAGAAACCCTTCTACAGTACTCCTTTTTATCACGCCAATCTATGCTTTAAATGGAAACATCAGTTATTTGAATTCATTACAATACATGTGTATAGCAAATGAAGTATTTAACTTGACGTTTCTACGAATAGCCTCTGAAGTCCTTAAGTCTGAATGATTTTTGTATGATTTGTAAATGTAGATATCGTTTAAGAGGAACGTTTTATAGCAAATAACATTTTTATTGGCATAAATCAATTCCAAGTTATCAGTTTGTTTTAGAATTTTCAGTTTTTTTAATGGTACGCAACTGCTTTTTTTCTGGTGCTCAAGCAATAAATTCGAATTTCGAAATAGTTATATCGCTTTCAGTGATTAATCATCATCTCCTTTTACTATCTCTACTAGTAATAGAGTTAGTTTTCTGTAGTGAGTAGAGGAAGTATAATATTCCACCCACTTTGCTACTGAGATTTCGCCGAAAATATAGCTTTTGAGACTCCAGAATGCATGCGAAAAATCTGATATGTTGTACATGTAATTTTCTTTAAATTTGTATAAAGCATTCTTACAAACGCTATACCGCTCTCCACTTCATGTTAGTCAATATAGAAGTTTGCAGAAATCGTCTTACTGCTAGTTTACCAGTAGGTGCAGCAGTAATGTGGGAATACAGAAGGCTAATCGGCAGCAGAACTTTTAAGAGTACAACTGATTGATCTGTGATGACTTTGAAATCCCGAAGTCTTTGCATGGCCAAGAGATCAAAAAACGAATAATATAATCCAATTGCATACCAGTTTAAGTATTAGAAAATTAAAAAAAAAAATAACAAGTAATTCTCGGAAATATTTCATTCCACAGTAAATTGTATTTCATATAAATTAAGTGTTTTAACCAGATCCACGTCTTTTGTAAAGTAAGATTTTCTCTACATTTCATTTGTATGAAAATATCTTTAAAAATATGGCATTTAGTCAAAATTGTGAAGGTCACTTTAAGAAAATAAACACTTTCGTCAAACGTTCCATACACGAGGTGGTTTAGGTTGGGGAGATTTTCTTCAACATGTTCGTGTAGCATTCTTGATACTGAACTTAAATACCAACTTTTGATTCAAGGTGTCTCAAACCATGCATTTTTCTTTGAAATCTGGTTTATTACTTTGAAGTAAAATGCAATGCTTTTCTCATTTACTGTTTGTAGTAAACAAAATAAAATCGAATGTTGTATTCTTATTTGAGAAAAATACCTACAAGTATTTGAAAATTCAAACCAATAACAGTGAATAAAAAATGGAAGAAAATTATATTACACAAAGTTGAGCTTCAACGAGATCTACATTTTTTGTCCAGTATCCTGGGGCCTAAAACGCTCTGTCAATGACCTAGCTCTGAAACCTGAGTCGAGTTGCGAAATATGGGATCCTGAAAGGTGCGCAGCTACCAATACCAACTCGATCCTGGACCCTGAGGGCTGCTGACAGTTGCGCTAACCAAATAAACTACCTCAACGTCTTTCCAATTTAAGTCAAGGAGTCAAGGACACTGTGAAAGAATCTGGAATAAATGAGAAAGAAGTAGTCTTAAAATACAGTGCATAAACCGAACAAAAAGTAGGTTAGCACTCCGACTCTGTAAAATCAAGAAGAGACAAGGGTCACATTTGACTTCCGATTTAGATCCTGGAAGTCTTACCACCACCATGCATCTACTACGCACATGGTAAAAAAGGTACTTTCCTGCCTCGGAATAAAAACTTTAGCCTTCTAGAGATCCGAATACCGACCCGCAGCTTGAGAGCCAGCACGATTCTAAAATGTAATGTGCAAACAAGTTGAAGTATAACGAGTGTGTTTTAGTTTGATAATTTACTTTGAGTTTAAATTTCTTTAGCAGAAAAACTCTTGTCGAACAGTGAATATAAGATGTACTCAAATAATAACCGAGGAGTTGATAAAGCTTGGTTTCCTGACATTCCTTGAAGATATGGGGAAAGTCCAGAAAAACTTCTATGTACGGAGCTCAGGAACTCAGAAATTTGCAACAGACGCTATCCACTACAATGGTGGCACAAGTTTAATCTTTAATAAATCTCGTGGACTTCAGCGTGTTGCTGCAACGGACATCTACTGAAATACCCGGCACTATCCGTAGTTAGGCGATTTATCCCTACGACTTCGAATCCAAATTTGGTTATAATTCATTCACAAAGTTATTGTGTAACAAGAATTTATAATATTAGTGTTAGTGCTACTTTGACTTCCTAGGGCCTTTGAAAATATTAACAGTTGCTTTATCTGATGCATTACAGAAATTCATACCGTTGCCCGTGATTTGGCGGTTTATCCCTAGGACATTTAGTCTTAGGTTGCACTTGCTAGCTTAGAATAGAGACCAATAGAAACTTGCATTTATTTGGACGCGTTTAGAAATTTACACAAGACATTTCAAGACGCTTATATGAAAAACTGGACACTATAAAACATGTATAACAAAAATACCAAAAATATACAAATACCACAGTTTGTAAAGATCATTTCACGCTAATAACTTCGTGACTTGCAGATTGTCGCTTTCGGGCTACCTCGTTGCTATTATAAAAAAAACAATCTCATTGGGAAGCAATAACAAAAGTTTATGTAGGGTTAATATGACCTTTTTTACCCTCAGTAACCAACATACACAAAACTATTCAACCAGTTTATCCATGGCCTCGGGAAGTATGACCTTGACCCTGGGGAAATCTGCAAGTGGCCTAAGTTTGTATTAGCCCCACCTTAAAAATGAAGACATTTGTACTAAAACAGGATATATTTATAATAAAAAGAACATATATAATAAAGAACATATTTATATTAAAAAAGACCATGCCACCGTCCACGCACCGTCATTTATAAACTACACTTTAGGCCAGTAAGGTACAATGTCTATAGCCATACGACCTCTGAGCTGATGATATTACGTTGTCCCTTTGTTATTCTGTGATGTCAACAAAACCTAAGCGATTATTCATATGTTGTCAATGTTCAAGATGCTCTGATTATCGTTTATAAAGAACGCTTTAGTAGGTATTCCATAGAAGTAACTAGTTTGTGTGAAATGAAGCAGACTTTCGAATTCTAAGCTAGGCAGTAAGTGTTTGCCTTGTGCCAAAGATAATCTGAGGCAAGTTTGGTGGAAATCGGTAAAACGATTTAGAAGCCTTAATGATAACCTGCGCGCGCACATGCACACGAGTGTGAATAAAGATTTTCATGTGTTATCCTGCTATATACAAATGCATTTTTATTAAGCTACTCGTGAACATGATTGAATAGCGATGTCGTCTTAAAGGTAATGTTCAACTCTCACGATTAGCAGGCCATTATGGGGGAAGCGAGAGCAGTGCGAGATTACCTTTTAAACTAGTGAGCGGAGCGCATACCAGTGTTGCGCGGTGACGTCGCCGTCCGCAAAGTCGCATATATGAACTCATGTATGTGCATATAAGAAAAGAAACATACATACACGCGCAGAGCCAAATGCTTTTCAAAGAGTACTTCTGATGTAACTAGGTTTTCTTCTTCTATAACAATTTACAGCAGCAGAAGCAGCAGCAGAAAAAAAAATACAAATACAAATATTAAATAATAGATTGTTACGATTCATTTTCATCTGACAGTACGTATGGTGAAGCTATGCAGAAATAAACTATAATGGGAGACAAAGTCATGAACATAACATCTTTGTAGATGCATTGTAAATACATTGTAAACAATTTGTTCGTTTTGTGACATAATAGGAAATTAATTTTTCATGGTGCAGTGCTCGTATTGAAAAAAATTTAGAAGATGGAAGGACAGCAACGTTTATGTGACTTTTACTCTCCTTATATAATTTCTAGAACATAAAGTGCATTTATCTCGACATAATCAAAATACAAAAAATCGAAGTAGGGAACGATAGCATCGCTTATGTGACACTCAAGTTTACAACACATTTAATCTGAACAGAGGTTCAACAACGTTAATTATTGGCACCACCATATTGTTAAAGATTTATTCAGTTTACCTGAATACAGATGATTATGATAATAATGATAATAATAATAAGAACAACTGTCACTCCTTTACTGTACTAAGAGTGCAATGATTATGTATGCATAGAGATAGCAAATTAACTTGCTTCTTTTCTTTTCTTTCTACTTTTTCTACTAAATACTTACAGTAAAGAGAAGAACTGTATTATATTTAAAAATTCGATACCGAGATTTCATCAGAAGTAGACAGTTTGAGACCCCGAATTCAAACAAAAACATTTGTTGAAAAAAATCTCTCTGCATGTGCGTGTACGCACACGCGCGCGAGAACATAACTAAAATAAGAAAAGTAGCTTAAATACTAAAGTTGGTGTTTAAATTCAGCATCTTCCAAGAATCCAGCACCCCAAGCTACACATTACAATGCACTTTTTATAGAAAATATTAATCTGCTCACCAATGATGACATTTTGATTAAACCATCATATGTATGGGATATTTTCATGGTAAATGAAACGTATATCTAGCATTTGTTGATATTTATTCTGGATGACTAACTACACAAGAAAAGTAGATTTCGTTAAAGTTCACAATGTATGTCAAATATATTTTATTTTTACTTTTATATTTATGTGTATGTATTTTTGTGCGGTTAACTAATTCGAAGGAACTCCTTGCTATTAGTTTGCATTTTTCCAATAGTTTAACTTTCTACCTCTTGGAATGCAAATAGATTGTAACTTTAACTCAGATAATGACCAACTCTTAAAATATCTATCATTTAAAGCTTATTCCACTCCTTATTCCTAATGCATTTACAAGAAGGATTCAATAACCGAATTTCTGGTAACGTTTATCTTGATTAACCGAACTAATCAGAAGAATAAGCATTTGTAGCTAGACTTCGCATACAAGGAAGAGAAAGTCATGTGAGCTCATTTTTTCCCCAAATACAATGCACAGCAAGTTTTATAATTATTTGCTCATATTTTCTACAGAAGAACTGTGAAACTCTACAAATGTGTATAAAAAGAGTATATTTCTTAATTTTGTACTCATTCACTAACATTTCCAGTAAATTAAACAGAAATCTCTACTAGTATTAGCACAACGTTAAATAACACTCCCCTGTATAACTCCTAAAATATGAAATTCTTAGGTCAAAATCCTCAACCTTGATGACTACCAGAAAGCAACGTAAATACTAGATCGATATTTTGGTTGCTTTATGTTGAACCAATAATGAAAAAGTACATTGCAGCTGCATTACAATTGTATGTTTTTCAACATGCATTAAACAGTGACTCGGACATCCACGGCTAAAAATTAAAACTTATATTTTAAAACCATATAAATAATATGTTTTTTTTTGTTTTTTTTTGTTTTTTTTTTTTTTTTAGAAAATGCCTTTTACTTTCTCTACGCATGCCTAATGCCTATATCAACCTAAAATTTTGCTTTACCACGAGGAATGTAACTTGTTTAATTACTCATCTCGTTTTGCACACTAAAAGCCTCAGTAATGTTTTAATTCACCATTGGTAAAACATTGTTACAAGTTACACACACACAAAAAAAATTATTTCAGAAAAAGTTGTTACAAAATAGATAAAATCAACGAGCTACTAATGCGCAGACCTTTAAACAATGAGGTTAATAGCCCGTATATAATATAGCATTATTCAAAGAAAAAATAAGACAAAAATACATTTTGTTATAATCTTTTAAAAAAGGAATAAAATAAAAATACATAGACTTCCCTCTCGGTACCTTGCAATATAAATGCCTAATACATAAATTCAGGTTACTGGCAAATTCAAGTTAGGAAGGTCAAAATCTTAAGTTAAACTGCTAAAGTAAAAATCAATAATAGTGTGTGTGAAATACTTAGTCATGTATTACTGCATTGGACAATACTGCATTAAGTCCATCATCTCTAAAACAGCGAATGTTTCTAAGGTTTCTAATACAGAACTATTTTTGGAAACAGCAACAACCGCACGTCATAGTAATGAAAGCGAGTAAGCAAGCGTATCAGGCGAGCCATCTCTCAACAAGGCATGGGAAAACTAAACAATTAGCGGAAGGTTCTTCACCTCTATCTCACTTTAGTTCGCACGTTGTAGACGGCCGCTTATAACCGTAATCTAAACGAGTTGGCAAATGTGCATAACCTGTATCTGGCCTTTCGAATTTTGGTAAAAGAGTAAACAGCATTTCTGTTAATATCATTTTGACTCGAACTAATATTCCATGCTGATATCTTGGTAGGTCCTAACGAAACACAATCATTTTTACCATACATTTTCGTTATTTTTTAGTTTTGGAACTTCTGTCAAAACGACCTTGATACAATACATATGTTTGAGTTAGTAACACGAAAACAACGTTATGTCTAGAATGCTGTTAATACTCTTTAATGTAATCACTTCAATTAAATTGTATACAGTTTTATATGACTCTGCAGGTCCTATACACTCACTTTTCGTGAATAATATAAAAGTTCATTCAAAAAGAAATTATAACACAAATACAGTACAACGCAAAAGCTTGTGTGCTTGTAGAACAGGAGCTACCTCGCTAATCTCCTATTGATAAGATTTGCGATATGTTGACTAGTATCATATTTCCTGAAGAGTACTCTAAAAGAACGTACCAGAGAAGTAAAGGGAAAATATTTCTAATATGCATAAGAGAAGAAAGCACTGCGTTAGAGTTTGGTGTGGAGTTTGATGCGAATAAAGCAAGAAAATTAAAAGGTGCAGCAACCCATTGTTTCGAACCACTTCCGTTTACTTCACAGCAACCTTTACTTTTGTGTTACAATGGAAAATGCCTGCATTTTATAAACTTGATTTTTCACTATTATGTATGTAAACTGCATCATAGAAAATCCTGGCGTATTTTTGCAGCTTAGTTCATCTCCTGGTGTCTCGCTCCACCTACTTCCCCAAAAAACACTGACTATTTTAAAAATATAGTTACTTTTTATTTGAAAGCTTGAAATCACAAAACTTAATGTGCAATATGCTTTTTAAGTAGAAAAAAGCTGCATTGCTATCCTTAAAATACTAAGTTTCGAGAAAATATCTTGAACATTTTATAATTTATTATTGTAATGAGAATTTAATTTTATTAGAAGGAATTATACTTTATATATTTTATTTGTCCTTTTAGTTTTCATTATTCAATGTATATTCCCATGTCGTAAGTAGCATTGGTTATCACCACAAGCAATTACAAAATGACATTTAGAAATTAATGCAAGGAAACTGTGTACTCCTTCATGAACAATGCCAATTTCAGTATAATTTCACAGAGACATTAGCTTTCACTGGTTAGAATTGTTCAATTATCTGAAGCGGTATAACTATTTCTTATTTCTCACAATGTCACCGAAAACTGGCGTGTCAAAGCCAGAGTATACGTACACGCATTTTAGATTTAACGGCTTAAGACTCCTTAATTCCCTTCGTACCTGCAAACGAAATCTATAACTGAAAATATTTGAAAAATCTTCTGCAAACCTTCATAAATATAAACTTGTGCAAAATCAGTGTACAGAAGCTAAATAAAAATAAATGACGTTGGCTAGAGAAAGCCATGTGTTGCAAGACATCACATGTCTTTCAGTTGTTTCATAAGCCGAGTACTTGTTATTTGTAATTTTAATTTTGTATGAGAACTATAGAGTATCACTGAATACAACAAAGTCTACACAATGGGGAGAAAAACAAAGAATTAAGGTACTCATCGGACAAAATAAGTACTTCAAATTAATATACAGTGACTGTCATAACTTTTCGGAGAAGGTGGTCTGTACATGTAACATGCTTGTTTTTAAACGAAACGTTGGTAAACAATTCAAAATTGCTATACTCTTAATTCTATGCACTTCATAGGTATCGCAGTAATGCAGTTGTGATTTTTAAATTATTTTAAAAATGGACAATACCTTTTAATTTGTTGAGATACGAAAATTTGCTTGTCAATATTTTTCGGACAAGGGAGATTGGCAACTCAAGGCATGCTTTGCGGGGAGTGCCTTACTCTCGCACAAAGCAGACGCAAACATTCAGGAGTGAAATGGGGTGCAGAGGAAAGAATAGTACATTTCAGCAATGGCAATTAGTAATATTTCATCATGAAAAGGTTAAAACATGTCGACAAATAGCAGATTTGTTGAACACGAAGAAAAGTACCGTTAACGACATCTGCGCATATAAATATCAAAATAGGATTGAAAATTTGCCACAGACAGGTCGCCCGATAGTCCTTATTAGGAGAAAAGAGAGGCAGTAATAAGCAAAGTGAAAAGTAATCCATGTCTTACAACTGCTATTGCCGCTGAGGCTGCGAGTGCGTTTGGAAAGAGGATTAGCGCCAGCACAATCCGGAGTGTTACACAGAGAACATTATCATGGACGAACTGCAAGAAAAAAAAAGCCATATGTCAACAAAATTAATAGGATCAATCAGCAAAGATTTGCTAAGAGTACGTCAGCAAAGATATGGACTGATGGAAAACAGTAATTTTCTGAGATGACATTTCTGGCATTCAACATTTCTGGCTCAGATGGGCAAATTATAGTTTGAAGACAGCTCAATAAAGAATTTGGAGAAAGAAATATGCAGGCGATAGTACAACATGGAGAGGGACATGGTATGGTTTGGGGCTGTATGTCAGTTGAAGGAGTAGGTGCAATAGATTTTATAGATGGACACTTGAATCACCGCCAATATCTTCAGAGTTTATAACACAACCTGAAGAAAAATGCAGAAAATATGGGAATAGGAGACCGTTTTAAACTTTATCAGGACAATGACCCAAAACAAACGGCCTATAATGTACGGTTATGGTTGTTGTACAATTGTCTTGAAGTTGTGAATCTTCCCCCACAGATTCCCGACATCAATCCGATCGAGAATCTATGGAATACACTCGAAAAGAACGTACAAAAATTTCCCATAAATTCTAAAGATGATGTAAGGAGGTAACTGGAAGAGGAATGGAAAAGTTCTACCACTAGCAAACTGGTGGACAGCATACCGAGGAGGCTCGCTTAAGTGCTACCGAAGAATCAGCAAGTATTAATAATCCCACATGGTCTCCATTTTTTGTCCAAATACTTTTAAATAGGAAATTTTGTATTACTATAATTATATTCGTAAGTTTTATATTTTGTGCTTCATGAAATGAAATGAAACGAAACTTTATTTTTGTTATCTGGATGTGTCACTGTACACTCCGAAGTGAGCAAAATGGAATAAAATAGGTTTGCTATTAATCTTTTGTTGTTAAACATAAAAAAGCTATACTTGTCAGAAAAATTCTGACAGTAACTGTATATAATGTATATCGTGCACGCATACAACACCCACACACACTACCCTAATAAACAATTTTGAAGGCACTGTATAAACTGATACTATTACTGTATTCCCTTTGTTTATTCCACCCATTCTACATATAAATCTGTCTCCTTTAATTTTCAATCTGAATTGATACAGAAATGTAGAAATGTACACATTATTTACATTTAAATACAAGATGTTAATAGAATTGGAGGTGTGCAGCATTAGGAAACTAAAGCAGTGGACGATATTACTATTCGCAGCAATGGGCAGACTAAGCTGCGGTTTAAAATCTGAGACAAAGTACAAGTTTTGCTTTTATTTGATTTGCTCAATACACCATCTGTTTTTTCATTTATATCCCGTCTTTAACTGCAACGGTAATAACGGCAGGGTTTTACTTTAGAACATATTGCCTATCGGCCCTATACGGTTTTAGCGTCTGGAGAGTATGGGGAGAAAAATTCAACTCCTGGCCCAGAATGAAACCCTAGACCCCTAGCAAAACGGGCATAGGTTACCATGAGCTGTGGGTTTAATATTTGGCATATCGCAAAATGAATTACACAAAAAAAGGAAAAATATTTTTTTTTTCTCAATAGCTCTCTGTATGTTAAGATATTAAAATCACAAAATAATAAAAGGTGATTCTAGGCGCCCAATAAAAACGGACGAAGCCAGTTCTCCAGAGGCAACTAGCCAGCCCAACCCTCATAACCAGGCAAGTCGGCCAGTTGCGGAGTAGTGCGACAGGGATGCTCGTGATCCTTGGCCGTGACCTCTGCCCGCTCGCTCTTCAACACATGAATGACATAGAATAACCACGGGTGTAACACGGTTTTGTCCTTGGGACTAAGCACTGCACCGTAATGTTTAAGTTGGCAGTCCTAGAGACGACCTTGTCTCGCGCTAGAAATAGACGCCACAGACGCCAGCCGAGTCGGGATACCATGCAGGAAGTACAGGCTGAGTAACAAACACCCATGAAAAATTCTGGTCCTCTCCTTCCTGGGTTCGATTCCTGCGTCGTGCAGTACAAACAGAACCTTTCAAGGAGGTATGGGTGAAATGCACTGTTATTTTTAAAGGGGAGGGCGACGTCACCAACGTGTGCAAATAAAGGTATTTGGATTTTTTTACCATTATATTTTATTTTAATTTGTATAGTTTCTGTAGACAAAATGTAATCCTTTGAACTACATTTCACCAGAAATGCAAGTTTACAAGCCACAGCCAAAAACACATCTTAGTATAAGGTCAGTGTAGGTATACCAATGTCTGTAAACAGTGTAACTATCTAATAAGACCATCAAATGACAAATTTCATGTTAAGTTGAATCCTTTTAAGGATGCTAGAGAATAATTTGTGTAGAATTCTCTCCACTTCAAACAATATTGTATAGGGGCGCTTGTCATTACTTTCCAAATACGGCTATAACAATTTTGATTATAACGTCATTCATTTTATATTGTTACTGTAAATAAAACGTATATGTGAAATTTTCAGTAACTAACTTTTCCATAATTGCAAAATTCGAAGCTTTTAAAAAATAGCTCATTAACCTGTGCAATTTATAAAAAATACTGTTTCTGAAATACCATTCTCGTACATTTCAAATTTTTTCCACGCTGAAGTTTAATTTAGCGACAGTACGCGATTCTTTTTGGCATATTTTATTGTTAAAACGAACTAGTTTGTAGCACGGACGTTTGAGAATTTGTCCCAATAAGCAACCAAAATGACATAAGGGGTGGTACATATCCACAATATTGTACTACCTGCTTCTCTTTCAATTATTTTACTTCAAATCTTTCTGGCACTGCTACCACTTCGCCTACGACGCAAGTATATTTCATGCATTAACATGTAACTTTTACATCGATTTAACAGACCTATGTATGTATACACAATACAAAAAATTGCAAGGTAATTTTTTTTAAAATGTAGACGTTCTTTATGTATTTCAACCACCTGAATTCGAAAATAATGTTCAAAACATGGTATTACCCACGGCATTTACACAAATCGAAAGTTTTGCAATAATGATGCACGAAAACCTAAGAAGCTCAGAAGAGGCGCATCTCTTCAACTGCTCAAACATCAGTTCTCATTACGGCACACAGCGAACTGTCACATCGCAAATGGCGTTGCCTGTTCGTAACTGTGTTATGTTTGTGGAACGAAGTACGTGTTAGTGTTCAATGTTTACTAGAGGCTGTGTCAAGTCTCCTGTATTTATTACATTTATGGTAAAACAAGGAGTTAAAAAACGTTACTGGATTTGTGAGAAATGTCTACCATGCGTATATTGGAGTGAAACTACGTGACATCAATAAAGATTGGATTCAGGTCGTCCGTGTTGTGTGTGTAGAAGATTTACAACGGTGGGCGGCAGGAAAGAAGTCATTACGATTTGGCATCCCTATGGTCTGACGGGAGCAACAGAATCATACCGACGGCTAGTTCTAGTACGTCTGCTCCTGTGAAGCTATAAGTTCCGACAAGAAAAATAGGAAGAGTGTTGAGTATTCGAATAACAGTCGCTTAGCGATTGGTCCTTCTCCACATGGTCCGATACAGCCTCTGCACACATTAGATACGGGACGATAGTGATGACACAGATACCGTACAGGAGACTGAGGATACTGGGTTTGAACCAGGCACAGAGGAGGGCCCTCTTCTGTTCACTTAGGGATATATAAACGATGTAATGCGTTATTTTTTAATTACGTCCTCCAACGTTAGGTCATGTCGGACGAAGAATGAAATGGGTGAAATGATGCTGAAATGAGCCCAGGGTCCATAGACCTTATAGTTACCCGACATTCGTCGATTTAATCCGGGATCTGAGAAGCCTGAAACGGAAAACGCAAAGTTTCTAGAGTCAAGACTGCATAAAATTGTATGTTAGCAGCTGGTAAGTCGTTAAATTTTACAGAAAAGGGGAGTTTATATTCACACAATATTTTGCTTAAAAGGACGTGTTCTGCTGTTATCTACAAGGTTTGACGGATCAGTTCAGCATTCTGTAAGCACCAAATGACTAGAGATTGTTTATTGACTAATCCGAAAGAAGCTTAAAGGCAGTTCTGCTGAACAAGGCAACGTGTGCATCAATACTTGCAGACCATTCTGTACGCCTGAAGGACACAAGTCACAACATCAAGGTACTTCTTACTATCACTCATTATGAGTATCACATCTGCATGGTGTATGATGACTTAAAAACATTAAGTAGGATTTTGGGACAGCATGTTCCTCTGTTTCATTTGTGAGTGGAACAGTCGAGTTCGTGACAAACTTGTGAGACAAAACAGTGGCCCCGAAGGTTGGAATTTGTTGCAGAAGACGAACATATCAAGTGTGACTATTGTGGAAAGAGGCAGAATACTCTTGCCACCTCTGCACATCAACTTTACACAATGAGAAAGGCATTACCTAAGTTGGGCAACTATTTCAAATACCACAACCGGCAGCTGCTATGTTGAAGAAGGTGGTGTTCACTGTTCGTTATATTCGGAAACTAATGGTAGAGAATTTTCTTCATGCAATGAATGTCGTAGAGCGAGAAGCCTAGACTGCTTATAAATGGCGTGTGGGAACAATCGTAGCCCGGAGTAGTTGAGCACACGCTGACATTCAAACTGATGGGATGGTAAATGAGTTTCAAGTAACATTTTTTAAACTTGCTTCTTGACATTTTTCTCTAAATTTTAGTGCTATAAGTGAGGAACAGAGTGAAAGATTACACCAGAATATCAGAGACATGGAACTGGGTGTTCGGATGATTCACCAACAGCACACGGATAGTTCCGATAAGAAAAGCTGGGACCACTTCATGACAACTATAATATGCTGTTTTAAAGGTGGATTGTACTTCTACATGAATCGTATGCCATAAAGATATATAGACGCTACTTCTTATGTGATATTACTGCAAAATATGCTATTTATGTAAAAACTGTGGGTGATACGAGGTTTTGAGTATCAACTCCTAAAAACCATTTTACTATTGCATTATATTATTAATTGCATATTTAATTATATTCCTCACAGTTTTAACATGGATACTGCAGAGCATTGAAATATAAGTATGGTCAATGCATAAATGAAAAACGAGAAAGTTTGAAAATAGGAGAGGAATTACATATTGTGCAATGGCCATTTCTCGGCAATGGCTAATGTTAGAAATGTTAGAAATTCCATGTTTTTATTGAGACACAATTTTCAATTTGACATAAACAAAACAAATGACGCTCTATTGACAAAATGTCTGAAGTAGATTATGGAAACGTCAGATGGCACCTACAACATTAAGGGTTGCGAAAGCTCAAAATATAAATAGTACCCCTCATAAAAGGGGGGGGGGCATGCTTGAACTACATTAATATTTTTCAGACGACCTTTTATCACTACGTGCTCTTACTGTCCGCTTTCTCATTGCTTATCTACACAACCAGCATTAAGATTTATGTAACAATGAAGTTCTCTCAAGCATATTCTTATAATACCCATGTTTTACATTATTCGTGAAAATGGCTATCAATAACAAAGTGCAATACCGCATTAATGCGTCATTGTATTTTTTCACAAACATGTGAATACAGTTCTATAAGTGAAATTAGTTTATCAGCGACGATTCTAAAATAAAAAAGCACGGCTATGGAAAGTTGTACAGAGTTTCGTGAGCGCATCACGCATGGGTGCAGTTCCTGTTAGCAGTGTAACATGTAGAGCACATCCTTTATCTTCATGGCCGGCCATTAAACTCAAAGCTCACGAGTCCGGAACCAGTTTCTCTAAGTAAAATCATAACTGAAGTTCACACTCTCCCCTATCTCTTAAGAACTTTTTATATTCAAGCGATAAGCACTCGAGCGGTTAAAACTTAAGACCAGTGCGTATTTACTCCAACGAAATGTCCACAGAATTTTAAAATATTCACGATCAATAATCCTCGACTATCAATTAAAAGGAAAATATAGTGTTTCTAAATTAGACCGACGAACTTTGGGAGCAGATAGATACCCTTCTTTTAAGCTTTGCTGGTTCAGGAACTTATGGGCTGCGGCGCTTAGTTTCAGTACAAGAAGGATATTAAAGGAAGGAGTGGACTTAAGTAGGCTTGTGCAAATAATAAGCCATTCCGTTTTACATAAATTTGTGTGCTAATTGTGCAGGCAAGAAGAAACTAAACATAACAAAAGTTCACTCACTGTTAACAAATAATAATAAAAAGGAACAGACAATTATTCCAATTGGTTGTCTTACCACCTCAACAAGTGCTGGAACACACGTCCATTGACTTCCAGACAAGAAGTGGATCGCCATGCTATACCTTGTCTTACCCTTTCAATATTTCTCTGATTTCAGTTGCTGCGCTGGAAATTCGCGCTTGAAGTATTTCCTCAGTGTCAACAGCAGTTTCATATACCATTGCCGTCATTCGGTCCCACAAAAAGAAATCCACTGGCCTAAAATCAGGAAAACGTGATGACCAGGCAGTGGGTCCACCACGACCTATCCAATGATTGCCGAATGTAGCTGCCAAATGGTTGCGTACTTGCTTCCCAAAATGAGCTGGTGCCCCATCATGCTCAAACCACATATTCATAATAACGTAGAGAAGAAGAGAATGCAGTAACTCAGGCAGAACTTGTTGAAGAAATACTGAATAATTATTGGCGTTCATTCGATTGGGAAAAATGTATGTCCCACATTGAAGTCGTCTACAATGTGATTGTACAGTCGTGGCATGGGGTTCTTCGAAGCACCATACACGGCTTGAAAACTCTGGTTGGAGTACGCATTTATTCAAATTTCGCTCGGAGTGGATAGTCACCTGATGTACTCTCTCAAGATGATATAGATCAATAGCATTTTCTGCAACATTCTCCATATAGTGGCATGGTCAGTATGAAAGTGTCATGCGATCTTTCGAGTACTCAGCAAAGGATTATTCGTTACACACTTCAGCACGGCTTCCTCGAGTTCAGGTGTTGGCACAACACGCCTCCGTCCTTGCCCATCCGCTTGTCTGTGTAATGACCGCCATACGCTTAGTCTCTGATGCCTTCCCCGGTAAAGCCTCTGCGCCGAACGACCGTATACCAAATGTATGTCCGCAAATTCATGCCATGTGTAACTTCCATGTCTACCGTACTTCCCAAACGTCACTCTTCTGTTCACAATAAAACACGAATTACAACTTAGAATAACACTTATAAGGGGCAGACTGGGAAGTAAACAAACATGCTGTAAATACCAAATGCTAGTGAGCTCTGGAGTAAACAAACCTAATATAGTGATAGTAGTAATAAACACCTCTTGGAATGACACGAGTATACTATGATTTCTCCAATTCCTTCCTATTAATATCCATCTTGCACTGACACGAGGCGTCACAGCCCATGGGTTACTTGACAAAATATGATTCACATAAGGTTATCTATCTTCTGCCCAGTTTTGCCGGTCTAATTTAGAAATTATATATATGACATTCAATTTCAGATGAGTTTTGTGGGGAATATTTTAGGAAGAGTTAAATTTTTAACTATGGATATTTTGTGCATTAGTCCTATGTAAAAATGCAATGGCCTTTCTATATAAACTACCCTTAATGTGTACATATCTTAAACACTTGATTCCAGTCGACATGTTTTTTAAAATACTAATTATAATGATCTCAAATTCGTGCAGAAGTTGATCTTTTATTTCTAAACGCACAAGCAGAGTAACAGAAGGACAAAGAATCTAAAGGGAGAATGTATTATTATTATTATTATTATTATTATTATTATTATTATTATTATTATTATTATTATTATTATTATTATTATTATTATTATTATTATTATTATTATTATTATTATTATTATTATTATCATCATCATCATCATCATATATTATTATCATCTATCATCATTTATGAATGCAAAACAATTTAGTGACAGGAAGAATTGTAAAACAAAAAAGATTATCACTATCACATAATTAATATTTAATGGATGTTAACGTTGTTTTATATTTGTGTCATATTCCGTTATACATTAGTGGTTATAATATTTATTAAAATATCCTGATGATGAGAGAGATGGACGCTCCCAAAACGTCGATTTCTAATCGTCTTTTCACCTGGCTTGTTTCCAAGAAGATCTCGAACATATTCGTCACCAAAAAAAGCTTCAGGTCTTATTTTAAAGAGGTGCATTTCATCAACGCAGTAAATGTTCAAAATGAAGACCCACCTTCATTAATGCAGATGTGTTGGGTACGTTGTCGTGGAGACCTTAAATGGTGTAACATGCGCCGTGTAATCTGCCTGCATTCTTCATTTATGAGTGCCCGTAAATTATTCAAGCTCTGTGGTTCTTGAGCGTAGACCCGTTCCTTTAAGTATACCCATAAAAAGAAATCTAGCGGGGTGAGATCAGGTGATCTAGCAGGCCAAGCAATGGGGTCCCCTCGGCCAATCCATTTTTCTGGATATGTCCTAATGTAAGAGATTTCTTACAATCAGTGACCACTGTGGTGGAGCTCCATCCTGCTGGAACCACTTTTTTGTCCTTTTCACTAAAGGCACATCTTCTAGTAGCAATGGCAACTCTTCTTTCAGAAATGCAAGATACCGTGGTCCTGTGAGGGTGCCTGTATGGTCCCATTGGCTGGTCGCCTAATATTCAGCACCACATACTAATGCTCCACTATACCTGGAATGCAAGTTCTCTCATCCAGTTAGAATTATCTATATTCCAGTAGTGCATATTATGGCGACTAACTTCCGTTATTGTGGAGTGTGGCTTCATCACTAAAGAGAACGCTTCCTAAAAAAGTATGCATCCACTTGGTCTTGCTGGTGTAGCTACTGAGCATAAATCATTCGCGCTTATAAGTCGCATCCGTGGTGAGCCTGGTGTAGCTGTTGATGCTACGGAAGAAATTTATTACAGTGCAATATGTGCATCACTGAAGACTGACTTATATGCAAAACTTGTGTCATGGCCCAAGAACTAGTATGTGGATTGTTTTCTATCGCGTTTCGCACAGCTTATTCCTTGTCTCACGTTGTTACCTGCTTTGCGAGCAGGTGGTGCTCTTCTACGTTTCTCCATAGATCAACAGCATGTCAACATACTTGTTTGTATACATAGTTGTCTCGTGGGAAGGTTTCAAATACTGAATACCTAGATAATGTAGCGTTCATTCACGCCAAGCATTGACGTAGGCGCAAATAGCTAAAGCCAGTCACTTTGCTTTTGAAATGTTTGAAACTTGGTTGAATAGGTCAGCACAATACCGACCATAATAAAATATCTACTACGAAATATAAATTTATATCTACCTGCCAGTGGAATAAATGGCTATTATTATAACACGTATAAAGTTATAGAATGTTATTGGTATGATAATATAAATTATAGGCCACAAGAGGTAAAATAAAAGGTAATAACATTTCTAAGCCGAGCACGAACGATTTAAATCCAACTTGCAGTGACAGAGTAGTGAAGTAATCTGGTTAATACCATGTTCTATGTTCTAGACGTTCTCGGGCTTCGAGCCAGGTAAGCAGATGTTGAGACATCGACGTTAATACCACTCAGCCACCGCTGCCTTGCGAGCAAAACCACCAATATAAATAAGCAACCGCAGACTTCGGACCCCCCTGGGAACTTTATACGCTTTTTTCAGCTTCATAGTGTTTTGCGCTCGTTTTGGTAGTTTTAACGCAAATAATAAAACTGCATCCGCCATTACAATTACTGGATGTGCTAAAAACTGTCGTAATTGACAGAAGCAAAAATAATCTAATACTTAACATTTTTTGACATGGCTGTACAACGAAAACACGTGTTGAAGATTTAGATCCAGTTGGTCCCACAGATTGGTAGATCTATGTAGATCTACCATTTCATGTTCTAATAATGTTCTAATGTGTTCAACTGATGAATGCGACATGTTGTTCCTTCAGAGACGTGTTTAAAGGTGCGTGTGCGTGTGTGAAAGTACGCAAATGAATAAAAGTTTGTAAACTCGTCTAAAATTACTACTGCAGTCTCTGTGTCTGGGTATGATGTTTTTGGAATCGACATACATAGCGATTGTTTTCTGTTCCATACAACACTTATGCACTGGGTTATCTACCCCTATAAACTGCCCTTAAAATGATCCATTAGAAGGCATTCAAGAAAGGCATAAGTCACATACGTTGCTTAGCAGGTTGCATAAAGTCAAAAATAAATAGGGGCAGGTGACTCAGCTGGTGTATATATAACAAATCACGCCTGTATTGACAAACTTTCAGCATGATGCCAACTTTTCATTACTATCATTCCATACGTTCATGTACGGCAATGCAAGGAACAGGTACAAGTTTGGTAATATTAAAGGTTCACTTTCTGGATATAACATCTCCAAAGAAATACTTTTAGTGTCAGATTTTGAAGCATCCACACAAGAAGAGAATGGTGATGAGATCTAGAGAGGGGCATAATGAAATGAGTGGAAACAGAAAGAAAAAGAGAGCCAGAGACAGATATATATATATATATATATATATATATATATATATATATCGACGACGCAATAACGCGAGCAGAGCTGCGGGTTGGGTTCTACTACTTGCATATTCTTCACAAATTACCTTACAAGGTGCAAAATATATACGTTCTTTATGCACGTTGTTGCAGACTCTTCGTTCATATTAAGTAACGTGTCAACGACCCAGTCGATGAAATACACACTAAAAGCATGTCATAGACAGCATCATAGTTGAAAAAAATGTCCTCCAGATGCGCTCAATTCTGGGTTGCAGACATACTACGCTGTGTACGTGGTTGTAATGCAATTTATAAGCATATACGAACTATAAGTTAATATAAATTGTGTTCTATCTGCCAGTACCCCGATGATATTCGCAGAGAATATTTGTAAGAATCGATATTGTGATGGGATGAAACACGAGGAGACTACAGAAGCCTCATTCAGCCTGACCGCAAACTGCTGGGGAAGGGAAGAAAACCGCGTAGTACCAAAAGTCTCTCACAGCTTTTTCTGACTGCCACTAATACAACTTTGAAATAAACAAAGCTATTTGACCACGCCTATCACAAACAACGAGTTTCACAAAATTATACAAGCAGCACAATCGATCATACGGGTATCTTTATAGTTCACTCCGTGATACTTCATAAACATGTGTAGCCTTTCATAACAAGTGTGAGGAGACTAAACTTCTGAACATTCCAGATGAACTATAAATGAAATCATACCCGGTGTCGTGTTTGAATCTTGGCCAGGGTGAGTTATCTGGATAAGATTTTTTCTGAGCTTACCCTTATCCTGAAAGATGAATATCTAGCAACTAAGTTCTATGGCCCTGGGCTCATTTGAACATCATTTCATCCATTTCATTCATCGTCCCATATGACTTAGCGTTGCAGGATATATATCCGCTGGACCACATCAATTCATTTTGGCAAAAAGTGAACTCCTCTAGAACTAAATAATAATAATAATAATAATAATAATAATAATAATAATAATAATAATAATAATAATGGATGTGACTGAGGTGTGGCACTTTCAGATCAATATTGTAATAATAACATGAACGGAGAATTTCGAGAAGGATTGACGATGCTAATGAAATGTACTAGGGAAGGTTATTAATCACCTTTGTTAAGGAAGAGCAAGCGGTTTTTTTTTTTTTTTTTTTTCCCTTTTAACGAGTGATACTTCATAAGTTCACTTCTAATGTCTACGAGGCCCCCGAGTTTTTTCAATCCAAGTTCTTTATTTTCCCTTCTAGCCTCACGATTTGCTATGAAATAATATAATTATGAGGGATAACTATTTTGATTTTCTGTATCACTTTATTCTTTAGCACAGTGTTAATTAATATTAATTAACAATGCATAGCAAATTAACATTTCGTATACTATCCACAGGAAATTCATGATGCCCATTTGACCATCTACATGATGTGTAAGTGAAGTGTCTGAATCACATCCAAGAGGTCTCGAGTACAAATCTCGATTAGGGCGAGTTTCGCCCGAGGGAAGGGCGTGTTCCTCTAATTTGAAAGGACAATGTAAGTAACTGAAGTTCTATGAACCCTGTGCTCATTTGAACATCACTTCACCCATTTCATTAATGGTTTAATATGACGTTTCCGATTTAAAGAATGTTACACATATGAAAGTATATTTCATTCGTCAAATTTAGGTTTAAGAATTTCCAGCCATTAAAACAAGGACGAGAGGAAATTAGGTAGAACAATAACCGTATTTTATAATGTGATCTCGCATGCAACAAACCACCTCATACTCTGTAGTCTGTGGTCATGAGTAAACCAATCATGTGACAATGGTTACTATTGTGTGCTTCTTACTCAGGTATTAAGGTGGTTATAATGCACCTAACTGCTTTTTAAGAATTCTTATGTCTCGCCATGTTTTCATCAACATCTTTAGACCGTTTGAGAAAATGAAGGATGAAAAATGTCCATATAAACAGTGACTTAGTGTGTTGACTTTCCTGTCATTTTTAAACCGTGCCTAATTGAAGTATGAGAATTTGGTATCTTTTACATTCGCACATGTACAAGGGCCTGCTCCTAACATTCTTTTTCTTAATTAGAAGATTTTAAAACGGGTGTTTCCGGCGAAATTTTGTTAGCGAATTATCTTTTCAATTTTGCTCTGCCTCTTTCTGTTTAATACACATATAAGATAGTGGTAAAGAAACCAAATATTCTTCGAACTTGCTCAAATTTGCCTTTAAACTTTTGATTTTGAAAAGCTGTATACCATTTTGCCTTTAAATGGGAATCATATACTAATGGAACACACAAACGCAGGAACATGTGCACACATTCATACATGGAGACATGGAAGGAGAGCGTAAAACTGTCGAAGTTATTTCGAGAACTTCCGATACACATTTAACTTATAACGCAACTTGTACTCATTCTATGTGCATCTTTCCTTCTCTTCCTTCCTTCTGACATTTCCTTTGCCTATTTCACCTCTTGACATTTTCTAACGGACCAGTTTAAATCAGCTCCCCTGCGGAGAACACCATTATTTAATCTATTTTTGCGTCTATTCCAATTTTATCCTCTCGGAGACGTCCTCTACAGAAATAATTAGCACCTTTTTATTGTACTGATGTTAAGTTATTTCATAACGTTTTACATAACTCACTATGGTTGCTTAAATTAATGAACTAATAACGCACCTCACACAAGAGAAAGTTGGCAGACCGACCCACGAGACGTCAATCGGACATTGTACTGCTGACCTTCCACCATTCGTTGAAGAATGCTATACACAATTTTTCTGTGCAATTTTTCTTTAACTTCTGCACCCAAAGAAAACCAAATTGTCATACAAAAATCGCCTATATTATTAATAATGAACACATACAACGGGAATCAGGAGTCTCAAGATGTTCAAGCAGATGTCGAAGCGAATGATTCTGTGTGGAGCTAGTATTACTGCAGTTGTTGATGCCAATAGCGGTAGTATGTAGAAAGTGATCGTACTTCAGTTATTTGATCTACGGCTTCCAAAAATTAGATGGTTCCTATTTCTCAAAACTAAGCGTTATGAGAAAAAAAAAAGTTTAAAAAATCTGAAGTGTTGTATTCATTTGAACTTCGCTAATCAATCTTATTACAAAAGCTTATCAATCTACTTATTGTCAAGGAAGATAAAATGTAACTGCACAGCTACCTTTCATTGCAAGTATATCTACAAAGCAAATAGTAAGCTAAAGCAACATACAGATCACTGTGTAATGCCTTTAAATTCCACCCCGCTGAATGATCATGAGATAGGAAGAAAGGAATAGCGACGTGTGCTTAAAGCAAATATTATCTCAGAAACGGTTACGGCAAAAACAAAAGTACGACATGTAAGTATGCTTTAACGAGAGGTACATGTTTTTTTGCACATAGTCGATTTTTCTTCTCTTACGGTTTAACTTGTTAACAAAATCCATTCAGAACAAAAATGACTAACAGGTTATTCGCAGAAAATTAAAGATATTCGTCTGAACAATCATGCAATTATCATACGCAATTTAATAAATATCACGGAGAGTGTTTCTAAGAAAATAAAAATATAACAAAATAGTCTGTGCTAACAGGCTTTCTTCTGGAAAATCTTTGTACCGCATCCTTAGAAGATGCTAACTTAACTTCCAAGTTCAGTGTTTAACAGATTTTACACTGTTGGGCACACATGGGTCTTAAGATAAAATAATGAAAATACATTTATTATTATTATTATTATTATTATTATTATTATTATTATTATTATTATTATTATTATTGAGATATTTTTTAGAAGTATGAATTTTTGGGTAGGAATTCAATACATTTACTGCTGGTTAGTAGTAGAAAGTTTAAAATTTGTCTGATGGTAATCTTGTGCACTGAGAAATTGGTTTGGCTCGAATTTTTGTTTTCTTCTGAATACGCTAAGTTCTCTTCATCCCTAAAAGACGAACAAAAGCTCAAATACAGGAAAAAAAAAAAAAACGATGTAGATCTGATTAAAATTTATAATTTCGATCTTATAAGTAAATATGACAACCATTTCCGAAGCATTCATTATTGCTCATTTGAATCCTTCTGCAATTTAAGCCGTACCCTTGTACCTAAACTGAAGGACCTATTGATTGTTGCATGACTGCGCACTTACACTACATGCATTGCTGTAAAATGTTTATCCTGACAATGAAGTAGCTCGAAAAACACTTTTGTAAGAGTACTTTGCAGAATATTTATGAAAATAAGAAAAAAATTGGATATAAAAATCGTGTAGCTCCGTTACATCACGAATTGAGCACCAAGATATAACGATGGCTTCGGTTCAAGTCTATAAATCTTTAATAAGTAGCCCAACTCCAGTTTTAAAACTGGATTACAGTGGACAAAGTATTGTGTTATACAAACATGCAGTATTAAGGGTTACATTTCTGTCGTATCCATGTCATATTTACTTAGATAACGTACGAAATTAGAGAAGATTCTAACGCTAGCACATGGAAACCCAAACCTGTATACTAAATTAACCTACTTAGAAAAAAATGACATAATTGAATGGCTACCTTTGAAAATAACCACTACCTCAGTCCACTTGGGACCTGGCCTACGCGACAGCCGTTGCCACTATGATGCTCTAAAATACGTATTATCGTCTCCCCTGTTATCGGTTTTATTTTTTTGTGGCACGACAATGTTGCTTTTCATTTTTAAATAATTGTAAAAAGTTTTCGTTATAGAGTTACCGAAGGCAAATGGTACGCATCGAACTGGCGCATTCTTACTGATGGATGTGTAGTGAAAATATTGCAAACTCTGATAAGGTAAGTTAGTACTTTATACTTTCGTTTGCTGGTGAGTAAAAGTTGCACAACACAGGTATCTCGTTTTATATATAACAATGTCATGTTGAGCTGTGGACGTCCTTCAGGAAAAATCACACAGAACTACACCATTTGAAAGGTGAGGTCATTCAATTGTTCAGAAGCTTATGGGACAGTGTTAAAGCGTACTTGCATGAGTCACTTCTCGTCATTGCTCGTAACTAGCGGGTTCCGCTATGAAATATGTGGGAAGTTCCAGCGTTGTGACATAATCGCTATGGGCGGGACATTCCTTCATGCAAATTGGTACCTGCTTCATTCTTCGCGTTCAGTTTAGTTTCCAATCTAAAAGAGAACTAATTGATACCACTCGTGAGTCGCGTATCGGCGGCAAATGCAAAGCACTTAATTTCGTCCAACAGTTGCGTGGGAGACAAATTACTGAAGATCTTGGACAATTTTAGGAAACCTTTCAGATTTTTGTCCTTTATCCAAAACTACTATATATTTTGATTTAATATCAACAAGAAATGAAGTAATATTCATTCGATAATTTTTACGCTGCACAGTAGATTAGTTTCATTTTCCCCATATCCAGAAAGTATTGATTTAGTTAGTACTGAAACATTTCTGAACAGACCTCACCACGCCATCTAAGATAACAACTATATCTGTATGTAAAAAATCTGGAAAGACGAACTCTTAGATTAAATACTTCTTCAATGCAGTCGAAACGTTAGAATCATTATTACTTCACTTTTAGTGGATCTTCATAATTCATACTGATAATTTAAACATTTTTAACCGGTCAGATCGCTCCAGAAAATGAATGAAAATAGTGTGCAAAGGTGTTTAGATAAAGCGCTAAGGCTTACTAGGCTGATGAGTTAGCATGTGGCAGGTTAATTGTGATCGATTTTGGGGCAGAGCTTAAATAAATGTATGTTATTTTCCTCCATTGGAAGATGTTACATATGCAATCGCTTTTACAGTTGAGTTGTATAATACCAGCTCTAAATAAAACCTCTCCTCCATCTAACAGTTGATTCTTTACCACTTACTGCTAGCAGAACAAACAATTCACTCTCAATCAGCCTTCAGATTCGGGTAAGAAAAGATATGCCAAACAAATGTTAAGGCAATGAAAGCTGCGATAGTAAAAACCAAACGTCGATATACCCAAAATTTCAGTTACTGATAACCGTGAAAAGGAATGGTGTTAAAACTCTCCTTGATCATTCAATATTACCATAGGATCTTTAGTTATTTTATATAGAGAGGATTATATATCAGCGGATGTTACTTTAAATCGTTTTATTTATATTTTCTGTATCTTCAATATCATTCCAGATGAATACTGTATTGCAATATAATAGTGAGGAATAAAAATAATTCAGTTCACGAAATTATATTTAACTTAATGCCACAGATTTTTCACTTTTTTCTGATGAATCAAACTATTAAAAATTTCACTCGTAGCAACAACAATTGTTTTAGACATGTGATATGTTTTATTACGTCTTTAGTTCACATGAAATGTTAAAAATATAAATAATGGGGGTAAGTAAAGACCAAAGAACAACTTTTGTAGGTGCAAAACTAAAGAGGTAAGTCTCGATAAAGAACTGAGCAAGATTCTGGTGATAAATTTTGGTAAAGAGCTAAATGATTCAATTAACAGATAATCTTTTGTAGATGTTGAACTGAAATCATGTTATGGAGCTCGGTGTTCTGCAAGCCGGAATAATGAAAGTTTCAGAAGAAAGCATCACGCAGACAATAAATACTAGCCGGTTCTAGAAACCTTTATTCCGCACTTTGTTCTGCCTCCGGAGGTGTAGGGAACGATTCTTGGCCGGTGATCAAGACGTCTCGACTTGTTCGGTTCAAAGACTTTACGTCTTGCACCAGACGTCTGTCTAGGTGTGCCTGCGTCTGCATGACATAGTTTACATAGCAGGTCGTTTTCCAACGTGTCCCATGCGTCAGCACCTCTTGCACCCCCAACGTTTCCTTAGGGCAGCAAACCTCCTTCGAATCTGTGTATGCGCGGGTATAATGTGTAAGCATTCGCCTGCATTTAAACATATAGGTATTATAGTTTAGCACTGAACTAGCCAGTTCATTATTCACGCCGGAGCCCACACTAAAATTTCATCGTCGATATTACAATAACATATTTAAGAAATTAACTCCCGAAATATGTAATTAAATACATATGTTAATGCAGATTCATCTATTAAACAGAAGTTTTGTAAATAATAATGTTCAACTTATAAAGAAAACTATTATTTATTGTTCTAATATACGCAAAATTTGAAAGGCAGAACCAGAACTGCAAAATTTAATGCTACAACCGGGATTTGAATCTTTCAGTTGCGATTGTACCTTTCAATGAAGGCTAGTATTTGAAGTGACGATATAAATACATAATTTAACTTTTATACAAAAATAGCAGCTTAGAAACTCTTGGCAGCTTAAATCTTTAACTCATTCAAACATAGATAAATATGCGATATTAAATTGTAATCTTTAGCAGTGAAGGAGTTGATCACTGAATATACTTGAAAATATGATCTACTGCACGAGTAGTAATTTAAATTCAGCCTTTTCTTACCCATACTAATCGACCTGAGATGAATTAGAGAGTTCACATCGGTGCTCTATCTAGAAGACCTCAAAATACCACTTAAATTTGAATATCAGTCTCTCAGGTAGAATAGAATTTTTTTCAAGCTACCGCAGGAAAAGCGGTAATGAAAAAATTTAAGGGTTACCAATTTCATTTTTAAACTGACATACTTCCGTGATACCGCTGAAATGTGTCAGTTTAATATAGATAGCAACTGATAACAATTTTAATTAAGGATAGATAAGAGAGAAGTAAACGATAACCAATACAAAGAAACTTTCAGGGATTTGCTCACCCTATAAGAAACGGCCAAGCTGACTCCACCACTGGGTGGGAACCCTTACTCTTAAGGGATGTTATGGGCTATTTATTTACTTTATTTATTTAGTTATATTTCAGTGATGCAATTATAATTTCCTGAAAGTTTCTACATCCCTAAAAACTAATTAGATGGAATGATTTTAATTTTTTAATTTTTTAAAATGATTAAATGTTTTGATAAAAACTTAACCTGCCTGGTGCACCTTAGGAAATATAAATACAATTTGAAGGTTAAATTTACATACTATGGACGTATTGAGCAACTCTAGCACTTTCGCATTTGCGTGAAAATAAAATACTGTGACTTTGTGGGTTCGTGAAATGAAAAGTCCAATTACACCACTCAAAAATGTTCTTTATTTCCACCGACTTACAGTTAAACACTTGCCAATTACACAGAATTACGTGCTGCAACAATTACAATTCACCAGTTCGTCCGTTACAATTTCCTTGTACTCGCGGTTACGTAAGCTCCGGTACACATTCACAGTTACGTACAGTCTTCCGTTGCACAATCTTTCCGTTCATTAACACGTCACTAACACTGCCTTCTTACACCAAGAACTGCCCTCACTCACACACACTAACCAACTGATTGACCAACTCCAACTCTGTCTGTCTGTAACCCTCTTTATATGGGAATATCGCCGGTTTCTAGTGACCAGGAGAATGTTCCAGATTCCGTAATTTCTGGAACCAGGTGGACAGAAACAGACGGCACACTGATGTTTTTCCTCCCAACCACTGCCTGTCACCACTACAAGACAAACGAGGGGGAGGTATGGCTAACGCGGTCCTCCCCTGCCTTCCGTTCCCAGCTGGTTCACAGGGTGTTCCAGCGCTCACGTTACAATACTTATGGTAGTTTACCTATGCGGCGATTTTTTTTTTATTTAACATCCTCCAACGTTATGTCGTACGATGAATGTAATGGGCGAAATGATGTTCAAATGAGCCCAAGGTCCACAGAGCTTAGATGAGGTATACCACGATACATTAAACCCGGCTTCTACAAATTTGCACCGCTGTTTCTCTTCGCCGTTTTCTAATGTCGATAAACCAGCAATGTGCAATGGTGTTTTTCTTCCCCGTTTTCTAGCTGGCTAATGTACCCTTTGAATGTCGATAAACCAGCAATGTGCAATGCTGTTTTTCTTCCCCGTTTTCTAACTGGTTAATGTACCCTTTGAATGTCGATAAACCAGCAATGTGCAATGCTGTTTTTCTTCCCCGTTTTCTAACTGGTTAATGTACCCTTTGAATGTCGATAAACCAGCAATGTGCAATGGTGTTTTTCTTCCCCGTTTTCTAACTGGTTAATGTACCCTTTGAATGTCGATAAACCAGCAATGTGCAATGCTGTTTTTCTTCCCCGTTTTCTAACTGGTTAATGTACCCTTTGAATGTCGATAAACCAGCAATGTGCAATGCTGTTTTTCTTCCCCGTTTTCTATCTGGTTAATGTACCCTTTGAATGTCGATAAACCAGCAATGTGCAATGGTGTTTTTCTTCCCCGTTTTCTAACTGGTTAATGTACCCTTTGAATGTCGATAAACCAGCAATGTGAAATGCTGTTTTTCTTCCCCGTTTTCTAACTGGTTAATGTACCCTTTGAATGTCGATAAACCAGCAATGTGCAATGCTGTTTTTCTTCCCCGTTTTCTAACTGGTTAATGTACCCTTTGAATGTCGATAAACCAGCAATGTGAAATGCTGTTTTTCTTCCCCGTTTTCTAACTGGTTAATGTACCCTTTGAATGTCGATAAACCAGCAATGTGCAATGCTGTTTTTCTTCCCCGTTTTCTAACTGGTTAATGTACCCTTTGAATGTCGATAAACCAGCAATGTGCAATGGTGTTTTTCTTCCCCGTTTTCTAACTGGTTAATGTACCCTTTGAATGTCGATAAACCAGCAATGTGAAATGCTGTTTTTCTTCCCCGTTTTCTAGCTGGTTAATGTACCCTTTGAATGTCGATAAACCAGCAATGTGAAATGCTGTTTTTCTTCCCCGTTTTCTAGCTGGTTAATGTACCCTTTGAATGTCGATAAACCAGCAATGTGCAATGGTGTTTTTCTTCCCCGTTTTCTAGCTGGTTAATGTACCCTTTGAATGTCGATAAACCAGCAATGTGAAATGCTGTTTTTCTTCCCCGTTTTCTAACTGGTTAATGTACCCTTTGAATGTCGATAAACCAGCAATGTGCAATGCTGTTTTTCTTCCCCGTTTTCTAACTGGTTAATGTACCCTTTGAATGTCGATAAACCAGCAATGTGCAATGCTGTTTTTCTTCCCCGTTTTCTAACTGGTTAATGTACCCTTTGAATGTCGATAAACCAGCAATGTGCAATGGTGTTTTTCTTCCCCGTTTTCTAACTGGTTAATGTACCCTTTGAATGTCGATAAACCAGCAATGTGCAATGGTGTTTCTCTTCCCCGTTTTCTAACTGGTTAATGTACCCTTTGAATGTCGATAAACCAGCAATGTGCAATGCTGTTTTTCTTCCCCGTTTTCTAACTGGCTAATGTACCCTTTGAATGTCGATAAACCAGCAATGTGCAATGGTGTTTTTCTTCCCCGTTTTCTAACTGGTTAATGTACCCTTTGAATGTCGATAAACCAGCAATGTGCAATGCTGTTTTTCTTCCCCGTTTTCTAACTGGTTAATGTACCCTTTGAATGTCGATAAACCAGCAATGTGCAATGCTGTTTTTCTTCCCCGTTTTCTAACTGGCTAATGTACCCTTTGAATGTCGATAAACCAGCAATGTGCAATGCTGTTTTTCTTCCCCGTTTTCTAACTGGTTAATGTACCCTTTGAATGTCGATAAACCAGCAATGTGAAATGCTGTTTTTCTTCCCCGTTTTCTAACTGGCTAATGTACCCTTTGAATGTCGATAAACCAGCAATGTGCAATGGTGTTTTTCTTCCCCGTTTTCTAACTGGTTAATGTACCCTTTGAATGTCGATAAACCAGCAATGTGCAATGCTGTTTTTCTTCCCCGTTTTCTAGCTGGCTAATGTACCCTTTGAATGTCGATAAACCAGCAATGTGCAATGCTGTTTTTCTTCCCCGTTTTCTAACTGGCTAATGTACCCTTTGAATGTCGATAAACCAGCAATGTGCAATGCTGTTTTTCTTCCCCGTTTTCTAGCTGGCTAATGTACCCTTTGAATGTCGATAAACCAGCAATGTGAAATGCTGTTTTTCTTCCCCGTTTTCTAACTGGTTAATGTACCCTTTGAATGTCGATAAACCAGCAATGTGCAATGCTGTTTTTCTTCCCCGTTTTCTAACTGGCTAATGTACCCTTTGAATGTCGATAAACCAGCAATGTGAAATGCTGTTTTTCTTCCCCGTTTTCTAACTGGTTAATGTACCCTTTGAATGTCGATAAACCAGCAATGTGCAATGGTGTTTTTCTTCCCCGTTTTCTAGCTGGTTAATGTACCCTTTGAATGTCGATAAACCAGCAATGTGCAATGCTGTTTTTCTTCCCCGTTTTCTAACTGGCTAATGTACCCTTTGAATGTCGATAAACCAGCAATGTGCAATGCTGTTTTTCTTCCCCGTTTTCTAACTGGCTAATGTACCCTTTGAATGTCGATAAACCAGCAATGTGCAATGGTGTTTTTCTTCCCCGTTTTCTAACTGGTTAATGTACCCTTTGAATGTCGATAAACCAGCAATGTGCAATGCTGTTTTTCTTCCCCGTTTTCTATCTGGCTAATGTACCCTTTGAATGTCGATAAACCAGCAATGTGCAATGCTGTTTTTCTTCCCCGTTTTCTAACTGGCTAATGTACCCTTTGAATGTCTAAACCAGCAATGTGCAATGCTGTCTTTCTTCCCCGTTTTCTAACTGGTTAATGTACCCTTTGAATGTCGATAAACCAGCAATGTGCAATGGTGTTTTTCTTCCCCGTTTTCTAACTGGTTAATGTACCCTTTGAATGTCGATAAACCAGCAATGTGCAATGGTGTTTTTCTTCCCCGTTTTCTAACTGGTTAATGTACCCTTTGAATGTCTAAACCAGCAATGTGCAATGCTGTTTTTCTTCCCCGTTTTCTAACTGGTTAATGTACCCTTTGAATGTCGATAAACCAGCAATGTGCAATGCTGTTTTTCTTCCCCGTTTTCTAACTGGTTAATGTACCCTTTGAATGTCGATAAACCAGCAATGTGCAATGCTGTTTTTCTTCCCCGTTTTCTAACTGGTTAATGTACCCTTTGAATGTCTAAACCAGCAATGACCAACCATATTTTTTGTGTACTACGTTTTCATCTATCGCTTAACGTTTACCACTAAAACGTGACTACCAGGGCCCGGATTTTAATAATGTCTAATTTTTTATGCAGTGTGCATTGCTGTTAAGTATTAACATCCTGAACACGAATCTTTGATTATAAAAATATTAATTTGTTTGCGCATTTCTTCGTCATATTTTCTAATTTTAGTGTGTTAGCTCACCCTTTTTAAATTTTAATGACGTTTTGGGTCTTCTTCTTGCATTTACTTCCTCTCATGGTTCTCTGTTCTTTCTAACACGAAATTAGATTAAATTATTATATTAACATTTATTTTTAATCTAATGAAATAACTGGAATTTGATCAGTGGGTCGACAACGTTGGGAGTCGGTTTGTTAGCTAAACTGCACAAACATATTGTTGTGATTCTCCTATAGCTATTTGAAAGAAAAATTTGACGTTCAATTCAGTTTTCATAGTTGTATTCAGCAATGCCTAAAATAAAGCTGCCTAAATTGTATCATTTAAGACGGATTGTATATGAAATCGGAGATGTTTTCTCTACGGACGGTGAAGGCTATTTTGTAATGTATGCCAAAGGAATCAGCAGAATGAAAATTTACTGCTCGGTAACATGTGGGTCACGATAATTGCAATTCGCAAGAAAGAAATGCAGCTCGCAACCTTTACAGCAAAGTGTATCCACTAGTGAGGATGTACTGTCAGATCTTTACACAGACTTAAGTGTAACTTAGTTTCTGGAAACATCCCATTTTGGGCGTCCTATCCTAGAGGAATCGACTGTTTTGGGGAACTAACTCTCATTATATAATGGCAACACAATTACAAAAATATGCAGAAAAGTACATGGATAGAAGGTTTCCGTACCCAAGACGAAATGAGTCGTTCAACTATTGGTATATTGAAGGTCGACGGACTGGGTGACACGTTTCTACTTACAAGTTGAATCTTAGAAACTGTCACTCCACAGTTTATAAACTCATTGAAAAATAAATATTTTTGTTATGACCCGAGGATACCACCCTACATTGTGTATTATGAAAGCAGGAAAGTCGATACAAAACTTTTACCTGAAAATGGTGAATATTATTTGCTTAGCAGACGCTATGCATACGATGGCAGAAGAAACTGCCTGGACGGAGAAATATTATGTCAAGGCCCAATCTCGTAAACCGCTCTTCAAGTCCTAGGTTCCAGATATTCCCCTGCCACCAAAAGGTGTCATCACCCGATGGGGGATAGATTCCGAAACTTATTGCGCTCATTTTCAGATGGTGAAATCTGTTATAGAAATTCTGAATTCCGACGAAGCTACTGCACTTAATACGGCTAAAACACTATTTGCAAACAGTGAAACAGGAAGAGAAATGGCCTTCATAAGATCAAATTCCAGTTGCATAAGACAAATCAAACGTGCACAAAAGGAACGCGTTACTTCTAGAAAGTTCTCCAACTCTCAGTTATCTGATTCCAAAAGTGTAGGGGGAGACGTTGGAAGAACGGTATCTAAAGAACTGGAAAATGCTCTTGAAAAAAACTTTGAATACAAAATTTTGTGTCGCATTTATCAATTATCTGCCTTATTCTCATAAGCCAAATTTCGGGTAAACCTAAACTTTTTTGAGCATAATTTCACCCCGTTTTCTTAACATTTTCTGCAGAAGCGGTAAGTTACAGTGGGCGTTTAACAATGCAGAGGGAAGGGAGGAGAGCTGTTACTACCAAAGGCTAAATATGAACTAAGACGCGTTTAAGATGTTACTACTTTACTTTCCATGCACAAATACTCGAGGGAGTTTAGAAATTATGAGGATTGTAAAGAGGTTTTAGGAGAGGAAAGCTCTGTCTTTGAAGTCAAACGTTTGACATATGTTCGACGTTGCACAGCACCAAAAAGGAATGTACCTTTTTTATTAGAAGTCGAGTTGCTGGATGGTATTTTCATGGCTCTCAGAGTTAGGAGTATGGCTACGTGCACGGAAAACCTTGAAATTTCGCCAGCTCAATAAAGCTGTGACAGGCATGTAGCAGGGTAAAGTTGAATATTCCCTATGCATTTTTTCCTGTAGAAAGTCCACGCATCTGTAAAACTTCGAGAACATTCCGTTGATTAAACTGGATCCGATATATGGAGTATTAGGTTGTATTCTGTGTTAAGTTTACACAATAATACGCTGACGATTAAGGTACTAGTTAGCCGTCGCGGTATGCATGATAAACTTCTTTGGGCAACAGGGGTGTGGATCGATTCTTACATTCCTTACTTCCGCACACCCAACACGGTTTTAATGAAAAGTGACCATAGGAACACATGGGTGCATAAGTACTATTTCGTTCAAATCAGATGCACAACTGAAATGAACAGTACTAATTCTATCCGGGTCCATAGGGGTATAGCACTAATTCGGTCCGAGCTATTCCGGTATACGTATTTTCATAGCGGCAATAATGCCAACTGTGTTCTCATAAGGAATCGAATATGTTTTGATGTTGGCAGTGATGCCGATTCAAATTTGTGTTAGTTTTCATTTCAGACACCAGTGAACGTTCAATTACGGTAGAACAAGAAGAAAATATTGTGTGCTGTGAGAAGAGTAATCTGATGTATATTATTCGTGGTTTTAAGTTCACCTTCACTAACCCTAGCCAGGGATTTTCAGAGATGGCGTTGTATATTACGCAAGATCCTGCAAGGTTTTTATCAAAATTATTTGCAATTATTAAATGATATAAACTGCATAGTCATGATGAGAGGCAAATGAAAAATTTTATATCCAAATCAATAAGACTCCAACATATAAAAGTTTCTTCCCGCTACATAAAACTGGATGCATATATTAACTATGTTTTCTTTGCTGCATTATTTTAAAGTAAATATGACAGAGCAAACAATGTACGAATAGGAGTGGATTGAGTAGCTAGCTCCTCGTACCCTTATGATGTTTCGACTTATATTTATTCCCTATAGCTTACATCATAATCTGCATTTTTAACCATGCCTTAAGGAAGTGACAAATTATTTTTTGGATTGCAGTCACTACCCAAAGACAGTCCTAAGTCTGCATAGACTGGAAAGGGTGTCGATAGGGACCGAACTAATAATTTTCACATCATGATCAGGAACCGAACTAGTACTCATTTTTGTCCGCGGGAACTAGTAAAATATAAAATACACTCCGCCCAGCTACCCTCCCCAATTAAGCATGGTTTGCCAGAACAATTTTATTATAACGAGTAAGTCTCCATTAGACTAGGTGCTCGAACTAGACCTCCGACATATAACCCGTCATTAATAATACAGAATAAACAGAACTCTGCCACTGCCTTTGAAATTAAGGTTATTTACACGTAATTGAAAAATTCTGGTCTCCCATACACTTAGTCTTCTTATAAGCAATATATTTCCGAAAATCAATTATTAATTCCATATAGTTGAGACAATTGTTCCGTTTGAATAAGAGAAAGCTGAAATTCGGTCTTTAGCAATTTCGTTTGGCAGTGCTCTTGCATTTCTACGTACTTAACTATAGGAACCTAGCACAGCATCAAGTGCAAATCTAAATCAAGGAACATCTGCCAACTTCTATGATACTGATCTCAGAAGAGCTCCTGCAGTAGTGGACATCATACACGAAAGTTTGGCATGCAAAAGCCATTCTCACTATCGTACTTACTCTCATTGTATGTGCTTTATAAAAACTCGTTATAAAATTTTTTATATATTTCTCTCCTTTTCTGCAAAAATCAAGATGTGAAATACTGCTGACGCAGCTTTTGTTTGAAGCAGTTCCTAAGTGAACCAACTGTTCAGTGAACAGTGTAAGTTATTTAGAGAACCATGAAATTGACAGTTCGGGAATCGATCTGAAAACATACCACACAGGCGAGCACGGGCCGTCTGTTATATCTGCTTGATTAATCAAGATGAACTAAATAATGCAAGTCAAGAACACTGCAATGGTAGACTACATACGTAAAAAGAACACTAGTATTAATGCTTCCTGGTTTTTGTTCTATTTGACAAACCTTCTGTTGGCATTTTACGGGACTCAATTTTGGTAGAACAATACAAATTCAAAAACCAGGAAAGTGGTAACAAAGGTTAAGAAACGCAATAACCTGTTCTTTAATATAAATACTAATTCTTTGGGAAAATGCAATACCTATCAGTTTTATTCAGCAGTTTTTACATTCCAAGTAAATAGAAATGAAGAGAAGAAATCTCTTGTTTGATTTGTGACGCTAATATGATGACACAAATGTCTTAAAACTCGGTAAGGGCTTGCTACCTTCCATGGCAGTGAAACATGCGAGTGCATGAAGGGCCTGATTAAATGTGACACAAGAACAATAAACTGGGTTGAACTTTCAATCAAACTGTATAAGCAGAAAGTATTTTCTTTCTTATGTTTAGGAATGCACAAAATATTTTTAGAGGAAGCAGAAACTGCTGGAAACGGAAGCAGTCAACACGAGTGCTAGTGCAAAAGACGGAACTTTACGTGAACTAAATGAGTACGACAATTATTTACGTTTCATTTTATTTTCCAGGGTTATCGTTCATAACAATCTCTCCTATCCAAAACTCTCAGCAAGACGGGTTCCAATAATAAACACCAACACTGAATTTAAAATATCAGTGGTATACTTATTGGTAGAAAAGAGCTTCTAAACTCCCACTCCACTGAAAAAACTTCACTTCTTTAGAATAAAAGGTAACGGTGTAGTTCTAAATTTGTAATTAAAAAAAAATTACACCCTCCAACGTTAAGTCATGTCTGCCGATGAATGAAATGGATAAAATGATGCTCAAATGAGCCCAGGGTCCATAGAGCTTAGAGATGCTCACATTGGTCTTTCAGGATATGGTAAAACCTCGAGAAACACCTTATCCAAGTAATGCACCTTGACCGAGATTAGAACTCGGGATATCTTGAACGTGAGGCCGTCACGCTACCACCTATGCTATCGAGGCGAGCTTTGCATTTGTAATTTGATTCGATAAATTACAAAGATAAATTACGTAAAATTTAGTTGTTTTTTTAAAGTGTTTCACTGCCGTAATTATTTTTCTTTCTAGAGGCTTTTCTTTTCTTTTCTTTCTTGTGGTTTCTTTGGTGAAAGCCTTCCAAATATTTATAGTTTACTTATTTTGAACCTTCATTTAAGAATACTTTCTTTAAAACCATAATACCATTAAACCTGATTTTAAAATCATCATCTCATTAATAATACAAGACTATAACATGGACTTATAGAGAGAATGCCAGTATTAGAAGAAAGAAAAAAATTATGGTGCACTAGTCCATTTTAAGGTACAACTAAGTTGCACTCGTCGCAGGACGAACGTTAACTGCTTTGTTAAATATTTCATGCTACATATCTTTTTATGAGGGATGTATTATTTATGTTTGCACAAAATTAACTTGAGGTAGAGGTTAAATATTACAAAGAGATAAGCAGCTGATAAAGAGACAGTCGTTCTACAGAAGCAAATGATTTGTAGAGGGGGCGGGGGGGGGGGAGACAAACTGAGTGAATGTGAAATTGAATGTGTTCATTTGTGTAATCTAAGCTTAGCAGCCAGATATTGGAGGTCAAATAAGAACAAAGGTGGTGTTGCTATTTACACAAAAGATCATTCAAAACTATTTACAAGTTTACAAGTTTATTTCATGAAACGCCACATATATCGTGAAGCTTGAACTTGTTGAAACTAACGAAATGTTTCCAGGGTTTTAAAAGTTTCTGATATTCACCTACAGGTGCTCAATGAACACGCTTTTCATTAGTGAGTGCAGCTTCACCTTCATAAAACATCATGCACAAGCCTTACCTTCAAACAAAAGTTGTACCTTTCTGTACTGAGGTGTTTCTTGACTGGTATTATAAAAGACTAGAAATGTGAGTTTAGAATTATATTATTCTTTCGTTGAAGTGCTGCGTCTTTCAGATTCTACAGCCGCTATGTTCTGAGGTTAGTCAGTCTTAGGAATACCGGCCATGACAATAGAAATCATCCTCTTATGATTCAGCAATCTATCCGGTATTTATTAATGGTGGGTAGAGATTCAATTCTGTACAATATTAATTTTAACAATATATAAAGTATATTTATATCTCCTTTGTGCCCTAGTTTTCTCAGAAAGGAAAGATAAAATATTTTATACCCTCTGGTCAAATTTATCTATCACGTACAGAGTAACAGAAGGTATGCCACTAATAAATTCGATAGCGAGATTTCACCAGAATTTGTGTTTTGAGGGCCCAAAGTAAAAAAAAGGACATTTTTAGAAAAAGGTTCGGGAGCGCATGTTGGTGTGAATATGTGAGAAGTCTAAATAAAATAGGGAAGACGGATGATTACCAAATTTGTTATTAAATATTTTCTTAACATGCAATAAAGATTACTAAGATATCACCGAAGCCAACAAAACCACAATACAGAATATCTTCCGAAATATTTTACTTTCTGAAAAAATGTCTAATGATTTTGATTAATACACTTAAATATCTACACAGCAAATAACACGCGTATCTTCAATTTTCTGGAAATAGTCTGTGAAATCGTCTTCATTGGGAAGGCATTTTATATAATTTTGTGTAATTGGTAAACCTTAAAGCTATAGATGGAAACACACTGTACGAAACATGCTTTACTCCTACAGTTTTCGTCAAATAATTGTTTTTGTGAATAAAATCATTCTTTTGAAATCCGATCGACACTCATCTGTACCTCGGGATTGCATGAAAACAGTATGGAATTTTAAGGACAGCATAGCTATAGTGAAACAGTTGTTAAACATTTAACAGTTTCCATTTCTTCTTTAACAATGAAATGTGTAATGTAGCTATTTCTGCAAATATTGATCTACATTTAAATGTAACATAAAAATAAGCTTCTGCAACAATAGAGGGTCCATAAACTCATGTGAATGAAACATAATTTTATATTTCAAACTCTACCTGCTGCCTTTTTCCTTTACTTTGAAACAATGCAATAATTTTAACTGTTTGCATCGCGGAAGGAAAATTATTTGTGGCTTCTGCACTGGTAGTAGGACAAAGCGCACGATTTTAAAACTGTAACGATGACAAGAGCAACCTCAGAGAAGATCCGCAGTTTAAATCTCGACTATGGCATTGCATTTTTCAGTCTGATACCGAATTTCCAACTTTGTCGCATACGCGGTTAGTATTGATTCACAAATTAAACATTTGCCATTTCACGAGAATTTAAGCATAGAACTCTAAAAGCGTTACATACATCCATGCGCATTGACTTTCGATCATAAGACCTACTGAAATCCATGGCACATTCCAGCGCCTAAATCGCAAAAATGCTCCTGAAGGGCTTACTCTTGCAAAGTTCCGTCGCTTTTCTTTGAAAGATATGAACTTTGTAACACGGGTCATCAAATTGTGTCTCACGTTATGCCACTTTCCCTCAGTGGATGAAGGACCAAGTCATCTGCATCTTGAAGCGAAAGAAGCTGGTCCATTTTGCCAATTACTGCTCTACCAGTCTCCTGTCAGTCCTCTCGACAGTTATACGAGAGGAGGTTTTCATTGAGTCTGCGAAGGTATGCAAATAAATGATAATATGCATTACCTTCCCTAGGCCAATCAAAACGTTAATGGCCATCTGTCTCACTATCGCTCTGTCTCTGTTTCATCCCAGACGTTTACATCAGGATTGAAATAACCTGACATATTTCAGACCTCCCTCTTCTAGCTCCTTCTTTTGGGAGACGGTGAGGTCGAATACCATTACCCATCTAAGGGTGAAGCTAAATGAAGGTCAGGCACATCGAGGATTTGTTGCATCAGGCCAATATGGTTACGGCCTTGCTGTTCCCCATGCTAAGGTCCGGACAGTTCCTCTGAAGTTACGACTTTTCCGGACCGTTATTTCCTCCTGATTTTCGCATGCGAGATATGGGGCATGGCCGCAGGTCGAAACTGCTCATATTTTAATGAATGCAGAATAGACTTCCAGGTGTTCTGTACAACGCTTCTTCGCCATCAGACTATTGCACTAGGCCTCATGTCGTTCATATGTGGAGCATAAAATTAGACGCCCAGTCGTAACATATTAAGACTCCTTGCCATTCTTTTGGAGCGCCCCGGTTCAGCTTTTTGGGGGATTATAGGTCCAGAATATGCCACTACAGGCTCAGCGGTTTAACCGCATGGCGAACAGCGAAAGCTTAGCTCCCACTATCCTTTGAAGAGGTGCTTGGAAGTCAAAATTTATATCCAGCCTAAATATTTTGAAAAATCAAATCTACCAGCTGCGCACAAGGACAGCTGCAGCCTGACCAACAACCGATGGGGAACATTACTAATACTTCCCATCTTTCCTCAACCTTAAACACGCCCGTCACCCTACAAACGCAACATTCCGACTTAAGTGGTTAAGCCATAATAAGGGCAGATACACGACTAACACACCTCGGTTTCTCCGCCTGCCAGCAGTCCGTTCGCTCGTTGGTTCATATATTATTCAGAGCTTAATAGGTTACGTCTTCTGATTTCGTTTGCAATCATGCTTATTGATATAGTGTTAATTTACAGATATATTATGTTTTTGAAAAAATGTATGCACTTTTTTTTTCTGATTTTGGCTCATTAATGGTTACCCATTTAATCATTTCCATTTTTGGTAGAACTGATTATTGCGCAAAAGGTTCGACTATTCATATGTAGTAGAAAAGTGTAATCCGATAGTTAGCACAATGATGACTTCATTTTAAAGAACATTAATAATTTATATTTATACAATATGATACATTTTATTTGTCTAATAACCTTAATACATCCCACTCAAGGTTAGGAGCTCAACCAGATAGATTCATAACCACTCGTGGGTTTACTTACCTAACGTAAGAAGTTATATGACCACCCTGTATTCTATTACTACTTCATTCATATTTCTGTAAAACCGCATAGTATTGTTTACTTAAAACGTTGCAATAATTCGTCAACATAATCCGTTAAATAATTTTAATAAAAGTCCAAGACGAAGAATTTGAAAGTATTTTTATATTTTCAACTTAACTCTAATATGGAGTGCTCTCTCATAGCATACGTATTATTATTATTAATTATTATTATTAATTATTATTATTATTATTATTATTATTATTATTATTATTATTATTATTATTATTATTATTATTATTATTATTATTATTATTATTATTATTATTATTATTATTATTATTATTATTATTATTATTATTATTATTATTATTATATAATTTCACATATATTGCGTATTAGAACTTGCAAAACGCTCAAACGAACTTCATTCAATTAAAAGAATAGATTCATCGAGTCATTATAAAACAAAGCCAGTTGAGTTCTTTTTATACAGCAAAGCTGCATTAATTTAGGAATATTCACTGACATACTTCGGAAGTATTTAAATAACCATAATATACCGAACAATTCGAAAATTAGACACCTTTACTTCGCGAAAGAAAAAACCAAATTGAACAATAATGTGAATTTGCCAACATAATACAAATTCTCGGTTTTTGACCATCAAAGTAATAGCCCTATTTATTCTTTCAGAGACAGGATATATTATTTATTTATTATTTGCAACCTTCTATTGAGTACCAGAAGTTTGCTGCAAAATAGATTAAGAGAAAAGCATGTAACGGTGCTGAGAAGAGATATCAGTAAATGAAGTCAACAGTCCATGACAAGAAGGGTGTGTTACTATGTGATGAAACTACATGTATTTGTCGTGTTGATTCGTTCTCTTAAGCCTCAAACTGAGCAGTAGTTCTATGTTGGTGATGTGCATACTTTGTAAACAGTTGATGCAAAATAGTGTATTCCTAATATAATATAAAAGTACCCAATTGTGACGTGGAAAAGATACATGTCAAAAAGCTGCAGTTTCCTGAAAAGCTTTTTTTCGGAGAGGAAGTGTTGGGCACACCGAAAAGTATCTTTTCAGACATAATTGAGCTCTGCAATTAGAAGAAATGGAGTCAATCAGCAATGCTGGTGTCGATTTTATGTAACCGTTTGAGAATTGTTAAATAACTGCAACTTTAGGTGAGGCACAATTCGACAAGGATCAGCCAAACATATAGTGGAATACACCACTGCGTTTGAAGGAACCTTCTTATTTAAGTCCTGTGACTTTATGGAAAACTAGAATTAACTAAAATTAGCCAATTGCACCAGAAACGTATTTTTCAAGAATATCTTAAGAGTACGTATGAAAAACCCTGCAGCATTAGCTTATGCCAAAATTCTGTTAGTCATATCTAGAGATTTTGTAGACAAAATGTATTCAACAACGTTTCGTGCAGTATTCATTAACATTAATGTCTGGAAAACCCTAGTAAAAATAACGCATTTCTTTCTTTAGAAATAAAAATTTTCAGTGATCACAAAAAGGGTAGAGCGAACTTCAGAAAGAAACCAATCAAACTATGGTGAGAAGGAAAGACAGATATTGTGAGAGCTCTGAGCAGTTTATTTGAGAACATCTCTGAATTTAATGGAAGAACTCTTCAGTCAATGTGGTATCCAAGTGCCAATGTTGACTGTGAACGTCTCTTTTCTTCTACTCCGGAATTTTGGGCGATATGAAAGAAAATAATTTCAACACAATGCTTATGTTCTTCTTTAACAAGAAAAACATAGTGTAATTATTATTGTTCCTATGTGCTTCAGACGATGATCTGTTTATGAAATAAAACAGTATGTTCAGATATCTTTAATTTGCAATATACGGATCAATACCTTAAAAAACCTAAAATCCGTCATTGATTTCACAAAAGAATCATGAAAAGCTATAATGTTTTAAAGAACCACGTTCAAAATACATCAAAGTACACATTATAAAATATGTAAAAAAGAATAACGTGAAATTCTTAAAAGAAAACATAATTCATAAAAATAACGGCGATTTCCACAAATAACTCCACATAGCAATAGTAATAATAAAACGACAAAAACTAAGGTTCTCAGCATAACAGACCTGATTATTTAGCTGTGAATTTTAACCTGTAATGGTATGGCTTCCAATGAACTTGATGCAGAGTATGTGACAAGAAAATAAAAATAAGTGAATTCGCTCTCGCACGACAGCTGCTTACCTGTTTACATTAAGAATTAATTCGCCAACACAAGGTCGAACCTCGCTCCATGCTATAGACATACAATGGCAAGTAAACTACATACCATAATTACAATACAGTACAATAACATTTTCAACATAATTATGAAGAAAACTCGTTAAATTGTACTGGCAGAAATTAAGTTTGTGAACAGAAAACTCATCGATGATCCATGTGAGCGATTTTTAACATAGTTACACTGAGATTAACTACTCGTTAGTCTGAGATTAACTAGCAGTCGTGACATCATATTACCTCTCAGAAAGAGCGTTTATCATGTAAGATGTAAGGTGTAATTAAGACACCTAACTCTTTACAAAAACGCTTGATACATTAGATTCATTTGACATTATTACGAACAATGGCGAATATTGTCTGTTCGTAAATGATAAGGAGAGTCACATTGAGAACCTCCCAACCAAATGTAATTTGAAATGCTTGAGTACATTTAAAAGCGGTCCAAAATTTGTTCATGAAATCTCTAAAATCTAAGGAAGAACGGATCAGAGTTTCTGTACACCACTGGTTTTCTTCCTTATATATAAATAAGCGCGAACACATGCGCAATTATTTAAACGTTCAGTGAATGCGTACTTGAAATACGCAAACATGAATTTTTATTACTTTTGAATAAACTAAGTGGTAAACAGTGTTTGACCTTCTGCATTATTTTAGCTTACCGGTGATAAAATAAAATACACATAATTGATTATTAGTTTTTTAAGAATATTTTTTGGTATACCCCTATTTGATCTAGAAGAAACAGGCGAGTTCTGCAGAAGATTTTTTGTTCTCGAATGCTAGATGACAAAGGAGTTGAAGCTTTTTGTAACTACATGTTACTGTATTACTTAAAGACAGTATCTTCCCTCCAGAAAAGAACGCAATTCTCCAAAAGTTCCGTCCGCACTACAAATATTTGTGAAGCGCTCCATGTTAAGTTGAATGGCCTTTTTCAACACCCGCATCCACACGCTTTAAAATTAATTCAAGAACATTCAAAGTGACAAGTATAATTTAATGAGATCCTAATGGGGGCGGAGAGGGTGGAGAAATATAGAAAAAAGAGAAACAATTCAATAAAATCCAAGAAAGAGACGTCATTTTCATGAAGTGAGGCAGTAGAAAACGCATGCCATTGGAAAATACGACTTTGTTAAAAGTGTAGCTTTTAAATTACCTTATCAGAGTTTAGCATTCTGCACTAAGCACACATTGCTGTCATAATTTTTAACCACACCAGAAGCAATATTCATGGCAGTATTAAATCTCCTTAAAATGGGAAGGAAAAATGATTGTATTTGTATATACACGTAATGACTGGGCACGGCATCATGTATAAAAGGGATTATTCGGACTACCGACTTTATGGAACCCAAATGAAACTGTCAACATTGTTAAGCAAATTTTCAAACCTCCGAGGGGAGCGTTTGGAAACATATACGCAATTGTATTATACACAAATGGAAGGAGTTAAACTTATCTGGAGATTTGTTTTCATTTAGCATGCCGTCCAGAACAAGGGTGTCACTCAGAATGGCCAAACTGAGGCAGCAACTAGCGACTCGCATGACAGTCCAGGCAGTACACCTCAAGCGTATGTAGCGATACGCCTTTGAGGTGATGAACTGCACATCTCGCACTATTCTTACTGTAGATAAAAGTATACTTGCATACCATAGTGAGAACCTCTCTTCCTTCACTAAACGCGAGTACAGCCCAAACCACCGTATTCGTGCATAAAGCTTGCTTCAATTCTTAAGTTTTCTTTTATTTAAACAGAAGTTACTTTGAGAATTGCTCTTATAGGTTTGCAACAGTAAGTACTGACAATATTTACACTTAAATCAACTCTATGCTATACAATACTTGCAATCCTATAAAAATGAGCAAGCCTTCCCCGTCATTTCCTCTGAACCACAGTCGAAACATAAGAAACTCACCTGCAATGCCGAGGACTGTGGATACGACTAGGATAAGAGTAGCAAGAGATGGCGGCATCCTGCAAGAGACGCCACCCGAGGTTGCGGCGGCCCGCCGGGCCTCCGCAGAGGTTGGGGGCGGGCAGAAGGCAGCACCTCCACCTACACAGCCCGACGCAACCAGCTTGCGTCTTCGGCCTACAACATAAAAAGAAAATTACATAAATGCTGACGTGTTAGACTCACAGAACTAGAAAATATCCATGTGAAAGTTAGGAAGGTACAATTAGATTGAAAAATTCAGTGGCAGAACCACGATTTGAACCACGGAACATTGGCTTTTCGTGTTGGTGTGTTGCTTTGTTAAGACTATGTAATATTCTAACACTGTTATACACATTAAGCGGAGACACATAGAAAATCGTTACTATTATTGTACTATGTATTGAACCGTTCCTCCATCTTTTCGAATAAGACTTACATTTTTAACTTTCACCTCCCACACATACTTGCAAATTCAAGGCATGACTGCAACACTCAACTCTCCTGCACCATGAAACGCAAAAGCGCAGTTTTGGGCGAGTCTGACCCACACGACTGCCGTCGAGGTGTGTCCTATGAGCATAGTATTAAAATTGTTTAACTAAATTAAAAGTACAACCGAGATGTTATTCTAACTGGTAAAAAGAAAAAAAAAAATAAGTAAAAGTGCATGAAGTTTAGGCTACCAACTACATTCTTCTTAAAGGTAGTCCCGTTTAAGCTGCAGCTTATTTGTTCATTATCATTCTCATTACCAACATTGGTAACACCACTTTAAGGTATTCAGGTCTTAGCAGAAACACTCGGTTCTCCTTACATTACTAAGTATTTTATATCGGTTTGCTTGTTTTTAACTAATGTCCTCCGACGTTAACTAATATCGAACGATAAACGAAGTGAGCCATTGGGCTTAAGAGTAACGCGACATTCCTCTTTCATGATAGGGGTAAAACCCGAAAAAAATCCTTCTCAGGCAACTCACTATGACCAAGATTCGAACTCGGAACCTCTTGAACGAGAGAAAGACACGCTACAACCAAGCTATAAAGCCGGGCTTAGGTATGTTCGCTATATTGTACATGTTAGCTCTTTCTTGTTCATATAGTGCGGAAATTTCTGAATGTGGATAATGTAATGAAACAAAACTATTGAACACTAATGCAAAATGAATTGCTCAACATTGTTCTATTTCCTTGTATAAATTCACAATTTAATTGAAATAAATCTGAATGTTGTACACGACAATGTGCATATACTGTATTTCGAGCCGTAATGGCAATTTATATATGTATTTATTATATATAATAAAAATAAATCGCTCAAGTTAAAAAAAAAATAAGTATAAGTATAACTGAGAATTGTGTAACAGAGTATAGTATAGACATAATCTACACGAGATAAAAATACTGAATTCAAATATTTCACAGTAGTGATGAACTTAGGAATACCAGGCCCCAAAGAGAGGATGCACTGTAGCGAAAGGGGAACATCATAATTATTGGTGATAAGTAAAGGATAGTGTGTGGAGCCGCTGCTGCGTAGCCTTACTGCAATCGCTCCAATCTTAGAACCCAACTTGATTTTAATAACAAAATGTTATTAACAGCCCGCAATACGCACAAAACCAAGCACTGGAAATTAAATATGTGCGATTATATATGTATTGTCGGAAAGTTATTAATATGGGATAATTAATATGAACTCCGTTTACTGTTTTGCGGTGCCCTTCACCTTCTTCTACAACCATAGGATACTGAAAACGGCTGCTTCTAAAAATGCTGAACGGAAGCTAAAGCGAAGTAATTTCGCAACGCAAAGCCTTGTAAAGATAGCTGAATAATGTCTTAACCATTAAATTACATAATGTTTTATAGAGAAGTTATGATAAGCACTTAAAACATAATGCGTCTGAAGAGTCTTGCTAGAAAAGCCTTGGCCATTTTAAACTTATGAGTAGGGCTAGGAAGTTAAGGACCCATCAATTGTCTAAAAAGGACATTTAAGAAGACCTAACATATCCGAAAATGACCTAAAGATTGGGAAAAAAAGGACGTATAAAGTGAAACCTACAAATTAATGAATTAATTTTCTATTAGAGTGAATAAGTTTGAAAGCATAAAATCAAGTGTCATGGAACAGAGAAGAAGAGCATGGCACATGAGAAGAATTGCGATACATTAAAGAAAGGCTTCTTCTGATTCAGAAACTAGCGATGGACATGCTGAGAAATGAAACTGAAATAGATATAATTAAATCGTTCTTGGCTAACTACACTCGGGTTACAGAAATTCAACTTCTGAAAGTTTATCTCAGTTAGCATTGCAGTAGGTCACAACAAGTCATCTCTGAATTCTTAAGTTTAAAGGATCGTCTGTTTTCTGACAATAATCCAGCAATCGAGTCAGGTCGCCCAGGTTTACCTGGGTGGGGTGATTTCTGCGGCTTTATCTGGGCAGTGTGTCTGAGGCGATTGTCTTAGGCAGTGTTATATCTAGCCACTTGCGAGCGCAACTGCCCACAAGGGGTGCCCACGCCCAATACTGGCTGCACCCTTCCGCCTGCCTTTGAGGCACAGCCCGCTTAATGCCTAGAGGGATAGGAAACAAGGTAAAGGGTTAGTTTTACCAAGCCCATTTCTGCGCTTGGGGGTTACTTGTGTTCAGGGATAGTAGCCCTGTTCAAGCTAGGTCGCCCAGGGCAGCCGGTAGCTTGGTTTTCGGCGAGGAACCCTATGATCGTAACGGCCAAGGGTGTTCAGTTGTTAGGATGGGAGTCAAGTTCCTTGTCACGTTAAAACAAAAACATTGAAAACTTCTCTCCACATCAACGGATCTTATTGTTGCATATTTGAAACGAGTGAGATCTTGTGGAAAAAAATAATCCGATATTTAGAAAGGATTTACTAGGTTCTCTGCTGGTGCTAATGACTTGAATACAGCAGAAAGGTACCTCTCACCTGTTAGCTGCTTTAGCCTGTCTTACGAATGCGTATTAGTTAAAAACAAAATTACGCTGGACTCCGTTGAACAGGAAAACGATGGTTAAAAGTAGTTGAAGTTGCAAACCTTTAAAAAATTACCTTTAAATAAAAATGGCTAAAAAGATTAAAAGGACAAATAAAATCCTCCATTTTCTGGCCTACAGTGACCTATAATTAACGTATATTATGTCGCGCCCAATCTTCAGACACTAGGAAAAAAACGAGTTTTCTTCAACTTCCTAGCCCTACTTAGGATGATGTTCCATATCTAGTTCATTTCAATATTGCGCTGCATTTAACGAGTATGAAATGCCTTCATCTCTACTGACTAATTCACCTGGGACGGGATCCAAGTGGCAGATAACTTTCCCTGTGCATTAACCACACAGTTCATCGCTTTAGTGCACGGGTGCTCTCGCCAACCACAGCTGAAGCATCAAAAATGTCCACCGAAAAAATAGAAAGCACCAGTACGTTGTACAATGTTGGATTTTAAGTTGATAGTGAGTCAACTGACTCACTATGTAATAAAATGCACAACTTGGCAGCACTTTAGAGCAGCACTTCCCACACATTTCAACTGGCAACATCTCGACAGTTAAACAAGTGCATTACATCTCTGATGGCGTTGTCGCAATTTTGGACATGACTACATTTCCCCAACATGCCATCACAACGAAGAATTTATTTGAGTGGTGTTATCAGGAAGTTATAAGACAGAGCTAAGATAGTGACAGATTGTTGGTCAATCGATCAACCGTCCCTCCGACAGGGTACGTAAATGTACCTTAAGCACAACAACCTAGCAACCCTTTAGTCTAGTCTACATCTTCTTGCTAGTCTACATCTCATTCCACTACTTAAAAGCTTAGCTATACAGCTTGCGTTTAACAAACTTACTGAATTCCCAAACGTCGATTATTACTCGACAGAGCATTGAGGTGTATCGACCTTCAGGTGACCAGCGCTGTGATCGTCTCTTATCGGGTCTTACCTGATCAATTACAAGAGTAAAATATTAGTAAGTTGATGTACAGTAAGTTATGAAACACAAGTAGAGCGATTGGAAGATGCGTGTGTCTATATATGTTTTCTCGCGCCTGCCGATGTGTGACACATTGCGGTCCAGAACACATAATTACATCTGAACAGATTATGCATACAATGAACTCGCCGTATATGTGCGATAAGCTGAGGTAAACATCTCTGGGTTACGAACTTTTCCCGATACGCTTTCTCGCATTGCCATGTAGTATTTCATCTGATAATATCTGGGACAGGAATTTGGGTCTATTCGGAGGGTCGCCGATTGAGCATTTTCATATCATCATTCACATCATCATGATTGTGTGCACAGATCCCACGGAAATGCCAATTTTGGAGATGATGTGTGCAACTGTATTAATTAATAAACTGTATTGAAATAATTTTCTTAGTCTATTGCAGGTTACTTCAAACATTTCGATAAATTCTTGCTCTGTTGTATTCAAACAGATTCAAACTATTACTTAAATGTTCTTGATCTTGCACCAATACTCATCACACACCACCATTACAAAAAATCTCTCTATACTCCAAAATTATTGATTTTTCGTAACTATCGTTCCTCCTCTCTTAATTTTGTGATTGGCCGATTTAATTCCACTTCACAACATTACGTCATACAATTACTACTACGGCCAATCACAAATTACATATATTTTTATAAATTTATAAAATTTTCATAATTTTTCTGAACATAACCCAAAACTACTGTTACATATTCCAGAGCTAATAAAGGACGTACATATTTGAGACTAATTTCAAATTAATTGCTTTCCCCCTATATTTACATTGTTGATTGAAAGCTGCGGTGAAAGAGTAATTTTGGGCAGAGAAAAGAACAAACTTCCGTCAATAATAGCTCCTCCCAGATAGTTTCCATGTTATTTCGAACAACCCCAAAAATTGGTTAAGGTATGATAACGGAAGCTAATTTATTTTGGAGAGCTGAAGAATACATTTATCCAAACAGACGGCGTTCATCCTTTTTAGAAATAAGATGCAGTCAATGTCAAAAGGATACTCTGCTGAAGCTACGGTAATGGTGTTTTAGTTAAAGAAGGTAGTGATACAAAAATCATGGCTAAATTTCAGCTACTCACCACAATAAAAGTGTAACGTTTAAAGAAATAGAACCACAAGAAAATGAAAATTATTTTCAGGATATTTTAATATGATATTTATTTATTTACTATGGGATTATTATGAGATTGATTTATTTAAATTTATTTATTTAGTTCATATGAGATTCTTCCATGATTGCTGAAGAAGACATGCAGTTTTTTGCTCAGAGACCCACATTTTAACTTGCAGTTCACGTTGGTGGAAACAGTATTGTTTAAGAAACTGAAATAGCTAATAGTTCTTGAAGTCTATTTCAAGGTTCAATTAGAGAATTTAGAGGAAATTGCTAGCTCAGGTTTAGCTCAATTCGATGTTTGAATGTTGGGTTCAGCTGTGAGAAATTAACATCATCTGACATATTACTCGAAAGTAACACGTGCAATTATAGACTGGAGTCAAGCCATCTAATTCGGTCTACATTACCGTGTGGGAGTAGAGTTAATTCCTAGTCCGGCCTGAAGTGGATGTGTTTGCCGGTTATATCGAGGTCATTCATTATGGCTGTTCCCAACCATCTGAGGTTGCTGTTCCCAGCATAATGCATAACAGTGCATCAGAGTACCTACATTAATCGTCTAGAAATTCAGCTCATTCTGACATTCCACAGGAGCAGACAACTGCACACGTAGGATGGAACGGCGTTTCTCTCCAAGTGACGTCGGAGATTCGATTTGAAGGAAATATTGAGCTATAAAGCTGTATTTTGTACAGACTAACTGTGAGCTTCACCAGGTTGGTACAGTAGCAACGTGTGAGCTTCGCATTCGGGAGCTCGCGTGTTCATTCCCATCGAACACGCACTCTGACCTTGGATTTTTCGTGGTATTGCCATGTCGGTAAGCGAATGCTGGAGTAGTTTCTCTTCTAACATGACTTTCTTTTACTCATTTCTCTTTTATTCCTATTCCTCCTTATGTTTCAGGCGTATTTATAGGTTTCGGAGCGCGGCGTGGTGTCAAACATGGCGCAGATACTTCCTCCAAGAAAAGTATTCCCGTACGGTGGATTTTCCCAGTGCTACAAATACTTTTTATGCAAATTATTTTATTCCAAATTGGTTACACACACTATTTATAATCTATATTTTCTAAACTCAAATTTTAAGCAGCAAAATACTTATTTAACCCGGTCTCTTATGCTAGAGAGACGCCCCTTGGAATACTTCTTGTTCATTAAGAAATGAATCGCTACTCCTAATTAAGATCAGCGCCTCCCTCAGTATGCACTGGCGATCGTATTAACAAATATCCAACTTCTCCGCTTTGAATATAGCCCGCCCTTATGTGGTTCTCTGTCTATTCACCTGAAAACGGATGTCCCGTTATGGATGGCTATTGAGTCATACACTAACAATATAAACAGATTTATTATATAGCTCCCCCCAATAGGACCTCCAACGTAAGTAATGCAAATGAAGTGTATAAACTGTACGATCCGGTAAAATCACGAAAATGTAACTGCTTCGAAAAGGAATAAAATTCTGAACTGAAAAGATTACAGTAACAGTTGCTCCTGGCTTAGGGCAAGAATACAATGAATGTCTTTATTTAATTATAATAAATAATACATAGAGTTTCATTTATGTGCTGTATTGCACTGCTAGTCGCATTTAAATGGTTATCCCAGAAAGGATTCGTATACTACAATAAGCGAGCATGCACGCGCACCCCACCCCCACCACACACACACCTATAGAAATGCGCGCGCAAGCGATTATCGTAAATAATTCAGAAGATAATGAATAAGAGCGTTTCCGTTTACTGAACATATCTGGAACATCCATATACGTGGACATCATAGCTGAGGTGCAGTCCCACTGGGCCGGCCGAGCGTTAAAAGAGCATAATATTGACAATGTACCTGCGTAAAACCCAAAAAATCCATAACGTCCATTTGAACCATCTTAGCTTTTTAACATAGTTATGCTAACGTAATATGACATCACATACAAACATTTCTGCAAATATCTGCATTTGTTTCAGCGATATTAACATGTTTGCTCTCGATTTAATTATTTTAATGTAATTTTAAATGTCCACGTGATAAACGGTTTGGTTTTACCTTTAACAGCACATATAAAGGACACACATATTTTTTAAAAAAAATTCAATGAAGCTATGCTAGAAAAGGCTAAATCTCTCTGCATTTTGGCATTTTTCTGTCTATGGACATATTTATTAAAATATAACTAATTATTAAATCAATTTTATATCAATCAATTTTTGCTGAAAATTATAAGTTTCTCCATGATAAATTTTGAAAAAAAAAAAAAAACAACAACAACAACTTCGGAAAAATACTAAAGAAAACGTTTATGACAAAACGACGTTTTCAATTGGAGTGTGTTCACGAGTGTTTCAAAGTTCACACAGATTGATAAATATTGCCAATACTGATGAATCAAAAGTGACAAATGAAAGTGTGGAGTATATATACAGTAAAAAGCAACAATTCAACTTTTGCATTAATTTTCCAGACTTTTGTCTTTCACAGATGCATGCTTTAAATACGCTTGTGTGACTGCCTAATAAACGTTAGCCGCTTTGCTTTCTGATCTGCAATAGATTCCTTTTGAAGCTTACTAGTTTTTCGGCATTCCAATGTCAGAATTTTGACAACCTTCATAAGCACATAAATGAAACCAAGCTTCGTCTGAAAAGAAAACAGGAATAAGATCAAGTTCTCCTCCATGCACATTATTCGACATCTGTTTTCATAAAATCTCATTCTACACAGGGGGTTAACTTTTGCATCACTATGTGCACTTAGCATAAGGGTTTTACGGCAAGTAATTTCGTATCTCTTTGTAGAGAAACTTTCTTAAAGTTTCGCGTTTGCTGGGAAAGAGGGTTAACACATTATTGAAGGGAAATTTTCCACACGTTAAAAATGTTAAAAAGTTTTCAAGTGTATCTTCTGCCCGCTTCGGTGGCGTAGATGATAGCGTGTCTGTCTCACGTTCAAGAGGTCCTGAGTTCGAATCTCGGTCAGGGTGAGTTATCTGGATAAGCTTTTTTCTGAGGTTTTCCCTTATCCTGAAAGACGAATGTCGGGTAACTAAGCTCTATGGACCCTGGGCTTATTTGCGCATCATTTCATCCATTCCATTCATCGTCCGATATGACTTAACGTTGGAGGACGTAAATCGCACGCACGCACACACGCACACACACGCACACACACACAAAGTATCTTCTTAAGCACTGTGCGTCGCCTTGTTCGTTTCTTATAGAGAACACTTTCGGCTTCTAAAATTTAATAATCTATGAATTTTCTCACAACTAGAGACTCGAAAACCTGGGACATTCTCTCCAAATGATCTCCTGACGAATCTGTATTGCATAAGAATTGTAAATAAACACCTGGTCTTCAATGATGAGTCTCTTATTTGCCATTACTCACTGCATTTCGTGTGTTGCTTTCAGTGAAAAACAGCACAAACTGCGTTGCGAGATCCTGAATATACCGATGCCTTACCGCCCGTAAGAGCGGACTGCTATCAACTGCAGCAGGTCACAGAAGTTCGATTCCAAGATGTCTGGTATGAGAAAGTTGCACATCGATCCGAAGATTATATATAGACGTACATCAACTAAACACATTTTATTGTATTTCCTACTGCTTTCAGTGCAGCAGTATCACTACGAATGGATATATTCAGCTATAATACCAGGAACCACTCCTTCTAAAAAATCAATGGAAATAGGCAAAAACAAAGAAATAGGTTAACACATTACTAATAAGAATACTGTTGCTAAATTAGCTAAAATTACCCCAGTTATTCGCTAGTTATGCTTATTGAACATTTCACACAATTCTGAGACACTATATTATATTTACAATGCTTCATTCTTCCCAGCCAATTAAACTGATGCTTTCTACAAACTACAGATATCGCCACATTTAACTGCAGGTATTAAAGAGATTGGAAGGGACATGTGAACATATTTCCATCGTTTGTTTCCTTCTCAATATATTACAATATATGACAAATTAAGGAATTAATTACTCCTGATTTTTAAACGTAATTTTGTCACACTGATTTGAAAGTACTGTCGCTTTAAAGAGAAGGTACTATTGTCAGACCTGATGCTTGTTTCGAGCATTGCCGCAATAAACATTGTGATTTAAGAAACGCTCTGTTGCATTTTCAGCCCAAAAGAAAACTGAATTCCACGTTGGGTCTCTATATGGACGTTCCTGTAACGCTTGACTCGAAATTATAGTTACACCTGGTAATCTATTTATGAGAAGCTTTGTGATTTACGATGATGTAGAAAATGACGGAACGTTACGCTATGGATGCACCTGTCTATCTCGTGACCATGCACTACATCTCAACACCTGCCCCCGGACATGCTTCACCAGGCACGACACTTGCTACACGACTCCTTTACAAGAACGGTCAACGTAACAATACACGAAATGGTGAAATGGATAGGCACATTTTGTGTGGTTTGTGCCAGACGCCAGGTCTTATTCCTCCCATCCCAAAAAGTTCACCGCTGATCTCTCTTTATAAATCTCTGAAAATGTATTGGGAACATGATTACCGTAAGTGTCCTAGAGCTTCGACATGTAAACATTTCGCTTAGTCACTATATCGATTAGACCTAGAGCTCGCGACGATGAGACCTTCGTTATTTTATTAACTACGAAAAATTCTGTGTATGTCCCTACTAAAGGTAAAAACGATCCCCGACTCTGAAGTTTGGATCATGGTGGCTTTTGAAAGATAACAGGCAGCAAAGGTGTAAAAAGTTGCACCGCAGATTCGTTAAAGTATGAAGCTCAGTTATTATGTATTTTATTTTAAATAACATCAGAAGTCACGTCGTCCATGGTCAGACACTAGTGTCAGACCCCTCAAATTCTATCGAACTTTAGTTAAATTTATGTTACAGTATAAAAGCTGAATTTTATATATGCTACTTGAGGAATTGTGAAAAGATGTTTTCTCAGTAGTCAGGCAGTTTAGATGGTTCTTACACCTTGCCAGACACATTGCGTAGGTGCGAGCGCGAGGTATACCTATACATGCAAGGGGGTGCGAGTGAAATAGTGCGTGGTCTATTGCGCATGTTTCCTTTACTCAGTATGTTTTTTTAGGGGGGGGATTTATGGGAAAGTTTCATTATACAGAATTATTTCTAAATTATGATATATACCTAATTATTACTAAGAATAAATCTTCAAAAAATAGTTTAGTAAAATGTTCATTTTAATAAAGAAATAAAAATAAAATCAAATAAATCAATCATATTTCGGAGATTTACGAATATTTTTTAAAATTGTTATTTACATCTTAACATGCTATGAAACTTATTGTTTACTATGAGAGTAAAATTATTTTGATAGTAAGAAATCCAATAAAATAGTCTGATTTAGATCATACCTAGTTGTTCTGCTCCTTTTACTTTTTGGATGGAAACTTTAGGTTACATTGACGATTTATTCACTTTGATATTTACCTGACGACTTAGTGAAACAGAATAAAATTTCAAACATTTAGACCCGAAATCTACTGAATGTGAGGCACAAATGAAACAGTCTGAGCTGTGTCACTGGATTTGATAGTTTTAATATCATTTGTAAGTCATAATGAGCACATTTAAAATGTAAAGTTTAAGGATTTAGCCCCCCCCCCCCCGTTATGATATCAATGAGCGCACTTTCAAGTTGGTAGCAGTGCTATTTAAAGCAATAGTGTATGGAGTTTCATTTTTATAACTTCTAATTATAAGTAATTTCTTGCAACATTTAAGATTTTTAATCCTTTGGACTGAACGTCTCAAAATGCTTTGTGCACTGCATTTAATTTTCCCAGCATAATCGTATCAAATAAACCTTTCAATCGCTGCTTGATTTATAAAAAGCTTTCACAAACCATCTGAAGTGATCATTTGAGTAACATTTCACAGTTTACATATTTAACACAGTTGATAAGACGTATCCGATATATTACACTTTTATCTGGTACGGAGTATAGAACTGTACGAAAGAGTATTGTTTTTATATTGTTTATTTGAAAAGCAATCAAGGGGTTTTGAAACGGCACAAGACATTCTTATTTCAGGATTGCTTATTTAATAGACATCAATAATTAATTGTGAGTCTCATATGCATTTTTCAGATAAAATAAGCGCAATTAGTGCTCAAGACGCTCCGTACCAAACAAGTTTTGCTGGCATTTCCAATAATTGATTTCTATTAGCGTGAATTACATTTGCAGAAGTCATTTATGCATAGCGCTTTCTGAAGTTCACGATTTATGCAAATATTCCCTGCTGCTACTCTGTTTATACAGGGAGGGAAAGAAGAGAGAGAGGAAAGAGCAAGGGAGAAAGAAGAGGAAAAGAGAGAGACAAAAAAGAGAAGTTAGGAATTTCTGTCATACTTTTCTCAACAGTTCTTGATATTTCGTGTAAGCGAAAATGTCTTCCTTCTCTCAATTAGTCACTATTATGGTGTGTACCTGACCTATTTAGAAGCTTTTACAAAGGCTAGAGGGATTGAGAAGGAGGTCGTCAAAAGTGATCTCAAAGTACCTCTTCGGCCTAAGTACCTAATGACAAATGAACGATCACAACCCATTTTTCAGTGCTCAATTGCCTCCATTAACTTGGGTGTAAAACGTTAACGATTAATGTGGGGATCTTAAAGCAATATCTACCTTGCTGTTAACGTCCCTCCAATGATTCATTTGTAGATTACTTTGGAAACCTTGCTGCAGCTGCCTCTGTTTGCATCTCGTACAGTCTGCAACATGCACGTTTACCTAATACTTGAGATAACACGTTAATAATTTTAAGAAATGGAAACGTCCCAAAAATACATCGCCACACCAATACTCTCAAGCAAGGACTTGCAAGGATCAAAGCAATATTGTAGGCTTCGCATGATTCAGCAATGCCTATTACAAGCAAGCAATTAAATCATGAAGGCGGCAGTGGTGATGACCAAAACAGACGAGAGATGCAAAGATTGTGTTAAACTGTGAAATTGTCCTTACAAAGACGTATGCTCGATTTTTCGCATGCACATTGCTCTTCATGCTGCATATCTGGCTTGCTGTGCTTAACAAAACTGTCCATGTTTGGCGTCTTATCCTGGTGGCACGGTAGGAAGTAGCTTTCTACTTTACACCAGTGAAAGCTGGGAATATCTCACAAGACTAATCAACATCCTGCACATCGCAATGAATTGCATTATGGCAGTATATGCTGCGAAACAACTGTTATTTAAACATTGGATACTACTTAATCATACTTTCATATAAAACCATGAGCACGCAAGCAGGTGTTTAACAGGAACAAGTAACTGTGGAAGGACACAAAAGAAAATTAAACGCCTCGCCCAAAAGTAGCAGTGATAAGTAGTTATCAAACAAGGAAAATAGTTATTCGAAAGCTTACAAATATTGTTCCGATCATAATGCATTCGTTAGTAAACATGATAATGTGTGTTCCATTACAATTCATTACGCCCATCTAACGCTGTGATCCTGCAAAATCTGGTTGTTGTCAGTTTTGTGTGAAATTACATCTCCTGATCCTCAAATGCTGACAACTAAGAGAAGCAACTTGAAATGAACAGAAAGCTGTTTCCATGTGTAATATGTGTGCGTGTCGAATTTAATAATAAATAACACAAAGTAGTGGGACTGCAGATAGCATCGCATTGGCATGTTACCGAGTGCCGTAACGCATGTTTATAAAATAATTATAATTTATGTACAATTATAAGCATTTGAAGATCATATTTTACATAAATATGGGAATGCTTATTTGCTTTAAAACAAAAGACTGAAGTAACATCGAAATAAATTTCAAGTTTGCTTGCAAATAGTGACATTGTTGTTATTATTATTTCCCTTTATATCCCACCTTTAATTCCAATGGTCATATCGGCGGCCGTTCTACTTTGGAACATATCGAAGGTGTTAACTCGTATTCGATGGGCTTTTTAATAATTAGATCACTCACACATTCGCACTCTCATTCATACTTCCAGACTCTGGGGAAAATGAATTATCTTGGTCGGAGAAAAATCCCCAATCCCCATACCCACCGCCGGGAAACGAACCTGGGACACCTAGCACGGCAGGCAGGTGCTCTACTGACTGAGGTACGGGGCTAGCAGTTTCTTTTTTATTTGCGTGTCAAGAAACGCTTTCTCACTAGTACATATGAATTTCACCAGCATCGTCTATTACTGGAACATCCCTTCAAAGTATCCGGTAATCTGTTTGGGTATGGGTAAAATAAAAACACTGTGAAAAGTTACTACTTAACTTTATTTGTTGCAACTTTTGTGTGCATAACACTGAAAAATGAGCGATTCCTCAGTGCTCAAATATTACCCCCCATTGTGCACTCCATTCATAACAATGGTATAATTCAGCCCACACCCTTAATAACACGTGATTTGTTGAAAAGCTATTGATATGGAACGCATTTTCTTTAGAGAACTCCGCAATCTAAAATAATTATCTTGTGTGTGTGTGTGTGTGTGTGTGTGTGTGTGTGTGTGTGTGTGTGTGTGTGTGTGTGTGTGTGTGTGTGTGTGTGTGTGTGTGCGTGTGTCAACACAAAGTGAGGGAACAATATTTCTTTTTTTCGTCGGAGAAGAGTTGAAATATGCCCGTCAGCCCACGCTGCAGTAGAGGTGCAAGAGGCATGGTTGCTTCTTGTGGAAAGGTTTCTACGCTGGAATATGGATGCCGTCACGTAATAGCCATCCGTTAGCTTTCAGTTTTATAGTAATTATTTGTCTCAATATTAAGCGCTCGCAAAAATGCAGATGATACATACACGCATAGTTAGCTTACCCAAGACGCTTTAGGAGTAAAACTATTGAAAATGAGGGATAAAGCTTACAAAGGACGCTCCGACAGGAGTAACTCCTTAGGATGTCGATTTTTACAAATACGGTAAGAAAATTGGAATCTCTGGACCTTTCCTGTTATATTTTTGGCTTACTCTTTATAAGATGAGGTCAGTATGTTAATAGGATAGCACATCCAGAACACACATCCAAGAGAAATGTTTTCCGAAGTCTTGGACCATTTTTGGGACTGTCACAGACACCGTAGAAGAGAGTCCACGAAATTTCAATAAGTGTAATTAAAACTTGCTGGGGCGAAGTGATCGTCTTCAACCCGAACCTTTTCACTTTAAAATGTTAAAAATCAATAACACTGGGTGTGACTGCAAGATCATCGTCACGCGACGACGAGACAATTTTGTTTTCCGGTGATTGACCCCATTCCATTGTCGTGGGCAGATGGCATTTCAAAGTTCGTGTGTCTTCAGAAAGTTATCTTGCTTTTAACATTTCTGCTCTTTTTACGGATTCACTACCTGTCACGAAAAATAGAAGTGAGGACAAATGTTCGCATGCAGGTGTGCAAATGGAGCGTCCACGCTTGACTGTCACGTGGCCGGCCATACCAGCAGATAATTTTCACATCCCATTTGAATTCACCCAAAATGTATGCATAAAAGCATACTTCCACCACTACCACCACCGCCGCCGCCAATAGTAGTGACCGTAGTAGTGGCCGTAGTAGTAGTAGTAGTAGTAGTAGTAGTAGTAGTAGTAGTAGTAGTAGTAGTAATTGTAATTATTATAGTAGTAGTAATTACTACTTGTTACTTTTCTTTAGTGTTTAATTCCTTCATTTACGTTTCAACAAACTGGTAACAATATTGCCTTCCTCCAATCCCCAAAGTTTCCCCGACTCTTATGAAATTTACTGTTGTTCAACTTTGTGAAGTCGAGGTTAATGCAAAATTTATTTGCTGCATAATTAAAATAATTTTCTGTTTCTATACAAAAATCAAAGACCACAAGCTGGTATACTTCTTGTCGTTGTTGCTTCCAACACAATAGTCCCGTTATTGCTGCACGTACATCTTTTGAACGAATGAAATGAGCCAAATGACTAAACGAAGACAAATAATTTCTACAGCATTATGCTTTCACTCGCGTGAGAAAATAAAACAAATCAAATCTTTACCGATTTATGCCTTACGAACACGAAGCAAGCGAGTTAAGTTGCTTTATCAATACAACTGTTCAAGGTTCCTAAAATCGATTGATACAAGGTAACGGATACGTGAGTCTTGTTTTATTTATTTTATTCAGCTTAACTTCAGAATGTTAAACTGAAACCGAAATCTAAAATGCAATTCATTTATTCAACTTCATTTAAATATATTAATGAAGTAAAATAATTAACACCCCTAAGTGAACCCTTTGTCCCTTAATCACTCGTGTCAGGTTATCTATCGTAATTCCACGGTAAAGTGTAACCAAAATGTGCAACTAATTTTTATTTTGAATATATGTGTGATAATAAACTAGAAACAAAAAGTATAGAGGCAGCGTTGATATCATGGACGTTGACAGCGTCGTTAACAAGCACATTAGTTCAGTTTAATACACCATGTAATAGGGAGCTTATAGTCGCGTATGAACAAACAAGAAACAAATATCAGGCTTATTATCAGATGCTGTGAGAAATAAAAAACGGTTTAAATATAAAGCGAGTTCCGTTGGACATTTCTTGACACATTATAGTTCTACATTTTAGTACTTTGTTAGAGCATCATATATTTTAACGGGCTCAAAAAATCAGGCAGTCTAAATCGGGAATAGTTCAGGTTATAATTAGGAGTATTTCACTACACTATAAAATACAGATCGGGTAATGTCTGTATAATAACGCATTGCTCTTGAGAATTTATCTTTCTTGAATCACTCAAAGAAGTTTCGATTTCTCGTTTAAGTACCTAACAAATTCTCATAAACCATCCATAGTTTACGCAGTAATGTAATTGGAGCGTTCCGCTACCATGCAAACACATGTAACATCTCCAATCTATATGGCAAATTTAAACTTCAATTTTGCAAAATTGTATGTTCAGAGGGAAATTTTAAGGTCTAAATATTACCTTATATTGAGATAAAACCACTGCTAACCCTACGAAATCTCAATATTTCGTCCCCTTAAGTTTTTTTGTTGTAATTTACGTCCTCCAACGTTAAGTCATATCGGACGGTGAATGAATTGGGTGAAATGATGCTCAAAAAAGTTCAGGGTCCATGGAGCTTACAGTTACCCCACATTCGTCTTGAAGGACAAGCGGAAACCCTTATCCAGGTAACTCACCCTGACCGAGATTCCAACTCGGGACCTCTTGAACGTGAGACAGTCATGCTACCATCTACGCTACCGAGGCGGGCGTCCCCTTAAATGTATAATGCTCCCAAAATGGAATTATTTAGCGATTGTGCTTTCGGATGTAACGCAGTTTGTTCGCAATGACCGTGCCAAAACATGCTGGTCACGCCTAACACCGTTATATGCCAACACAGGATGCGGAATGACCATGAAGATGAGTTATCACTGGGTACAACATCGTCACTAAATGTAATAAACGACGTCTTCCTTCAGCAGAATAAATTACTTGGAGCTGGTGTTTCTTCAACCGTATCTTGCGGAGCGAGGATTAGCACTCGGTTCGCACGCCCGAAGAGACAAAAAAATAGCCATGCCTATGGACATTCTCAGGGAATCTGCTTTTCTTTTCAAAACGATTTTCTTTTGAACTTTTAAGGTCAAAACAGTACAAAATGTTATGTATATGTAGCTAGGAAAATCTAGTTAAATTTGTTCATTTCTATCTCTATCTTTCTCTTTTTCTAGGCAACGGGACTTCATAAACAAAATGCTAGTGATCATTTGTGTAACTCACAACATTATATAAAAGCAGCTGTATTACGCAGTGTTGCACAAATATACTCACTTTTAAATCTGAAACGCGACTTCAATGCTCTTTCTGCCCTGCATTCTTTGTTAAAAGTGAAACCTACAATAGACATTTTAAATATAAGTATGTTGAAGATGTAGATGTAAGTTTGTCAGCAAAAACGGCCAAGGTGTTATTGATCGCATATTATGGCCTGTCAATATGGGACACTTAGTAAATGATTTAGGTATTCAATTTTACACCAAATAGTAGTCATTTCCCACTGTAGTGGATATAAAAATTAAACTAGAAGCCATAGAAAGAAATGTAGGGGGAAGTGGTCGTTAAACGGAAAGAAATGAAAATTCAAGTACAGTAGAGTCTCGATTATCCGACCTAAATTGGCCCGGGACAAGATCGGATAACCAAAAATGTCGGATAATACAAAGTTGGAAAATGGAATATAACATGGTAGGTAGGTATTCTGTATTATTACTCGTAACTACTGTCGGTTTTACGGTATTTACTGAATAATCAAACATGTACATGACATATTGAACAAAAGAAGCTACAGATGTTTTAAGAAAAGAAGCTATCAATGAAGTCTACTTGCTAGCTGAATGACGTTTCGTTGCTACGAGATTTCGCCATCGACGAAACTTCAATACCTCGGCTGCACTTGCCTACGGTTGTTGCTCCACGTATCTTAATGCCATCTCTAAAGCACCTAAACCTTCAGCGTGACTCATCTTCTTCTAGTTTTGTTCAATTTCCCGTTCTGCTGCATCTTCATTGTCATTACCATTCACGAAATCAACAATATCAGTCTATGGGTTCAAACTAATCTGCACACCAGCTACTCGCATCTAGACTGGTAGCGTCCTCACTTTTCCATCATGTCCTCGCCACTGTCTATTTCCTCTATCAGGGACAAAAGGAGTTGTCGGTATTTTCTTTTCAGTATTTCCTCCAAGGAAATTTCCACTTTGTTCCTTTTACTTGTCATATTGTACTCACAGGAAATCATTCGCACTCACATCCTGCTGACCAAGAACTGGTGAGAGTATGGCGGATAATACGGAATGTCAGTTTACCGAAGGTCGGATAACCGAGACTAAATATACTGAAGTATGCCAACAAGGAATCAGATTTATGTAAGCGAACCATAAAATAGAGAATCCATAAAATATAAATGATATATTAATGCAAAGAGCAAAAGGGACGTTGAATGGGGGGGATGTGGTAGGAGGGGAGGATGAAATGATAGTGAATACAAAATAGGGAAGTTGGTGTTGAAACCATGAAGAGAGGTAGGAAATAACGTAATAAAGCAAGAATATTTAAATAGTAGAAATGTATATAACGCATTGCTAGAAAGTAAGAAACATGAGTGAAGTAAATGGAACGTTAAACCTGATAAGAATTTTGAATGAATACAATGTTACGAAGGAATGGAAAACGCTCAAATCAGTCTGTAACAAGCATGTTAGAAAACTGAATGTTAAACCAGAAGAATGGTTGGGATATTTTAAAATGTTAATTGTGGAGGGCGTGTTTTTAACACAAAGCGAAGGCGGACTGTGCAATGAGTGTCTTAGAAATATAAGAGAGTGAAATAAGAGATGAAGTTGTCAAACAGGTTAAATTGACGAACAAAGAAATAAAGTAACAGGTATAGATGGAATCACACCAGAATTTATAAAGGAATAGTGAAGTTATGTTAATACAATTACATTACTTAATAGTATGTTGCATTCTATTAAAGAGAATGGATATATACTGAAGCAATGGTCGAAAGCAATAATCCAGACAATCTCAATAATTACAGAGGTATTGCACTATTATCAAACATAGGAAAATAATTACAGAAACTTTATCTCGAAGATTGCAGAAACGAATAGAGGAGTACAGTATTTTAACCTAGTTTCAAATGGGGTTTCGCACGGGGAGAAGAATTGTGGATAATTTATTCATAATAAAAACATTAATGTACAAACATTTCAAGGAAAAAAGAGGGAAGCTGTTCATAGCATTCGTAGACCTTCAGAAAGTGTATGACAGAATAGACCTAAATTTGTTATGGTAAAAACCTTTAAGTAAGGTGAACTTATCGTATGCGGAACATGCTTAAAGCTAATACACGGATAATAAGAGCAGAGCCAGGATGTAAATAAAGTTCAGTGTTATCCAATCTGTTTACTGATGACATTCTAACTGAAATAGGGAAAAATGGATTTTTTTTTTTTTTTTTTTTTTTTTTTTTTTGCCAGCACATCTTAAATATAACAATTCGGTAATACTTGCGGATGAATTAGTAGTAGGATCAATTACGATAGGCTCAAAACAATGCCGCAAATAGATAAATACTGTAGTGAATGGAACTTGAAGGTAAATTAGGATAAGACTCAAATATTACTATTTAAAAAAGCGAAACAGTTGAGTTAATTTTTTTAGAAAAAAGAGAGAGAAAGGAAACCAAGAGATTGCATATAAAAGAGTTAAAATGGGGATAAACAGAAGAAGTTGATTTTTGCAAAGGTGAAAGGAGCATTGAGAGCAGTTAGAGGATACTGTAAATACAGATTACGGGATATCAATGTCGATGGTTGGAAAAAATACACAACAAAAACAGTATTTGTGAGTTAAGTTTGGGTTCTGGAGGGTGGATGGGAAGTCCTAGATGCATACACAATGTTCTGTAGATAAGCTTTAGGATTACCAAGCGCCTTAGCAAAGGAATTTGCCCAAATGAAAATGGGTAAAGTAGGGAGGGAAGATAGGATCATGGAAAAAGCACTCAAGTTTCGGTTTTAAACCGTAAATTCAGATGAAAAGAATCTACCAACAGAATGTATAGAATATCAAGGAAACAAATTAAAATGATGCTGTAGTATACAATATAACCTGGAAAAGTAATGGCCTGGGAGAAATTTGGAGTATGAGGGAAAACAATGTTAAGGGTTTTTGGAAAGGGAGATTTGAATACATGAAAATATAAGCACTACTTGCTGAAATAGTTGGAGAAAGGTCGTGCATTACAATAACAGGTATATGGGGATGAGAATAATGTATTGACAAACAAACAATAAAGAAATACGAGAGGGATATAATATTTGAGACAAATATTACTATATTTCATTTTAAAGTGAAATGCTTTCTTTTGGATTCCATATTATTTAAAACTGTGAACACAGGAAAGAATCATCTGAACAAGTTAGACAAACGTTCGTAGGACATAAGTTGTTAACAGAATCTTTACTCGAATTGTTGGAACGAAAAGGAAAACATTGAATTTCGTTGGAAAAAAGATTGATACTTTAACATACCACGTTTTGAAAACGAACTAGAAGTATAAAATAGTATCTCCTAGACTCATACGGACTGACTCATTTGTGTCGCAAATTTTTAATACCTGTGAAATTAACTGTAAGATCTAAAAGGAAAACGGGGGGGGGGGGGGGGGACACAATAGGTTGATGCATGGAAATTACATTGAGTACGTGTGAGTTTTCTCGTCAGCTATATCCTACATTCCTAACCATTGCATGCGCCCCATGTTTTAAATTTTAGAAGTGTTTTCAGAGCTATTAAAATTTCATAAACATAAACTAATAGGACTACTTACAGGACTACAGGATAAACTGCATGAAGTTATCTTTATGGGGTTAAGAAAATTTATTTCATACTTTTTAGTCTGTTGTAAAAGCGTGGTGTATTTAACACTTCTTATCTGAATAACTAAAGCTAAAGATCTTGTCTGATTTTCATCCAAATCTGAGCTGTAATTACTACATACGGCACCGCAGGCGGTGACACTGATGATATATGAGATGAAGATGGAGCACCGGTGGAATGAGATGGCGGGGGAAACCGGAGGTCCCGGAGAAAACCCGCCCCAGCGCCGTGTTGTCCATCACAAATCTCACTTTGCGGTCGCCTGGGATCGAACCCGGGCCGCCTTGGTGAGAGCCAAGCGGCCTAACCACTGAGCCACGGCGCGGCCTGCATCTATTTGATATTATTCGAGATAAACATTTGCTAATTTTCTTGATGGTGCAAGAAGAATTCAATGGCTTCAAGAGCGAGACAGATCTTGAAAGAGTTGTTCTTCGTTCTTTTTGCACAACAAATGAATAACGCATCACTTTGAGAAAGGTATAAGTATTTGAAAACTCAAATATATAACAAGAAAATCTCGCAAATGGTTCAATCCACAGAACAAGAAGTATTTGACATAAATTGTGTATTTAAATGAGGTATTCACGACAACCACATTTTTGGTAGTAAGATTTTGTCCATATTTTACGGTTTAGTCATACAGAATGAGGATCACTTCTGAGAGTATTTCTAGAGAATTCAAGAAGTGCATTTAATTTACCATAAAGGTAGTACAAATATATTCTGCCAAAATCCTTAGAATCATTATGAGATCAAAAGTTTTCAAAGGCATTCTATGTAAATTGTAATCTGGGGTGCGAAGATTTTCCTGTGTCGCATTGCTTGGAAGGTGACCTTTTTTTTTTTTTTTTTTTTTTTTTTTTTTTTTTTTTTTTTTTTTTTTTTTTTTTTAAGTAATGCTGTTTACAAACATATACACGAATGCACCAGGAACCTTTTCCCTAAAAGTGAATTTTTTTTTAAATTAAGAGAACGATAAAAACTATTTTTCAGTAAAATCTCGGTATTGAACTTTTGAGTGGAATGCAACAACTTCTCTGCTTATGTACGTGGCACAGAATGTATCTCTAGTTCGGGCTATTCAGTTGCGCGATATGAGCTTGGTTTCCAATTCAGTAATGCCATCAAAGGATGTAATTCCCCTATTTTGTATTCTGGCACAACGTGTAGAAAACAAGGACTTTTAATTCGGAAAGGTAAAGCAGTAATAATCATCATGCTTTTTGGTAGTGGCTTCAAAAACTTCCCATCCCTCATAACGGTATATATGAAGAGAAACTTGAACCCTTCAATTAAGACTATAATTTGCAGGTTTGTGTCATGATGGAGTAATTGCTTCTAATGGTTGTACGTAAATCATAATGAAGCTTCCAAACTTGTGAAACAAGGCTTGGTGACTTAAGAGCTTAGCGTATTAAAAATTATAAGTAGGTACTATATTTTGGAGCAAATGGCGTGAAAGCAACAATACCCTCTTTAGAATAATATTTATGCTTTTTATTATATTAACTATCAAACTTGATATTTTGTATACGTCAAATTAAATGTTAATCTACATGTTATATTATGATAAAAGTTCTAACCCTTTCTTTTTCTTTTAGTTCCAAAGATGTAATATTAGAAAGAAGTCAAAAAATATAAATGTTTCACTTAACCTTAAGCTTTGGGAAAAACACTAGTACGTAACAAAAGCATTATGCCTATAACATTTTCTAAGCAAGTTGTGTTAATCATGACATTTTGACAGGATGTACATTTAAGGGGTTATACTAATTTCTACTGGTCTACGCATTAAAACATTGTTCTTTCGCCCAGATCCATGCACGCGAATCTCGTTCAGAATGAGCTGCCTGAATAGCATTCTTCTCGGCTATAGCTCTTAGCTGTATGAACCCAGGTTCATCTGGGCAGCATTTCACTTATTTCGTCCATTTCCCATCCGATATCTTTCCTGGTTAAAAGACATCAAAAGGAAAGGAAAGAGAAAAAAATATTTTGCCATGTAAAATGTACAATCATAAAAGATACAAGCTCCCATACTTAGATATAATGTAATACTGTGTGTGTCTGTGTGTGTATGTGTGTGTGTGTGTGTGTGTGTGTGTGTGTGTGTGTGTGTGTGTGTGTGTGTGTGTGTGTGTGTGTGTGTGTGTGTGTGTGTATTTAATTTTTACCAATGGTGCACAAAAAGCAGATCGTTTTGAAAATCTGAAGTGGAGGAATGATTTGCGCACCAAGAAATAATTCCGATCACTTAAATAGCAATTCCGATGGCTAACATTAAAATGTATAACAGTTTTTCGAATGCTGCGGAAGGATAGATTTTTCTAAACGCAAGCTATCAGACAAAACATTGAAAGACAAATTTTGACAAAATAAAAAAAAAATATATAGAAATAATTTACACGTAAACGGAGTTGGGAGTGGGGAATTCCTGTTGCATTGCCGGAAGTTAGGGAATTATGCTATTATTAATTGAATTTATTGCGAAACACTTCTGTTGGGATCATACGAGAACCATGTTGGATTTAACCTATAACTTATTCTAAGGGAATTATCATGATAATTGTCAATTATCATTTGTATACAAGTTACATGAAAGCATGCTTTCCCCCCCCCTCGCCTCCTAGAAGAATAACGTCACCAACTTGACAACTCAATAGCACAGTAACGTAACAGAATGTCCAATAGTTAAGAGCATTTATCACTTACTCTCTCAACACTACTGTGTAACTTTAGTTGTTTCGCATACTAGTCGTACACCGTCAGTTGTAAGAGAAATGATCACTATGTTTCTATATTAGTGAGTTCACGTAAAAGTGTGTCTACGATAGCATTCAAGCGTAAATTTTGGCGTAAGTTTAACTTGAACCTTTAACAAGGAAGAGCATTTACCGCTGGAATAAACAATTTGATGAAACGGCTCTCTATGTAAAGGTAAAGGCACAGCCCCATCCGTGTATCGGAGTAGAGCGCTACCGCAAACACTTGCCTGGCGTGTATTAAGCGTGTATTAAGCCGCAGAATTCTGCAACTGGTACATCGCGCAAACTGTATAATTCTGAAACATGGAAAATGAATTGTTTCTTTTTCAATATGAAATAAGAATCTTTATTTAAGAACGCTCTTTAACTGCTATGGCTCTCAGCGTCCCATTCTATATTGGGCATGAAAGATTGTTTTATATTACTCAGAGGCCTCTACCAGGGTTGTTGGCTTTCTACGTGCCATAAGTATACTATACGAGACCACCGACTTTACTTCCATTCCAAAGGAAGGCACACTAAGAAATTTTACGCACGAAGAGGTACATATTCGTCCTCTGGGTTTGAACTTGCAAACTCGGGAATCAAAGAATAACGTGTTACCCCTACGCTACGGAGGACGTGTAATTTTTAGTAATGAAGCTAGTTTCATCCGAATGAGAAAGTCAACAGGCCCCAGTTCGCATTCATGGGCCACAAGGTCCAACACTGTAACATGCCCACGACAACCCCAAAGCTGTGTTTTGCACCATATCGCCGACAAAGGTTTATGGATCTTTCTTAATCGCCGAAAAGACAGTTGCTGAAGATACACTCCTTAGCATGCTGCAAAATTGGTTTGTTCAACTAATGAATGCAGATTTAGAAGATTACATATTCCAAAGGGAAGAAGTTCCATCCCAATGGCATCGGGATGTTAAAAGTTTCTGAATGTATCCCGTAACGATGGGCAGGCCGCATAGGGAAGGAAGACTTGGCACTTGAGCTCGGCCACCGAGGTACCCTGATCCCACACCCTGCGATTTCTTCCTGGGTGGTTCGTCAAAAATACAGCTTACGTATCACCTCTTCCTCCGAATTTGAAAGACCTAAGAAACCGCTATCACAGTTAGGGGCGAACTCAGTGATAAGACATTCGGTTTCGGTAAACTGGGCCCCTTTTGAACATTAAAAGGTAAATTGAGTCCCTCGACCCGTAATTGTGACACAATTTCACCTCCCACTTTGTGCAGACTTGGGACTGCGCAACCATTTAGCACGTTAGCGTGGTTAAACATTTTGTCAAGTTAACATCGTTCGTATGAGCAACTTGCAATAAGTTAACATTTAAAAAGAACACCTTTCACAAAGTCAAATCTCAGTATGTCCTTATTAATAAACTTTATCTTCTCCCTCAAAAATGTTTCTTTCTCCAGTGTTTTGTTTTTCTTTTTTACTGTACTGCGTAACTGAACATACTTAGCTGACTGATTGCTGGTCAAAACGTCAACGAAGTTGTAAATGTTTGGGTGTGAAGTGTAAAACAAGCCATTTAATTTCGCATGGAAAGATTCGCAGGTATGATTTGTGCGATTTATGGTAGCTGTGAAATCAGCCCAAATAGCTGGGGCAAATATAGCGAACTCAAATTACCGCATGGATTTAAAAGCTTGGTACTCAACTTACCCCTTAAAGAATCGTAAACAATTACGGACTCAATTTAGGTATCCCCGATATTTATCACCGAGTGTGGGATGATTTCAGATACAGCCTAAATATCTGTGCAGCCTCAGGGAGGGGGGAGGCATATTGAAGATGTTTAAACCTCCCTGTATGTATAATCAAATGTAAATGTTGAAATACAACAGTTCAGGAAATATAGCTCACTGAAAATATGTCAATCTTTTTAAATCATCCTGCACTACGTTGCAGAGGGAATTAAAATTTCGAAGTAATAGGTAGCGCATGAAGAGTTAAGAGACACGGAACTCAATCGTATACGGTGTGTTACTGGAATTAAATGAAATACATTGAATTATTTAACGAAAGTTAAAAGCAAATTCCAGAAATCAAACTTCGTTACACTCATTATTGCTTTCTGGCTAACACGCCTTAAAGTATAAAAACAATTCTATTCTTAATAATTACGCAATTTTTTTTCGTAAAAGAAAACGGTTGCTATTAAAATACTAAGTCTGGGGTTTATCTAACATTTACTCTTTGCATACTGATGTTCAAACAGGCGCGCAAGCGCGAGCGGACGTATCTCTTCCTAAAACGCTTCCTTTTCTTCAGGAGGCTTTAGACACTTAAGGCCAAATATCAACATTGTATTTCTTGTGAAATGTAATATTTTCTCTGCCTAATACATAGTGTAGAGAAAGTAAAAACGGAAAAATAGAGCAGTCCCTTCCCACAAATTTGATAACGTTTAATGTATGTCTATGGCATATCTGATATTACTAAGTACAGCGAACTTAGATCATTTCAATTTTACTAGGCCATACTGTCTTCGATCAGTAATGGGATAGAACTAATCATGAACGTATAGTGGTACCATTTAGTCTGAATACTCTGCCTATTAGCCTAGCAGCTGAAGTTTTGTTGTAGTCCACCAATAATTTCGGTTCCACATGTAAAATATTCCTGAAGAATTGTTCTAAGAACTTGAATACTTCAATCATTCCGCTGATTTCATTTGATATAGACAGCGAACTTACTTTTATATGTGCATATCCATTTGTGCTATCCTTGACAGAAAACCACCATATTATATTCCAGAATTTCGTAGGGCCCTTCAAAACCACGAATACTGCAACTTAGTATTTCTGCATTACTAGCATAACAGCGTATGTTCTCCAAAAGACCTAAACCTTGTTCACATTGTGACATTATGGTTTCTTAGGATTAAAAGTCTTGTTTGCAGAAATTTAAAACTTTATTGCAGAACCCTTGCAGCAGTAAAAAGACGTGACACACGCCTCGTTGATTCGCCGCTGCGGTACAGTTCAAACGCACAATTACAACATAGCTGCACGACTCAACTGTCTGCTTGTCACACTTTGCCGCAATTTATACCTTCCAGTTATTGTTCTAGAATGCAGTACATCTCCCGAGAAAAATCGCGGCGGCAAGAGAAAGACGGAACTATCCAGACTTCTCTTTGTCTCTGTTACTCTCTCAGTCTCGGCAAGCGTCCAGCGCTGCTCGCCACTTCTGTCTCTTTCTTTCCTGCCCACGCGTACAGTTCTGGTTTTGCGGCGGTTCCAATCCAGCAATGCGATCGGAGACAATATATTGAAACTCGTGGAATTTTTCTCAGAAAAATTAGATGTCCAACAGATTTCTGAAAGCTCATTCTTATCAGAGGAACAGGGTAGTTAATGTAGATAGTAGACATATTTATGACATCATCAGCTGATATATGCTATCGTTCCACCTTTCCCCGAACAGAATATCCCTCAAACTTATCGTTACAGGTCCATATTAGATTTAAATAGCTTGCTCAAACTACCAAAGAAACTAATTCCAGTTTCGATGGTTTAAGGTTCAGAATGAGTAACGTCATATATTTCCTTGTCCTGGAGAATAAAAGAGCATACGACATAATTTTCTGACCTCTTTTTATCCATTTAATACAGAAACAGCATGCCAAAAAGCAGCTAATACTTCCCACTCAAAGCTTGATGTGGTAGCCATACAGCAGAAATTAATTGTTGGGATGACCCGCGGCTGCAATCAATGCGAGTATTCTACATGAAGTTTACTTATCACACACAAAAAACGTACACATAGCACGCTTGCACGCGACATGACACGTCTATTATTATTATTATTATTATTATTATTATTATTATTATTATTATTATTATTATTATTATTATTATTATTATTATTATTATTATTATTATTATTATCATCATCATCAATGTCCCAGGTACAAACTTGTAGTAGTTTTTTTTTTTTTTTTAATTTTACGTCCTCCAACATTAAGTCATATCGAACGATGAATGAAATGATGCTCAAATGAGTCCGAGGTCCATGAAGCTTAGAGTTACCCGACATTCATCTTTCAGGATAAGGGAAAACCTCGGCAAAAACCTTATCCAGGTAACTCACCCTGACCCAGATTCGAACTCGGGACCTCTTGAACGTGAGGCAGACACGCTATCATCTACGCTACCGAGGCGGGCAAACTTGTAGTATTTCAGTACGTGGTTTGAAGTGTTTGATGCGTTCAAGATGGTTCGTTATCTGTCCACAGATAGTTACTTAGTTCATCATCTCGCATCAGAAACAGGATTTTTCGTTTACCTTAGACGTTACAGCTCTCTACAAACAATAGGACGGAAGGTTTGAACTGAAGAACACTATCACTTACCATTCGGCCCCTAGCACGGCAGGCAGGTGCCCTAGCGAATGAGCTTACGGGACCAGCCATCACATTAAATTTGTGAAATAATAACCCACATATGAATATAAAATGCTTAAAACAAGTAGAAATTAAATTTAGCGAATGCTCCTTAAATGCATTTTGAATCTGTTTTATAATAGCGTTGTTTGTAAGAAAGTAGAAAAATAAAGAGTTTTTAAATTAATTGTAATCAAGTTTAAATTAATTTACTGGTCTCTCTACGGAATTCGGCAAATTTTGGTTGACTTAAATCCGAGTTCTGAGCCTGGCCGGAACCCACACTGACTTCTGTTGCAAATACAGAATGTCCATAAATCATTTTTAAAGTGCATATCTCTTCATTTATGAGTTATACTCTTGTTCTCTATTGTAAATATAATTTTATTTGTGCCTTATTATCCTAATATTCCTGTTTCAATTAATTGAAGTCCGTTTCTTACTAGACTATGTCGAGGGGTCGTAACGTCTCACCTCACTGGGACATTTCCAGATCTGCTATGACTAACCTAATTTTGTTACCAGTCTATTTTCTAGCACCAGATTTTTGTGGTTCGCACGTGGAAATTTTATGATTTATAAAGTTTTCAAATCAAAAAATTAGTTAACGAAATCAATACAATTTTTCAGCAGGATTCACTCCTTTTCTTCTGTGTTCTACAACGCTCTTCTGATTCTATTTTAAGGAAAATATACAATCATCTAAATACTAAACCGAAATTGTTGATCTTACGTAACACATTGTCTTTAGAATGTCTAATTTTCATTATTAATGGAATGCTCAATACAATGAAAAGTTCCTAGTAAAAATTGCACCCTAGCAACAAAATATACCACGAAAAAAAAGCGAGAAAACATTTCAAAAAACAAATGAATTAAGCTAAATGACCTAATATCTCACTAAAGGTGACAAATTCTGAAATCTTAAGTTTTTACTTACTCAAAAACAAATGCAACTTTCTGAAAAATTTTAGTGCATTTTTGCCAGAAAGTTTCTCAACGTGATAGGTCTTATTAGTTAGCTTTCTATGGCTGAAGGAACCCAAATTTGCCAAACCACTGTAATTCATATTCTGAAACAATGTCATTTTAACACTCGTTTCTGGGGTACAAAAATAATAAAAGCATAGATTATTGGAGTGAATTTGTTATAGTGATACTGATGTGACAGAACATAATCATTTGCATAGCTGTTGCATCAAGTTACCATAGGAACTGAAGTATCTCTACGTATATTTGGTTTGTGGCACAACGGACATTTTTGCAATAGATGCTTTGCTCGATTTATCTGGAAACAAATTATGTCGTGAGTGGAGCGTAGTAAAGCGCTTTCAAATGTAATTTCTACAAACTTTCAGTAACTTTAAATGAATACAAGTACAAACTTTAGCATCAAGTATCTTTAAAAAATCCCAAGATGGGCTTGGCCATCTCCATGCAACAACTCTTTTCAAGTATGTAGGTCTGTAGCGCTATCTTTTGTCTCCTTATGGTACGTACATACTCAAATATATCCCATGACACTAAGATAGCGTCAGGAGAGAGAATTTGGAGACATCGTTTTGAGTGATTTTATTTTGGTTTTACATTTCCGTAACATATAAAGATAATTAGTGGACTGAAGCTCTCTTTGCTTCACTTCTAAATGGCCAGAGTAGAGGTTTATAGAAGGCCATTTCTATGGTAGCTATGTATCTCCGCTGATACAATGTTATTTCTCTCCATATGGGAGAGCGGGTGTGGCCTATGTGTGGGCGGGTGGGTGTCAAGTTTATTGTAAATAATATTTTTAATTTTGGGTAAATATGCAAGTTCTTAAAGTTGAATAACTTCAGCAAAACCTTCTACTTCGTTTTGTTTTAATAGAACATTATCAAAATGGAACTTCGAATAAAAACGGCCTGTTTTTAACTTAATACCCTGACATGTCCTAAAATGGAGGAAATACTATCAGTAAAGTAATTCATATCTTAAGTGCAAATGGCTTAGATACATAATTATTTCCTGATCCCCTCTATGGTACATAGACATACAAGAGAAGATTTGCCTGTAAGTCGCGAATATTCATCAGCAGCGTAAAACTACCCATAGTTTTTGTTACACTATTATCGCTTATTGGTAACATGGTGTAAGAAATCGTAAACAATTAAAACTACACAACATGAAAAACGAAATTTGTTTCAATCCTTTGCGTAACAACGCGGTGCAGCACCGCTTCGGTAACACTGATTTAAATAGCACGAGGCATCTTTACGCATGATTCAGCTTGTCGCGTCAGACACGGATATGATGAAACGGTAACGAGGACACTGGCAGATTGCTGTGCAACACGGACCACACGTGAGCGAAAATTCTGTATTACAATAAACTTATCCTAATGTTTCAATTTATACAAATCCTTTCCTCTCCCGGTATCCGGTATTTAATATTTCGGTACCTTCACTATTGAGTTTCAATTTATTGTGCTTTATCCCGTTATTTTTAGAATACGCCAAATTTTAATACTCTTAATTTATATTACTTAAAACAATTTGTTTACCTTTTAGAACGTTTATAACTTTAGTCATCTCACCAAATTAATAATTGTTCAATAAATTAATTAAAATATAAACTATTTAAATTTTTATTATTTACATACATTCATTAAAGATTTTTCAAAATAATTATGCAATTAATTTTAATTATATTTTTGTTCCATTTATATTCTGCCTTTAACTGCAATGGTCATATTGCCTTTGGAATACACCGCCTGTAGGCAATGGTGTTACTCGTATACGCACACTTAGTTTTCTTCGAGTCTTGTGCGTTTGGCTCACATTCATATTCGGACTTAACAGACTCGGGAGAGCGTATGTAATAATCTTGTAATAATCCCCAACCAGCGACTGAGCCACAGGCTTTTATTTATAACGTTATAAATTATCGTTATTTGTAATAAACGCAATATGCTTTTATTGCTAATGCGATATGATTTATGAACTTATATAAGCGTTCATAGGTTTTTCGTTGTAATACTTGGAAACTTCACACCGTTTATAACTGCTATTTATAATTAACTTGTTGCTATCGGCAAGCCAGATACTAATAATATTGCAACATGTGTATTTCTTCTTCTGTTGCATTTTTGAAAGTCGCTGAACTTAAAAAAAATCTGACTTACCGTTTCTGGGTTACGTTATTCACAAATAGATTGCCACCCCCCTCCGAAACACACAAATAAAAAAAGTGTAGTGTTTATCGCCCGCTTTTACTACATAGGGCACCGCAGGTGGCGATACAGATGACACACGAGATGAAGATCGAACATCGGTGGAATGAGTTGGCGGGAAAACCGGCGATCCCGGATAAAACCCGGCGAGTTGTCCACCGAAAATTTCAGTTTGCGGTCGTCTGGAATGGAAACCCGACAGTCTAACTACTCAGTCACGGCGTGGCCGTAAAACAAAAACACGTTCTAAAAATGCCTCTTCCAATTCAGAGTTTCAAAAGGTGCATTTCCCGCGTAATCTCGCTATCAAATCTTTTGGTGAAATAAGTAAATGCATGTACTGACTGTAAAGTACATAGTAGAGACAAAAATATGACGATAATTACATACCGATATCGCCAAAGCAAGCCAATGAATGGCAGCGGACAATCAGGCAGAGATAGATACTTTAAGGAAACGATGTTTAAAGGTGTTGGTAGATGAAGCGAAATAAACGGGAGTTTCCAGACACAAAAACATGCTATTTTCAAATATTTATGTTACAGATAAGAAACTATTATGAAAGCAACAGGAAAAAAATCAATCTCAGTCTCTGTTGATCAGCCCTCGTATTATAAAGGTACACAAAATTTACAGAGCTGAATGCTGAAGCCGATTATAACAAAGAAATCGACTACTGCAAATTTCACTAGAGCTGACCGGTTCCCTCTTAGTTGGTTTCCCCAGCCGCTTTCTGTGTGTACCTATTATAATATCCTCTTGTGACATTGAAGTTCCGACCTTTGGGGGATACTTTTATCTAAAACATAGTGACTTATGTAAAGCCATGTCCCGGGTTTTCTCTTTGGTTAATGACGTTGGAAGAATCAAAATGATGTCCGATAGACTTACACGTCTTGTTTTCCTGCATATTATACTTCCTTAATTAACACACAAAAACCATGTTCATCTACTGAAATACGCCTACACTGCGTCTCTAGCGTGATGAAACCAATTTTCCTTAAGCTTGTTCTTCTGCCATGCAGAACACAGTAATTTACCGTGGCCATTTTAAAAATAATTACGTATCACAATACCTGATATAAAGTACAAGAAATATACGAAAATGTTATTGGCAGTCAGTATATTTAGTTTCTTATTCATCAGCACAATGACAAATTTAGGGAATGCTGAGCCCGTAATTCTAAAATTCTTTAATATTTATCTAAACATAATTTGACACTAATACTATACAGCAGTGCACACAAAGATTTCAAGCCTCTAATTGAAACAAAATCATACATACATACACATACATACACATACATCAGCATTTACTTAAACAACAAGAAACTCAGACAAACGGAGGAAATGAAATACCTAGGCATCTACTTTGACAGCAACTTCAACTTCAATGCGCACATAGCCCATACTGCAGAAAAATCCATTAACCCATCAATATGTTATCACGGACAGCCAAACTACAATGGGGATTAGGATACAGATCTCCAAGAACGATCTATGAAGGAGCCAAAGTTCCAGCGATGACATATGGCTCACCAGTGTGGATAGAAGCCATAAAGAAATACAAGAACATTAAGTACAGAAGAGTGCAGAGACTAATTAATATAAAAATTGCTAAAGCATTCCGTACAGTATCATATGAGGCTTCATGTGTAATAGCTGGTACACAACCTCTACAAGTAACCATAGAGGGAAAGGTAAGGACTTATCTGACAACAAGAGCTCACAATGAGGAATACGACGCACCAGTAGAAATGCGACACTGGAGACACCCGGCACAAAATTCTTCAATATATGAGACAGACAATAACAGGACATACGCATTTGAAATATACACAGACGGCAGCAAAATGGGAGACAAAGTTGGCGCAGCGGCAGTAATATTTATAAACGGCATGTTGACCCATAAGTTAAAGTTCAAGCTGCATGCTCGATGCTCAAATAACCAGGCAGAGCAACTTGCAATTCTTGAGGCGCTGAAGAAACTAAATGAGCTAGAAAATGAAGGGTACGCTGATAAACGAGTTGCATTGTTCACTGATAGCAGGATAACACTGGATCTCTTTAAAAACAACTCGAAACACAATTACCTGACTGAGGCAATCAAAGCTAAAATCCTCGACCTGAGAACATCAGACTGGATGCTGCATTTTGGATGGGTGAAAGCACACTCGGGCATATATGGCAATGAAATAGTAGACAGCCTAGCAAAAGAGGCTGCTGGGGAAGATCGTGAAATACAATATAATAAAACACCTAAAGAAGTCCTGATAAGTATAGAGACAGACACTGGACTGAACGCATGGCAACTACAATGGACAGCATCAAGGAAAGGAGCCATCACCAAAGAATTCTTCCCATCCGTGAGAAATAACCTAAAACAAGAACTGCGCATATGCCAGAGTTTACAGCAATTGTCACAGGACACGGAAAGCTCCGTTCATACCGCCATCGGTATGATACCCCAGTAGGCAAATGTCAAGAAGAGGAACAAACAGTAGACCACATAATATTCCGATGTCCAATCATAAACAAAGAACCGATATGATCAGGAAAATAAAAAGCAGACAATGCGTGTGTCCCATTACCAAAGAGGACCTTATTAACACACATCTAGCATGTTTCGTTAAATTTGTTAAATCAATAAACTTCACAGATATATAGTAGGCAAATGAAGCATAAAAATTCAATAAAACTGCTAATTAATTGCAACTATTTTAATAAGAATATTGTAAAATATTGTAGGAAACATTTCAATACAAATACAAGATATGCAAAATCACTGTAAAATTATTGTAAAAGTTGTAAATAATGTAAATAAAATAAGGCATGTAGTATTCCTAAGGAATGGGGCATGCCAGGTAAAAAAATGCATGCATGCATACATACATACATACATACGATGCTTCACTGACAATCTCTGTGCATTTTATTGGTTTTGAGCCTAGAATAAATCGCTCCAAAGGGGACATTAATTAATCGGTATAAAAAGGTTCATACTAAACTCGCATTTATTTTTTTAACTCAACTGTTTACATTAAAGAACTTCCAACTGTGAACATCTTGAAAAGCTGTGAACAGTAAATTATAACATGATTTTTTTCCATCGCTCACTTCTATATATGTCCTGAACCTCCCCTCAAAGACATACATCCATCCATCCACCCACCCACGCGCGCGCGCGCACACACACACACACACACACACACACACACACACACACACACACAATTAGACACAGAAAATGCATATTGAAAAATGTCTAAAGAGAAATAAAAAATAGCGAGAGAAATTAAGAGTTTAATATAGAGCAAGCTGGTATTCGCGATAATAAAAATCATAAAATGGCAAATAAATGGCCCCTGAGCATTCGTTCAAAATGAACTGTGAACATAAAATGTTTGTAACCGAGTACAACGATTCGGTAGCACAACAAATGATTTGTATTTATGTCTATTATTGCAATGTTGCAAATTGTTGTAGCATAGAGAGAAACTTACATTGTTGTCGGTAATTAAAACTTTGAGTTATGTTATTTAACAAAACACTTCAAAATTCAACATAAATATCTAAAATTTATCTGTAAGTCATCAATGAACTAAATAATGCATTACAATTATTAGTACTGAACAACCAAACGTTGAAGCAGAACGATAAATTAGCATATATAGGTTATAGATTAGAGCAATCAAATAAAAGGTGATATCCTAACCAGACTACCCTACTTAAACAATTAAAGCGACAGGCAAACATCTCAAATGAATAAAGAACTTCAAATGCCAAGCACTTCAACTCTTATTGGAGAAAGGAACCTTTCAAACTGTGATATGGAAATGTATCCATGGAGTCCCTTCTATTACAAGGAGACCAACTACAGAATTTTAAATGGACCAATCCCAATAAATTAAGTTATATATAATGTATTTTTCTCTAAATGAATTGTTGAGTAGTTATATGCTGTTTTACTTAGTATATATTGTATATTCTATCCTAGAATGATCCTGTTGTCAATGAGGAGCGGAGTTTAGGCGCCACGTGTTGAAGTACGCTATAGCCGCGTTAACTTCTATTAAATAAATCGAAGAAGATTAAATCGATGTGTGCATAAGCATAAACTTTTCAATCATCGAAATACTGCGCGATCATTAGCTTCTCACCCCTTATTCAGTTGTCGTATGTTAATATTTTAATTTATCTTAACTGTACTCTCATTTAATAAAATACATCTATAGAGTTCTGCCTGCCTTTTAACAGCAATGCTCATCTCCTTGCTCATTCAATCCTTTATTTTCTTCGGTCCAAAGTATTAAAAATCTGTCCCTTATCAATTGATATATTGAAATATTATTACAATTTTGCACCCTGAACCTTATAAAATGAAAACTGTGTGCTTCCAATATTTTACAAGGCGTTGTCACTAAGGAGTTATTTCGTCTGTTTTATTAGACGCACTTTAGTTACAATCCGGTTTTGATCAATACAAGCATTCTGACTCGTACGTGGGCACACTTTTGTACATCACTTCATGCTATCTGTCTTCCCCCAATTATAAAGGATCACCTCACCCACACTCTGTTGAGCGAATGAAAACACCTCAGGACCATTGGTAAAATTGAAACTTTATTATACTGGTCGCTAAACTAGAATGTGATTGACGTATAGTATTATAAATAAATAATGATGATACCATTGCAGTTGCAATTGAATCACCTTCGTACGCGTAATCCTATCGCGCTCTCCACGTGGCAGCAATAAGCGGCAACGTCGCCTCTCTTTCCATACCAAACGTCAGTCACTTCCTAGATTGGCGACCAGTGTAGTCTTAGATTCTTACAGAATTTTGACTGTCAGTAGAGGTTCTAAATATATTCAATTAATATACATATTCAATGCTCTAATCCTATAAAATACACTATAGTTAAATAATTACTTAAACTTCTTTAAGGTTATAGACATTGGAATATAAGGATTTTTTGGTTTACTGTTTACCATTAGTGAGCAAAATCACACGATATGCTTACACAGAATATAATGCTAATATGTTAGTTTGAATAAATGTTTCTTTACAAGATTTTCTTGATCTGAGATTATATGTCATTCTTATACACCTTTTTTGCCGAACACATCTTTTCACATGTACTTCAACAGCGACACCTCTATACCAAAATGTTCAGCGTGTTTTGTTTTCCACTTCAAGAACATGTTGCGCAAAATACAGCTTCCCTCAAATATTGTTTTCACCTCCTCCTGTGCCTTCCGTCAGTTTTGAGGTTCTGTACTTATAACATATGGTAAGCAGAAGTATTGCATTCAACTCAAACGTTCGGCTGAAATTTCACTACAAATTCAGGCCTTGAAATGTCCTGAATAATACAAAGAAAAGCCTTAATCCAACAGGCATTTTTAAACATGGATTCTCTCGCTGCATTTCCTCTCTCTCTCTCTCTCTCTCTCTCTCTCTCTCTCTCTCTCTCTCTCTCTCTCTCTCTCTCTCTCTCTCTCTCTCTCTCTCTCTCTCTCTCTCTCTCTCTCTCTCTGTGTGTGTGTCACAGTTCAGAACTAAAGGCCCGTTTAAATACCAAACGTGGTATTTGAGTTCAGAGACTTTCAGGAATATAACACTAAGGTTTTACACAAAGTTACTCAACGACAAATTGACATTTACAGTTTTCGTTACTTTTTTCTATTCTTTTTCGCCTCTCTACAATTTCTGATTAATATAATGTTTGTTTAAGATATTTACATAGCATATAAAATTCATATCTTAAATTTTGTGGGATTAGCCTGTAAAATCCTCTTCATTGTGAAACAAAATAGCATGATCGTAAATCTAGTTAAAGAACATTGATTTCAAGTGGCCTTTTTCGTAGCATTAACTGTTCCCGAGATATTCTTTATTGATACTGAATTTTAAATGTTTATATTTATTTGAATTACTAAGTTCCTAACATATCTCTCTCCTCTCCTTTCCTAGTTTTGCAAGAAGTATGTAATTTTAAAGTCGTAACATACTGATCCGCTTTTTAATCATTTTAGGTACTTAAGTAAACGCGAAATAGGCAGAAGAATAAACTTTTGTTTCTGAAGAGTGAGTGAAATCTGTCATGAGAATGCAACATATCACTTCGATCCATGTTATCTTTATTATCTAAACTCTGATTTGAACAAGTCGAGACTGGTGATAGCTCTCTCGAAGCGGAGAAGTACGAAAGCTGTGTTGCCATGTTGTATTAGTGTACTACTCAGCTGTTTAGCAGCGCGCCGAAGAGCAAACTTCTTGCTGGAATTTAGCATTTTATAAATCCAATAGCATTAGCGGACTAAATTGAGCTTGTTTAATGCATATATGGTTATTTGGTTGATATTGATGAGTGCAAATAGAGATTTGTGTAATTATCAAATCTGTTTCATTTGAAGTTATTTTATACAGAAACAAAACATAAGTGGTAACAATACAAAAGAAGCAGCATAGAGAAATATAAAAGAGAAGTTCAGGATAGCCTACATCTTCGGAGGCTTACTAGCCACAGACTACTTCCCCCCTAACACAACAGCCTGTTGAAAACGCTGTGGAAAGGTGACGGTTCTTCCTGATCGAGATTTTTTAGTTTGCAAGACCGGGCTGTCATTTATAGGAGTATTTCCCTGTTGAGAGGACTCATTGGGTGTTGTATCAGTGGGAAGATCCATAGCAGGTGCTGAATCAGCGGAACAGAACAAAAACGCAGGCTTTAATCTATCCACTAATATTGTTTGTGGTCCTCATGGAGTACTGATTTTGAAATGCTTCTCAAAACGTTCCATCACCAGAAAAGGCCCATCATATGTTGGTTGTAGTGTTTTTCTTGTAGCATCGTGCCTCACGAAAACTCATGTTACATTATGTTAATTCTTTGTACTGCAAAGGCTTGCATGAAGAGTGAAGTTCTGATTTAATAGGTTTAATATTACTGGCATGCTCGCGTAGTTTGTATATGAAGGTTTGCGTATGAGGCGGGATTTTATTATCGTTAAAGAAATCTGCAGGTAATCTAATTGGTTCGCCATATGTATGAACGAAAACCTTGAAGTACAATTGGTAACTTCTCGACCCAATCATGACATCTGAGATTTGCTCGTGGAACACAGAAGAAAATCTCCCAAAAAAACTTTACTACTCCAATGCAAAATGGAATACCTTCACGAAGTACATAAAGAACCATATACAACCAATAGAACATCACCTAGGTGATATACAGCAAATAGATAGCATCGCTGAAGAAACAACCCAAGAAATACAAACTGCACGTGACAACACAATACCAACAAAGAAAATTAATATAAACCGATGCAGTCAACCTCTCCCAAAGGAAATACTACAAAAAATTAAAGAAAAGTGAAAAGCTCATCGTGAATACATGAAAACATACCATATAAATGATAAGACTATTCTAAATCATCTTAGACAAGAAGTAAAAACTGCAATACAAAAACACAACAGGGAAAAATGGGAAAACACAAAGAAATATCCACCGCAAGTACAGCAGAACAATTTTTTTTTTTAAATTTATCAAAAGCGTCCGGAAAACAAAACAATTTACATACCCTCTAAAAATAGACGATAGTACTATACACTCCACAAATGAGAAACTAAAAATATTTGAATCCCTCTACCAAACTGTATTTCGTAACCCCGAAAATTCTGAATTTGACAGAAAACACTATCAAGAAATAAATAACCACATACCCAAAAACAGACACTTCTTCAAACCATCAATACCTGCCCCAGCACTAAACTCCGACGACGACACTGAGATATTAATAAACCTCGACGATTTCATAAGCATAATTAGACCCAAGGCAAATCAGCACCTGGGCCGGATACCTTTACCTACACGATGCTTAAAAACATTCCACACGCTATGATGAAGAAAACTGTAACCCTCTACAACCTAATACTACGAAACGGATATCATCCACAAATTTGGAAACGAGCCCATCTCATTCTACTAGAAAAACCTGAAAAAACCAACACAAACTACAAAAAACTATAGGCCAATCTCCCTGACAGCAACATTATCCAAAATATTTGAAAAGATTATCGTCAAACATCTCAATAACTTCTTAGAAAGTAGAAACCTCATACCCGAAACTCAAGCCGGCTATAGATCAAGCATAACAATACCAGACCAACTGTTAAGTCATTTCGGAGATAAAAGAAAAAACAAACCGCCGATTCACCACAACAGCAGCCTTCCTAGACGTGTAAGGAGCTTTTGACAAATGTTGGATAAATGGATTATTACATAAAATGGGGGGGGGGGGGGAATAAAATTACAGAATACATAACTAGATGGACAGCCAGTTTGTTATCAAACAGAACTGCACAAATAAAAATAAACGGACAACTATCAAATCCCATCAAACTAGAAGCGCCCCCCCCCCCCCAAGGAAGCGCTATATCTGGACTACTTTATATAATTTTCACACATTCACATATTCACCAAAGCATCCAACTTGCACAACACGCAGATGGTGCTCCAGAGCAAAATTAAAAGAAGCAAAATCCAAATTAGAACAACTCCAAACCTTCAATACTTTGGCAAACAAATGGAGAATCATAATAAACCCAGAAAAAACTCAGTACATAATATTCTGCAAGCAATGCAAAGAAAAACATAAAAATACTATCATAAATTACAACAAACATAATATAAAAGCCCAAAACGAAATTACATACCTAGGAGTCACATTGACGAAAAAATTAAACACTAAAACACATTTCATAAAAAAACTTCAAGCCGCAAAAGTTGCAACAACATGTTTAAAACTTTTATCCAAAACAGGGAAGTAAGAATTATCAACCAGCACTCTCTTACAACTATATAAAACAGTTATAAGACCAATATCCACATATGCTGCAATAGCACTATGGCCCATCATGAACCAGGCAGTTAAAAACAGGATCGCAAGCTATGAAAGAAGATGTCTAAGAATAAGAATGAAACTACCACCACGGACAAAAAAAAAACAACAAAATCTATGACATATTCAGAACTGCACCCATAACTGACGAAATTAAAAAAATATATACTTTCAAATATATACAGAACGCAAGTGACCGACCACAAGGACAAAGACTTATTGAGAAAGCCAAACAATACAAACCAGTACACCTGCGTCATAAAACCACCCCAAGTGAACCACCTTTACTGACCATTATCAAAGACTACGAAGATATCATTGAAGATGAACAAGAACGACTCCAAGAACACCTAGACATACTACTCGGGAATATCACTGCAAATCCAGCACGACATACCAACTCAAACTAATCAAACCTCCATCTACAAACAGATACCAAATCCACCTAATATATTAAAATAAAATAAATAAAAAGCTCTTACTAAAGAAAAGAGCCAGTCACCACCACAAAACAAAGAAAAGAAAGCAGAGAGCCTCTTTCTCAAAAATTAAAACGCATGTTGGCTGAAGAGGGCGAGATAAGCTCTGAAACAGCCTTGGGTGAGATAAACCCTAAATCCCCCTAGTAGTAGTAGTAGTCTTTCGATTTTTCCATTTGATGGAGGATGGTATGCTGTTGTCCTAATGTATATATTCAAGTTGTGTTGACTAAGATGTTCGAATAAAGGTTACAAGTGTAGTTTATGTTCTTCTTCATCTGTGGAAGCAAATGGAATACCATCGATATATACAAACACAAAATCCAAACCATTGAGAACAGAACGCATATACCGCTGAAAAGATTGTACTGCACTGCGTAAACCAAAAGGCAATTTTTAAAATTCAAATAGTTCAAACGGCGTGATTATTGCAGTTTTGGGAACATCATCTTCTGTGATTGTGATGTGGTGAAAAGCCCTGAAAACTCAATCGTACTGAAGATCGTTTTACCGTCCAATTGGAAGTTGAAATTCAGGAACAGTAATTGCGTTGAGTGCACGATAATCCCCACACGGCCTCCATGAACCACCTTTCTTGGGAACTACGTGTAGAGGACTGGACCAGCAACTTTTTTAAGGTCTGCATACCTATGCCTAGATCTATCATGTTTTGGAATTCTAGTTTGACTGCAGCAAGCTTCATTGGAGACAAGCGCCTTGCTTTTGCTGAAATAGGTCCTTCGTTAGTGATTATTGAATGCGGAGTTTCACACATAGGTGCCTTGAAGTCTGGAATATCTCTGGGAAGATTTGAAAATTCAAAAATAATGTCTGAATTCTTTTGTTGCTGGGAGATGACGAAGATAGACGAGTTTGCTACGTTGCAGATTTTATCTTTTGTATTAAGAAAGGTATTGCTATCTAGTAGGCATTTGTTTTTATGTCAACTAGAAGACCGAAATATTGTAGAAAGTCAGCACCTAATAGTGGTTGCTGTACATTTGCTATTACAAAAGGCCAAGTAAATCATCTCCGTAACCCAAGGTATAATTTCAATAGCTTTTCTCCAAATGTTTGAATACTTGAACCATTAGCTGCGTAAAGAACGCGGTCGGATAGATTTCGTTTTTCTTTGGGTGTAGGTGGTAACACAGAAATATCAGCACGTAAATCAACAGGAAATCTTAATCCTGAGCTGTTGTCAACCTGATTTATGGCTTTCATCATCTGTCGCATCCAGTTATGAGCCTAGGAGTTTCCCGATAATGTAGTGTTGTATTTGCAAGGTGGTGAACACTTCTTAGCATTGTCCTGAATTGGTAATGGTACCAGCAAATATCATATGTTCTTTTGCTTGGAGTTTGAGACCTACTAGGTGACCGCTTAGGCGAGTGTAGCAATCTGCTTTTCTAACCTACAAAACCGGTCACTTGACTCATTGTTCTGAGATTCAGATGAGCTTGAAGTATGACAAAGAAATGCACTGGCTTACTTCTATAATTTTATCAACCTTAGCTGCTACAGCATCTAGCTCATCTTTGCTAGTTGCTAGAATTGCTCTAATCTCTGCAGGAAAATTGTACGTAACAATTCGGTAGATACCTTATCTCCGACGAGAGATATTAACTCTCGGAGTAGTGCGGGCTTTTTGTCACCTAGTTTTACTTCTGTAAGGAGTTTCTTTGCCTTTCGTTCTTCGAATTCTTTGATAAGACGTTTTATAAGATCTGAGTAGGGAATATCAGACATTGGTTTTGTGAGGAAGTCGGATATAAGATCGGCTACTTCACTCTCTAATGAACCAAGAACATACTGATTTTTTTGTGTGTGTTAATTCTAGCAGTTAAGCATTATGATTCTACTTGTAAAAATCATACCTTGACATTTTTTCTCCAAAACGCCGGCAGTTTGATTACTACTCTTGTAATAGGATCTGTTGTACCACTTGGAAGGTTTGTTTCATTTGGTTCCCTTGTGTTGACATTTGAGTACATCTTTAACGTTATTTGCCGTCGGGTCACCACTTATGGTTATTTGGGTTGTTCTTCAGTTCAAATAAAGATTTGTGTAATTATCAAAAGTGATTTATTTTAAGTTATTTTATACAGAAACAAAACATAAGCGGTAACAATACAAAAGAAAGAACATTAGAGAAACGTGAAAGAAAAGTTCAGGATAGCTTAGTAGCCACGCACAAAACGCTGCTATTCTCTGCATCATAACAAGCAGTAGTTGGGAAAATACAGGAATACACAAACGCTACATGCTATAATGCAGTATAATAGGCAACGCATTACCCCTCAATTTGGCGGAGGGAAAGGAGTGTGGTGAGACCTTATTGGCTAATGCAAGACCGGAAAACATACTCCTTCAAGGAACGTCAGGAGTCTCAAGTTGTTTAAATCAGTTCTTACATGGAATAGCACAGTTAAAGTTTGCTTCTATTTAACAAGAAATATAATACTATTTTGTAATAATAGTTTACAGAACGAGTAGAAATATTCATTGAATGCAACACATCCTATGTATTTCAGCCAGAGATGCTTCGTGCAAAATGGGGCAATAGAAACGTGCTCCTAGCTGTCTGCACTGTTTTCACCCATGTGAAGGCAGTATCAATTGAAGACAATTTAACTAATTAAATTGTGGTTTAATTAGATATTGTCACAAAGCACAGCACTTTCATTTGCTCTTGATTTAAATATACTTATTCCCATTTATTTTCGTAGATTTGAAGACATTTTATAAGAGTGATCAAAAGTTTTGAAAACCTGAAGGAATAATCGACTTGAACTGACCGGATAATTTTCTGGCTATTGTACTAACACTGCTAATGCGAGTGTTTGGAAAAGGAAAGTGTGTTCATATTTTGCAATATGAACGAAGATGCACAATGAAAGCAGCTGTATTGTGTACAATACTTATAAACATTTATATGAAGTTTTAGATATTACATCAACATTATGCAACTATCTATTAGCAGCCCTGCTTACGAATAACCACCTGATAGCAATGTGTATTAATCATTCAGAACATTTAGTATTTATAAAAAATAAATAAATAATGCACTGTAGGAGATATTTTTAAGTATGACAAATAAATGGTACGTTACAGGGAATAGATTTTCCACAAATCTTACAAAATTAGGTGCAAATTACCTTAAACTTTAATCAAGTAATTGTAAATTGTACAATGCACTCAATTTATGTAGAACAGATTATACTTTTCACTGTATTGACTATTATTCAGTAATACACTTACATAATTAAGATTTTTATATCTGTACAAAATGCTTCAGTTGTATTTAATGGTATCCTAATTTTCAAGTAATAATGGAACATAAATGAATCACCAATTATTAATTTATTAAGTATTGACTAACGCATTGTCTTAATTAGAAAGGTCCAGGGATTTGATATAAGAAACTGTAAATTAATCAGCTCACCTGATAACTACCATCAACAGCGTGAAAGGACTTGAGTTTTAAAATATTCCCCCTACTGCCAATTCTATTTTTGAAATTACTTTTCAAAGGGTTGGAAGAAAAAAGAAAAGGAAAAGAACGAAAACCCATACCAATGTCAACAAAAGAGTTCTATATATCAGAAAGTTATAAACAGAATATTATTTAGTTATGCAATGAAACAGCATTTATAACAACCGGAAATCAATCAACAAATCAATTGCCGGAAAGCTACAGCTACTCAGCTACTCTGATGTAAAGAGTACTCTAAGTGACAAATCAGTCAATGAATTACGTAGTCTGATGGTGTACAATTGGATAGCGCTACTGAATCACCTTTAAATACTACATTAAAAGTATTTTTAGCTATTACATCGGGTCATTGCTCTTAAAACTGTTTTTAATGTTTAACTCCAAAATGATTCGTTTTCTTTAGATATAATTCGTTGGGGATCCATTTTACGTGATGTCTCTGAATGCCAGGCGAAGTTTTTAATGAAACATTTCACTAAGCTCATTAAATAATCGGAGAACTATCAGCTCTATTGGTTTCATTTCTGTTATTTTGTATCGATTCTTTAATCTACGCTGGTAAACAACTGATAAGTCACATACATATGAAATATACCCACTATCATTTATTTTATACAGCTTCGTCGAAGTTTATTTTACTATCTCAATGTTCACGTTTACTTACGTTCATGTTAATCCTGATGTATCTTAGCTATTTTTTCACATTTGCTTGTTGTACGTAAATACAAGAGGGTTAGTAGAAACCAAATCGATAGTCAAATGTTTAAAAGCAGAGTGACTAAATGCTGCCCTTGAAATACCATACTTTCATCATGAGGAAAAATTCAATAGCAACTGCACTTTCAAAATTGACCAAGGTTGCTTGGTCCAAAAATCTAAGTAGGCATATGAAGTTCTTATGTTTCATTCACCAAAGCTTCATCAAATTATCATTCGAGAACCTTCTATTTTCTACTACATGTTTAACTGAGACAAAGTTGCTAAGTACAAAAAACGGAAGTCGTTTAAAAGTGACCGCTACCCTTCAAATATTTAACTCTCTCCAATATATTGTGACAAACAACGAATGCCTCATGCAGTTTAAACAGACATAAATATTGGAAAATGCAAACCAATATAAACTAATATTGTTGAAATGACTATTGTCACAAAACAGGCTTATTTGAAACACCGTGTGTGTTAAAGAGTGAAATATGTTCGAAATTTCTTGTTTGAAGAATTCACATACTATTTATAGAAAATTCGGTATACGCAATTTATTACTTATACTAACACACACATATATATATATATATGAAGATTAAACTTTTTTGTGAAATTTCAATATCTCGAAATATTTAGTACGTAAAGAGTAATTTGAGGTGGGGTTTTGAAACTCTTCGTAGCACTTTTCTTTGCAAGATGCTAAAAGCACACACCAGGTTCACAATTTCGCAACATTTCTTTGAGTTATGATGTTTATAAACAAACATATTTCTTTTTAGTTTGGCGCCCTTTAAAATATAATTTTTCATTGAAATCTCGACAATGAATTTGGAATGAAATGCCACACTACATACATAATAGACAAAGAAATAACATTTGCTGTATTAATTTACATGGCTTTCTGCCGGCATTATTTATTTTCATACAGTTCTACTAATATTTGTTGCAAAAGCACATTCTCCCGTTTTAAGCTAAAAACTGCATACATAAATAGTGTGATTGCAGACACAAGGGGAGAAAGTGCAAGCGTAAAATTCAAACCAATATGTAGGAAATGATTAAAACCACAAGAAGTTACTAATCAGGTTTTTAAGAGATGTAACTTTATGTGCAGTACGTTTTCGTCTTTAATGGTTTAGCAGCAACACTAAACTAAATTTCGAAATGTAGACGAATTATCAGACTATTAAACTATTCAAGATATACATTTTGTCACGTGAACATTTGAAGTATGTTATATAATGAAAACATTAGGGCAATTATTGAGAAAATCAAATACTTAGAAAAATTTCGCACCTTCTGCTTAGTTTGGGATGATGGAATTTTCTTTAAAATACGGTATCGTATCGTGCCTTTGGAAGAAGCTGGTATTTAACAGACATTTCGTGTCTGAGTTGCGTTATGCACGCGCGGGCTCGCCTAAGCGGGATCTTTTTCTAAACGTGCACTATTTTTCTGGTAGTCCAAGTAAATCTTCTGGCGAAATCTCGGTATAGGAGTTTTGAGTGGAGTGAAAGGAATACTTATTCTAACCACACGTAACATAGAGAAAGTAAAACATTTGTTTACTTATAAACAACCTTGAACGGTCCCCGGAAGGAGGGCTTATTCCGAACTTCGAAATGTACTGTTCCTATTTTCCTTTGCTTTTAAAGATTGACGACACAAAGTGCTAATGCTCTAATAATGTGTACCTTATCTTCTACATGTATACTAAATTCCTTAATTAGTGTCGGTTTGCAGATCTATAAAGATGAGCAAGGAGGAATGACTTGTCATGAATCCAGTATTTCATAACATTTTTACTTCCAATACATTATGTAAACTTAAATAAACGAAACAAGGGAATATGTTTTAGTTATTCTGGTACAAATTCACACTGAATTGCAATAGCAATGGCGCCCCTTTAAAGCCCGTCTTAAACACAAGCAATTTAATACGGTTTAGGTCGTGTAGCACACGTGCTCGTATACCTTCAACCAGCGATGTTTGTGGAAGAAAAACGTGATGCATTCAAGGGTTATTTTACTAAAAGCAAAATGAGCTGCTTGGGTGACTTAAAACAGCAGATAAGAAATGAGCTATGCTCTCTTATTTATGTTTTTGTTTATAAACATGCCATCTCAAACACAAATAGACTTACCCGAAAAGCGGGCGAGGAACCTGTAGAACCGTGAAGCTACCGTAATACTGAGGCATTGCACCGTCCTTGCGACAAGCGTCGCCACCAAAACTCCACATGGTGAGGGACTCCAAGGGGCGGGGGCCCACTGCTCTTTCTCCAAACTATGGTCCATCACATCAACCATCGATATACCGGCCACTTCACAAGATAAAACGTTAAATTCGTCGTCTGTCGATAACACGATTGTTGAGCAATCGCTTGGTCGTGAAGTGTCGTCGCATCATCCGAGGCACGAACTCTGATGTTCTTCCTTCCAAAACACTAACAAACACAATCATGCACACTGCAATCACTTCGTTCTACCACAACACATAAATTAATTGAAATACTGATCTTTAAATTCCTAGGTCCGCACATCATCGTGAACTGCTTAAGTAATTTTCGATCGTCAATGCGAATGCCTCAAGTGTGTCAAAATTCCAAACAGCCGAAACACCATCACCCTCACCAACTTCTCCTCTCGCTCTCATAGAGCATCTGCCGCCGGTTTTGCTTATAGCTGACCAGTCGCAGCTTAAAGTTGCCCCCCTCCATTCAACTTCCCTCCGAATATGGTCGAATTTCACCGAAAGCTTCCGAGGTGTGAAACGGACACGAGAAAGAGAGATTCCACCGTTCTTTGCTTATTGCACCTCAACTTCTTTCTTGTTCTCTTCGTTACTTCCTTCCTTTGATGCGCCCCTTTCCAGGGAAGAACGCGCTCACAATGTGTAGTGCTTTCCCTCATCCAAATTAATCTTGAGGCACATACGCCTAATTTACCAACATTAGAAAACATGCCACATACGTTTGGTGTAAAAAAGGTTACAAACTTACTTCCTGGATATAAGAACGGATTAAACAGATATGAAATATTTTAGTCACATACCCTTGTGTGACGTCATCAAAATTACAACCTGAAAATCACTAGCTTTAAAACTTGGAAGCACTATTACTTTTACTTGAAAACATCGACGGTTTGGATGTAACATGACATTAAGTTATAATTATCTTATAAAATTCTATACGAGCCCTTATAATGCATTCATAATAGAATGTTTCTGCTATTTGCGCCAAAATTGGCCTTTAAAATTAAATGTTACTAGTATCTATTAGGTTTCGAAATTGTGCCTGCAGCATACAAGACACTTTTTTTCAAATGTTTCAGCAGTCAAAACTGTATCGTTTAGATCATCAGTATTCCGTTAATAAACATGTGTAACAGGAATTTGGGTCAGATAATGTTAATTCTGATTTCTTACTTGGATCCTCCTGTACAAGGCATCCACGCACAATTCTCTCTCTTCTCGTGTGAGTTTTTGCGGCCATCTATTTCCTCTGGTCACCAATTGTATCATCTTATTCTAAATAAGAGCCATGAGACATCTGTGTTTCAAGGCGTGGTTCGGAAGTCAAATTCTGTAATTGGTTATATTTATACAGATTCAAATTATAACTTAAATGTTCCTGATCTAGTAGCAGTGTTCATCACACTCCACCATTACAACAAAAATCTCTCTCTCTTTAAAACGAGATTATTGATTTATCTCTTACTATTCAAAACTTTTATCTTCTCCGCGTCAATTTTTCCACCATGAAGCCAGATTATTGATTTATCGTAACTTAACAAGACTGAAGAACATATCTTCCTCCTAAACATTATTGACTTATCGTAACTATCGTTAGTTCTACTTAATTTTGTGATTGACCGATCCAATGGCACGTCACCACATTACGTCACATTATGTCATATAATTATTATTTCGGCCAATCACACAACTACATATATTTTATAAATTCATAATTCCTCCGAACATAACCCAAAAATACTGTTACACATGCAAATATGTTTAAATCGCGAAATGAATTTATCGGCAGCAATGTTTGTAGCTACTATTATTTTGAAAGCAATGCATTAAATAATAAATTGATATTATAAAAATTTCAGATCGCATAAATATAACAAAAAATCTTGTCACTAGGTTGAATAGCTTCTTAAAAAGTTTCTTTACAAGAACGTTAAGGTCGCAGGGAAAAAGGATGGCATACATTATTGCGATATAATATACTTATTTTATCTTTCTCCTAGTGTTCGACAATTTTGCTTGATTTGGCCACGCTCGGACAACTTTCTCTAAACATACAGTTCAAACAATTTTCCATATACCGATGTGATTTCTTCTGTAGATATTCATGTTACGCTACTTATTTTAATGATCGATTAGGAAATTATTGCTCACTAAGAAATTTCAGCACGTATAGGAAACAAAACACAACCGTTGACGCATCGTTAAGTCATTATTTTTCTGCTAAGAAACCAAGCAGCAAATAGAAGAGTAGCGATAATGTTCGTAGTTCAAACCGGTAAAACCAAATACGCTAAAATGAATACCAATTTTGAAATTTCTTAATCCTGCAGAAAATTGACATTAACTATGTATGTCAATGACCTTAGCATTTTTTCTAAAGAAAAATTTCCTCTATTGCTTATGATTTGTTAGCTGTCCAAAACTACATAAAATGTACATCATGAAGACTTCACCGAGTAATCAGAGACATTAAAAAGATATATCCAGGAATGTCACCGTTTTATTAGCTAAGTAAATACCCCATTTTAATCAAAACTGTTACAATCAGTTTTTGAGGAAATGAAAAGCCATAACTTTGTTCATATGAAAAGTATTTTGGCCTTGAATCTTTGAAAATCCTCGCCTGGCAGACCTAAGAGTTTCTGACTCATCAAATATGAAACAGTTCTTCGATTTTCGCTAGAAATAGGATTAGGATTACTACGGAGGGGATTCGGCACTACGACCAGTCTTCTTGATCTATTGTACAGACGCGACCAAATATATTCCGATGCATGCAAGACTGAGCTACGGGAGGGACGCGAGTTTCTTATCAGTTAGTTGTGCCAGGACGATTCAGTTTCATTGTACCTGTCCACCGAGTTCGGCGCAAAGGTATTTAAGCCTCAATGGAAAATAAAAACAATTTTGCCACATGAAACGTAGGTGGTTTTATACAACTCGCCAGTATCAACTTAGGTATTTTTTGATCCTTTTCTTATTGACGTCATTTTCTCTCTCTTCTTCACAAGCACCCACATATCTCAACAAATTTAATTTCCCTTTTTAAATGCATTTCCAATACTCAAACTTGTAGTTTTATCTGGAACGAAATACTTCTACCTTTCATAGGTTAGCGATAATTAATGTAATTACGTAAAATATGAAGCTATTAACAGTGAAGCAAACAAATATATACAAATATAACAATTTGTAACTTAAAACTTCACTTATCTTATAAGAAATGATGATACTTTTGCTAAAAATTGTCCGGGATCGCGATTTCATGTAAAACTTTTACACATCGTCAGCCGGAAACAACATATTACATAATATGTTTATAATCTTTATTAAATTAATCTTTATTCCTATAGAAAAACTTTTAATTTATTTAAAATATTGGTTGAATTCAATAAATTTACATGAGGACTTAATAGTTGATTTTGTTAAAATCTTACTGAATTTTGTTTAGATCACAATTTTTTCACTTTTTATGGTGAATTTTTTTCAACAAACTTCTGGCTTAGCAATGGGTAATCCTGTTTCATATTATTACTACTGCTTTAATTAATGGTTTTAATAAAGACTTTATAAATATAAACAATTTAAAAACTGTTAATGATATTTCTAACCTAAAAAAATAAAAGACGATTATAATTATAAAAAAATGTATTTACCATCTTGGGATTAATAAACATTTTCAATTTTTTTAAAGAGCTTGGTATAACTTTAGTTCCTCAAAATAAATATATCACTAAAATTTATTGCATTTCTATAAAAAAATAAAATTCTCAATAAGAAAAAATCTGGTATTTATCAGTTTAATTGTTTCGAAGTTTATTCTGGAAAGACAAAACGTAATTTGGAAACCAGAAAGAAAGAATATTTTCGTAACATTAAGTATAAACAGATAAATCGGCCATAGCAGAGCCTTTTTGGTCATTTAATAATGAAATAAATCCACAAGTTAAATTATTAAAACGATTAAATGGTGCCATAGATTTAATGGTTTGGGAAAATATATTTATTTTAAAAAACAAACATCGCGTAATGAATTTTGAAATACCGGCAGTCGATTCTGGTTTTAAAGTTGTTTTATTTTCAGATTTTGGTAGTAGTAACAAGAACATATCAACATCTAGCATTCGTAACGATGACGACAGCTTTGTTGTTTCCGGCTGAGGATGTGTAAACATTTAAATGAAATCACGATCCCGTACAATTTATAAGAAAAGTATCATTATTCCTTATAAGTGAAGATATAAGTCACAAATTGTCATATTTGTATAAAAATTAATATAATATTAACCAGCGTGGTACTTAAAATTAAGTGTATCTTGTTCCGAAAATAAATAAATTATTTCCTTTGTTACAGTTCTCAAGAACAGATTACATGGACATACTATTAAAGTTAATATAGCCACCAAGCTACCAAATGACTTCACACTAAATGACTTAACGTCCAACGAAATAAATAAAATGATTTTGTTTGATAATGACAGTTCATATACAAAATCACATTAGCGTCAGCGGCACGTCGGAGATTTCACGGAGGAGTTCTCTAATTGTCAGTAAAACTGATATGATGCATTTCAGTTTTAGCCTGACAAAGAAACCATTAAACTAGACCGGGTCTGAACCCGTACACTTGGGATCAGGATGTCAGCATCTAAGTCATCCTGGTCAGCTTTTAGTATCATCATCATCATCATCATCATCATCATCATCATCATCATCATCATCATCACCACCACCATCACCATCATCGGTATTATTAGCATTATTAGTATTATTGGTATTGCTATTATTATTGCTGTTATTATTCGCAAAAAAGCGCTAGAACGAAATACGTAGTTTGTGAATCAGGTTTCTTCAGTGAATTATTTATTTGAAATAGATATTGAACACTATCAGTTATAACAATAAATGTGCAATATATGTATAGATAAATATGTGAGAAAAGATTATTTCATTATGAATAGTTCGGTGCAAATAAACACAGAAAACAAGTATTTATTATTATTATTATTATTATTATTATTATTATTATTATTATTATTATTATTATTATTATTATTATTATTATTATTATTATTATTATTATTATTATTATTATTGTTGTTGTTGTTGTTGTTGTTATTATTATTATTATTATTATGACGATGATGATGGTTGTTGTAATTGTGATTCTTATGATTATTATTACTATTGTTATTATTTTTATTATTACTGTTCTTGTTGGGCAGACTGCTAGGTAGGATAATTCATCGTCACTTGTCTCCAGTGGTCGGTGGGGGGGGGACGTCAGTGTTGATCAGCAGGTATACTTGACCTTTGCTTTCACTAGGCTAAACTAAACGATCACAGAATGTTGTTCCCCTTGCATTTTCCAACCCCCTCGTCCATCGGAAAACTTTTGCACCCGTGGGTACCTATGGCCCCAAAGGGGCATCCCCGGAAAAAAGGATGAGGCAAGAGACAGAGAGCGGCCGTCCCAAGGAGCAATGACAATGCAGAGCGCCCGGTCCCTGCATTTTACTGAGATGGAAACCTCCCCCAGTAGGCCATCACAACGGACATTCCCCTCTACTGTAATTTGGAAGAGGTCCCAACAGCCGGTTCGGGGACCGGTAACCGACCTACCGGAGGAGGAAGTGGTTTACTCAGAGCACATCATCCTGCCATGCACCGCCAAGAAACCCGCCGACACTTCTACCCTAAGATGAGAGATGATATGAAATGATAATGGAGATGAAATGCAGAGACAGGAAATTCGGGGTGATATAATTAACCTACTCAGCATTCGTCTGGCGACCCGTGAAACCGCACCCGGAAGAACCCATGAGTCAGGTAGGTCGGGCAGGGGAATCCAACCGGGGCCTCCCGAATGAGTGCCATAGACGCAACCCTCTGAGCCAACCCGTTACTGAATTATGCAGTTAACAGAAACGCACACTTTTTTTTTTCAAAACATTTTCCAACTTCTTTTTCATTACTTTAAAACATATATTTTCCGGTGAAATTCCAAAATAATATTGTTGGATATTCCACAGTAGATAGTTCTTGTGCCTGATACAGGCAGGTGGTAAGTAAAATACGCAGCAAACCAACAAAATTCAATGACCAATCTATACAAAATCAGTATCTTCTGATATGTTTATATGACTACCCTCTATCATTTATAATAGTATACACGTAATTACAACAGGTTACTTTTCTATCTACTTCGTTTTAAAATTGTGTTGAAATATATACTCCTTTTTACGGGGTCTTCTGGATATCAAGGACCGATACAGCTCATGCAGGCGTTTGCTCATACACCTGTTCGATGGGGGGAGGGGGTGAGGAATGTCCCTGAATAAAGGAAACGTTCTATCCTCTCGCTGTTAAGCATGTCGTTAAGGACAGAAGTGAAAGTCAAACGTTTAAGGACTGTACGCTTTGCAAACTTTGGATGGCAATTTCCAGAAACAACCGCAAATTGACAGGATTTTAAAATAAAGATACAACATTGCAAAATTATTCGAGCAATTGATTACAGATATCTCAGAAATGTCTTATAACACAAAAAGCTTATTTGAAATACATTGTAAGCTTGAAAGATGTTACATTCAGGAGATATTGTGGTCCACCCCAAAATTCTGTACCGAGCTTTCACTGGGAAATGTAAGTTATGAGACTCCTTGAATTTAAAAAACAAACAAACAAACCAGATGTGTGTGTGTGTGTGTGTGTGTGTGTGTGTGTGTGTGTGTGTGTGTGTGTGTGTGTGTGTGTGTGTGTGTGTGTGTGTATCTATGCGTGTAAGCGCGCTTCCGATTATCTGCAAACAACTTAATTTTGAAACGAAAAGTCGCTTAAATAACAAACATGGAATTTATGTTCAGTAGATACCTTCCAAAAAATACGAAAAAAAAAAAAACGCGACCCAAAAGTTTCCACCCCAAATTGCGTTTCATATCCACATGTTTGCTATGTTTTTATTTTGTCAATAATGGTTGTAATGAACCTTATTACATTACAACTTCAAAATAGTCCCATAAAAATTAAATGGATTTGTGCTAATAGATTGCGAAATGTTCTTCATTTTGGGTGACTTCTGCATAGCTAGAAATTCATAAGAAAGGCCAAAATTTGATGCATAAAACTTGAATACATTGTTAAAGCACACCATTTATAATATACGTATACAAAAGTTAACCATTTCCAAAAATTCCTTCTATTAGTTTGAATTTTTCATTACTTGACTATTCTCAAATAGGAACTGAGCGGGAAGGACCAGGCGATTCCTTCTGTGGTCCGCATTCGGGAGGCCCGGGTTCGATAAACTGACGGGACTCACGGATTTTTCGGGGGTTCTCCAGGCGTGCCAGGCGAATGCTGGGTAGGTTAATTACATTCCCCGAATTTTCTGTCCCTCCATCTCATCTCCATTATCATTTCACATTATTTCTCATTTGGTTAGAAATATGGGAGTGTGTCTTGGCGTTGCATAGCAGGATGATATGCTCTGAGTGAGTCACTTCGTCCTCCGGTAGGTCGGTTGCCGGTCTCCGAACCGGTCTTGGGACCGCTTTCGAACAATAGTAGGAGAGAATGTCCACTGTCCTTCGCTTAACGGGAGAGGTTTCCATCTAAGTAAAATGTAGGAACCTGCCCTCTGTACTGTCGCGGCTCCTTAGGACGGCCGCCCTCCATTTCCTCTCGCCTTATTCTTGCTCCGAGGATGATCCACTTGAGGTATAGTCGCGCTGCTCGAACCGTTACCGGCATTATAGCCCAAGAGTTAACATTGATTCTAGTAGGTCACCTTTTGATGTAACTAGAAGAATGGTTGATGTATTTCTGGGCATTGGTAAGGGTCATATTTCAATGCAGAAGTTTTGTATGACCATGGGTATGAATTGTATGAACTATTCTACTTACAATTTCCATCTCATAGACAAAAATAAAGAGATTAGTTAGTACTATTCTATGGGAAAGTTGTATTAAAGGAGAAGCACAGAATGCTAATGAAAGTTTCAATGGAGTAAATGTCACAAATAAGTTTTTTTATTAAAGAAACCTCTCAGATTATTCTTGTAAGAGTCAGAGGGGAACTCCCGCGCTCCCCGGCCTTGTGCTACGCACCAATGAACGCATTACTTCAGCCAATGGAATTCGCAGGATCACAAATGACAGATAATATTCACTCCACGTAGAGTAATCAGTGCGTTATCTGAGAGGTATCTATTACCAAAGATAAATCAACAGTAACCGTTCAAGCAACGCGACTCTGCAATAAATCAAGACGGGTCACTGTGACGAATACCGCCCGTAGTAATCCTAATTCTAATCCTATTTCTCAAATAGGAAGTCGTTATTAGTTTCCTTCCTTCATGATCATGCAAAGAGTAAAATTTTATTTGTTTTAATTACAAGGTAAACAGTTTGTGTTGCGGTGCGAAACATTTTTAGCTAAACCTGCAGTACTTACGATTTATTTAGCTTGTAGTATGCTTTCGGTTTTACCGTCATAACGGTTCAGAATTCACAGCTTTTTAGATTTATTGGTTTCATAATTTGTACAAACATTTCCACTCAGTGCATTTTGGGTTTCTTCCCTTCCTTTTTCAAATAATAATTGCGTAAGTGTAAAATTTCTGTTATCTTTATATTTGATTCCCTCCTCCCCATTTTTTTTTTTTTTTTTTTTTTTTTGGTATCGCATCTCCATTTAGTACAAAGCATTCTTTTTCTTCCAGCTCTCTTGCGGTACTGTTGGGCCTGGGGTTTACTGGCGTGTTAATGGAATTAAAATTTACATATTTTTGTGGGTATAACGTGACAAGGTTGTCTTTCTTCCGGAGCTTTTTTTCCCCTTCTTACATGCAAATTATCTAGTTGGTATTTGTTCGCCATTTTAATTTTTCATGTTTTGCCTTTTCTTGTTCATGCTATTTTTTTTTTTCGTTGCATTTTGTTACTGAAGTATAACAACAAGTCAAGTTTGCAAGTATTGAGAATATCACTGAAATTCGCATGTTGGTGATTTACTTGTATTGTCAGGCGCAAGAGAAAAACAAACGTTTCAACTAGTAGTGACTTTGTGTTAGTTATCGTAATGATTTTTCGTTATCATGTATGAAGTGACAACTGTCAACGCTAACAGGTAAATTTCTATTACCCTTACCTCAATTATGTCAATTCCATTTGGTTCATTTGCTAATTTCCGCTTAAGTTGTGTGACCCTGTCCTAGCGGTTTATTATGAAATGCTTACTGCCACGTCCATGAGTCCAGGAGTGCCCTCCGCCCGATACTCCATTCGTATGAGTTATGTATTACAGTGAGGGCGCCGGGGTAGCGCGGTGGTTTCGTTCGCGGCTCCCGTTCTAAGGGTCCCGAGTTCGATTCCCGGCTCTGGGGTTGGCGATTTTAAGTCGACCCTATCCACGCCTTCACCTCTGTCTAGCACACGTGAAGTATCCCCTATGCCCAACGTGGTTCGGAGTCCACGGTAAAAACTGTAGGTCCTCTCACCTCACCGCCATCTTCACTATCACCCTATCATCGGAGGTAATGGACACCGCCCTCTGGGTGCCTCCACCTGAGAAATGGGTCCGGTCATCACTTAGTGGGGTGAGGTTACCCCGAAGGCCAAGGTTGCCATGTGGGGAGTGTTAGTAACTAACTAACTGTATTACAGTGACTGTGTCTTTGCTGTGGTCTTAGGTCCAATGTTAGTGTTACTCCGTAATCTGATACTACATTATTGAAGCTTCTTTAAACCATTAATTAATGTTTACCTCACACTTAAGCGATTGAAAATTCAATTTCAGTATTTGTCTTCCAGCTCTCTGCTGGCAGATTCAGCCATTAAAGCCATGTACCGCGAATCTCGTCGATGTATTTCGTAGGATATACCTGGCTCGAGTCCAGCAAATCCTGTAGATCATCGCATCCATACAGCAAATATCCGGCTACATCTTTTTTTCTTGTCAACATCCTTTTCGGTAGTTTATTGTACGTTTTAGTTTGTAGTAAAAGACGGTTTAGTCGAAGTTCTATGAAAAGTTCTTTTGGTAGCACATATGGAGTCGTGATGATGTACACCTGGACAATGTGTTTTAAGAAAGTTTTTTTTCTACGTCTTCATAATTTTTTTCCTTCAATATATACTCTATTCCGTAAGTTAAAACTAGTGCGATTTTAGGCGATACAGGGTAGTGGATGTACTCAGTGATTGTTTGCCCAGGTGCTTTATGCTATTGGCTGCTTTCTTAGATTCTAATGTTGATTATTTCACATATATTTCATACATATTCCCTCGGTTTTGAAATAATATTCCCCGATATTTGAAACGTTTTGCAGTGATTGAAACTACTGAAAACAATACTCACAGCCTTTCTCTCTTTCTGCCTAAGTAATGAGTTTGTCGGAGGCTCTTTTGGCTTATTTTTTTAAATTTCTGAAACAATGCTACCATGTCCTTCGCATAAGTATATATTTCGATATTTTCTCGCTTTATACCCTTTTTCGTACTTCCAGGTGCTTATAAATAGCAGAGGGGTCGAAGCGTCATCCCAAAGTAGCGATGTAATTGTGGTCCTGAGTGGCAATGCCACTTGCAGCGGGCCAATATGTTAAAAACCAGTTTAGTGTATGTATGTTTTCGCATGATGAACACAGAGCAGTGGTTGCACCGGAAGACTGGCCTATTCCGCAGAGTTATTTTAAACCTGAATGAGAAAATCTATTTCTATATAAAGTTTTCGGTAGTAGCATACAGTGTCTTACTGTCTTTCAATACTTTAGAATCAATGTTTTCTGCTAAAAATTCAGATGCAAAAACACTATGACTCGAAACACCAGGCGCATACACTGTGCCTGTTTGAGATATGCTGGCAAAACAACTCAAAGCACGCACAATGGATGTAGGTAGATCAATCATACGATCGAGGGTTTAGATACATGAGTAATATATGCACTGTAAAATTATGCACATCGCAGATGCACGAATATATTTGTATTTACGTCCTCCAACGCTAAGTCATATCGAACGATGAATGAAATGGGTGAAATGATGCTCACATGAGCCCAGGGTCCATAGAGCTTTGAGTCACCCGACATTCGTCTTTTAGGATAAGGGAAAACCCAGGAAAACACCTTACCAGGTAACTCACCCTGACCGAGATTCGTACTCGGGACCTCTTGAACGTGACGCAGACACGCTGCCACTACGCTACCGAGGCGGGCTAGATGCACAAATGCTTAATGCTTCCAAGAGGGAATGTCTAACATTTAAATAACTTTGTTTAAGCCATGTGATCATTATTTTTAAATTCACACTGTTATTGTCGCCATTTGTAACACCTAACACAGCTTCCTTATAACTAGAAACAGATTATGGACTGTTTAAACTGGTTGGACATGTTCAACTTGCAAACTCCATGAAGGTAGAGCAGCCTTTAGAATCAAATTATTACTGATTTAGAAACATCCCGTTTTGTTTTAACGGCAGTTAAGTTTGTTCAATATCATCAGAGACAGGCTGAGAGAGAGAGAGAGAGAGAGAGAGAGAGAGAGAGAGAGAGAGAGAGAGAGAGAGAGAGAGAGAGAGAGAGAGAGAGAGAGAGAGAGAGAGAGAGAGAGAGAGCGCGCAATTAATGGTTTTAATTTCACATTGAAAAATGATATAGTCTTTTATCCAGTAAATGTAATTGATGTAGTAATAGCGCCATATTTAAATACCTACTGAAACCTGAACTGCAGGACAGTTTTTCTTGCGTCTTATTAGAATTCTCACGCCTCCAAACACTCCTTGCGATATGCTCTAAAGGAAATCTTTCGAAAATTGCAGGACATCTTTTTATTTATATAAGTGTTCACAATTACACAAATTTTATATATGTGTGTTTAGTAATATTGCAAATTTTCACATTCAAATGACGATGATCACTAAAAAATCTGAAATCCATAAAGGGACGCATTATGTTTCCATGCGCCAACTCATAAACTAGCCAGAGCAATAATAAATTTAAAATGTAACTAAAATTTGGGAACTATAACTATTTAAGACGCATGAAATTTTGTATGGTGGTATATTTAAACACTACTTACCATAATCTGAATTTGGTTCCATAAAATACGGATTGTAAATAGAAGTTTGTGCTTTCATCTTCAGCTGCCCTTAATTAGACGTTCAAACTTAAGTACGATGTTATTGCAAATAATTAATTAATTGTCTATAAATATGTAATGCTAGACGGCGCACAACTGAGTTAAAAATTAGCTATTTTTTAATTTAATTGTGATAGCTTAACTATGACAGTTATTTGGGAAATTATGTTATAAACCATATTAGGGTACCCCAAAGAAATAAGTACACGTTTTTGTTAATCATTTCGTAGGATTAAAATTATGTCATGAGTCGCAGCTGTAAGACAATGTTCGTTTTCTGTACTAAGCAGTTAGGAGTAGGAAATTTTCTTCACTTTCTAGCCTTACGTCTCTTCAGGGTACTGAAACAACTACACCGAACATTTGCAACATTTAAGGACGGCGTTCAACAGCCGCTTCGTTGTTGTTGCAACATTGGAAACACGGCTTTCTGCATTTGGCACTCCACTTTCTTGCAATGTCTTAGGCAGGAATTAGACAATTCATACCCTGAACGAATTCTATTAGATATTTGACAATACTCGTTTCCAAAATTTTATCTCCAACGCGGTAAAAGCCACGACAATGTGCGGCGCTACATATTTATGAACAGGGTTTCTCTATAATGAAACAGACTTCCGGATAGCAATTTGCAATCTAGTCGTATTATATTTACACTGAGCTAAATATTGAAAAGTGTGTGCGGAGTGATCCTACAAATGTGTAATACGTGGTATTGATATTTAAGTTCAGTTTAAGATTACTTTAAACTAATTATCTAAATGTTTAACGGTGAAGTATGTATCCTTTAAGGCAGAAGTTTTCAAAGAATTAAAAGACAGAAAGGTAGAAACAGGCGAAAAATTGAACACCGTAGTCGGAATTTGAACCACAAATCTCCGGTCCCCATTCGGTTGTTATAGCTGTAGAACTGCAGTGGCAGAATACTAGTCTCTGTTTCATATAACCTTGACCCGCTGACATGTATCACTCCGCGTGCAACTACCTTCCCCCTCACCCTAATTGGCTAATGCTTTCGCGAAGCCTTCCCATCACATTTAAACCTGCAATAAACGTTATATAAATTGCCTGGAAGATAAGTAAAATCATACAAATAAGGAGATGAAGGCATGCAAAAATACAAGTTTATAATGAAACTGAGCAAGTTGAAACTGAATGAATGAGCAATGAATGAACAAATTTATAATGAAAGGCCTTCGGCCTTTTCCACTGGGATTTTTTAAACCAGCACATACCTTGCAAAAATGCTTGTCTTTCAGTCTTAAAAGTCGTGTCACGCCATACTTTAGTTGTCGTATGTCCTTCATTCACCCAAGTCTCGTCAAGGTAGTATATTTGTGACTTGTATCCTGTACAGTCTGATTGTCCTTAAAGAACATCTTCGCCACACAGCAATATCGCCTCTGTCTCTTAGCAAATTTTTCTTGCCCCCTTTTTTCATTCAGAAATCCAGCTGTATAACCAATCTATACGTACTAGATCTGCTAAAATTTGCCAAAACTGCATCCTCATTTATAGCAGGCAAAATTTTATTTATGTTGGGGAGTTCGTTTTTAAAGAAAAAACTATACACGTGACGAACACAGCACTTTTCACGAACTCATCGCGTTCTCCGAGTACGCACTTTTGTTTATTGCTGCTTTTGCCTGAAGTTAAGTTTTCCTGTTGTCTCAATTTCACGTCACGATGTCCCTGCGGATCTAACATTAACACAGGTGAGTTCAGAGCACAGCTGTTCAACTTCTCTCACTGGCAAAGACGGATTCTTCTCTGTGAGTGCATTAAACACATGCACCACAATTCTTTTTTCGCCGCTTTGTAAAGGTTTACCCTTGCGATGCTTCAGCGAAAAACTGACGCTAATACATATAACTATACGCGCAATAAACGATCAATAAAATAATTAAACTCTCGCACTCGGCACAGCACACCTTTGAATGGTAATATATGACAAATCCAGTTCAAAACAAGGTCCGTGATAAAAGTCATATAAGCAAATATGTCACCACTACCGCTAAAGAACGTGCTATCGTGTCATCTGAAAGGTGGGTTTGAAAGCAAAGGAACTCCCTCTTTACTTCTTTTAAGAATTAACATGCATTTCAGATAAATTAACTCTGTTGCGTAATATATTTAATTGAAACAGTTAATAAAAGATAAATTTGACAATTCTCTTCCAATATATATCATGTTAAATAATGTACTAAGTTTTGCCGCACAACAGTCTATACCACAACAGCAGCCAATGAGAGGTGGTTAGGTCACGTGACTGTTAAGAGATACGGGGCAAGCTTATGTGAAACAAGGATTAGAACAACATTAAATTCTCCAACTGAGTCATTAGGAGATATATTCATACGAGATAACATAGCTTAATGGGGGTTATCAACGCTGTAAGTACTGTGACTTTGTGGGTTCGTAAAATGAAAAGTCCAGTTGCACCACTCAAAAATGTTCTTTATTTCCACCGAATTACAGTTGGAACACTTGCCGATTACATAAAATTACGTAGCGCACACAACTACAATTCAACAGTTCGTCCGTTACAGTTCCACTTGCACTCGCAATTACGTACACTCCTCCGATGCACGTACGCAGTACGTCCCCTCACTGGGCGCTCCTCACAGCTGCTCGCCAAGAACTGAACTGAACTCACCAACTGCAGCCCCTTTTATAGGGATATCACTCTTTCTCGAAGTCTCTCGTTTCAGTGAATAGCCGCGAAGGTTCAAGACGGCAGGGGGAGTGGGAAGATGAGACCAGCGACCAGTGACACTTCCCTAATCCTCCCCTCAGTTAGTGACCGAGATAAATGGGTGGGCGTGGGCCCGATGCCTCCGCCCTGGCCCTACTGCAAGCCGGTTCTATAGGGAGTTCCAACGTTCGGGTGACACTGCTCCCTCCTCCAAGCTGGTCTTCCCGAACAGCACCATCGTAGCGTGCCAGGCGATCCAGGTGTACCACATACATCTTCCCTCAGGGAACCTTCTGGTTGCGGTAGACCACGTCATTAATCCTCTTCACTACCCGGTACGGTCCTTGCCATGGCTGCTGGAGCTTCGGGCAGCGTCCCTTGGTCCGGGTAGGACGGTACAGCCAGACCAGGTCACCTTGCTGGAAACCTTGGCTGTTGGCTTGCCTGTCATACCTGGTCTTCATGCGGTCCCACGCCTTCTGAATGTTCTGACGAGCCATCTCGTGCATGTCGTGGAGATGGTCCACAAGTTCTCCACATACTCGGCCGCTGGCTGTTTTGCTTCCGGAGGGCTTCCAAAAGCTAGGTCACAAGGGAGGCGTAACTCTCGGCCGAAGATTAGGCTGGCTGGCGTCATCCCAGTTGTGTCGTGTGTAGACGAGCGGTAGGCCAGCAAGAACAGTGGCACCTTCACGTCCCAGTATCGCTGATGGCTGGCCACGACCTTCCTCAGGTGTTCCTCTTGATGTATCTTTCGACATCCGACTGGGGATGTAGAGGCGTCGTGCGGGTCTTGTTCACCCCAAGCCTTTGTAGTGCCTCCTTCATAAGGTTGGACTCAAAATTGGTACCCTGGTCACTGTGTAGCTCTAACGGCACCCCAAATCGACAGAACACTTGCTCCACGAGGCAGTCTGTGATTGTTTTTACCTCTTGGTTTGGGATGGCATACACCTCCGGCCACTTGGTGAAGTAGTCCACGACCACCATTAGGTACTTGTTGCCTCGGTGGGAGACTGGAAACGGTCCAGCAATGTCAACGGCGATCCGCTCCAATGGCGCTCCGACGTTGTACATCTGCATGCGACCCCGGCTCCTAGTTTGGGGACCGCGACTCGCCGCGCACACGTGACACTGTCGGCACCATCTGTCAGCATCTGCTCGGAGTCTCAGCCAGTAGTAGTGCTGCCGTAGTTTCTCAATCGTTCGGTACGCTCCCAGATGTCCTCCTGAAGTACCGGCGTGCACTTCCTTCAACACTTCCGGAACCTTACTCCGGGGAAGTACCAACCGTTCTCTCTGCGTCTTCCCATCGGGTGACTCCCATATCCGGAACAGCACGCCTTCTCTGGTCTTCAACGAGTCCCATTGGGCCCAGCACGACTTGTAGGTGGCGCTCCTCGGTGCGATGTCCTCCCAGGTTGGTCTCCTCCCTGCCTCCACATCCCTCAAGGGTGGCCCCAAGTCTGCGTCCGCCAGCTGCTCCCTCCTCAGACCTGCTATCCCAGCCATCCGCAGGAACTGCCGTGACTACTCGGACTGCTGCGGCACGCTCCTTCTCTTCCACTCTGGTGCACTGGCCGCACTCTTCTGGACATGTTCTTCGAGACATGGCGTCAGCGTTACCGTGGCACTTCCCTCTACGATGCTCCGAGGTAAAGTCGTACTCCTGAAGCCTCTGGACCCAACGTGCTGTCTGGCCTTCCAGTACGAGACCATGATCATATAACTGGTGAATACCGAGGAAGTCTACATAACCAGTGTAATTTCAGCTGTAAAACGCCTAATTATGTTCCTGTCATCATGTATAATCTGAAACTCCCATTTCATTACTAAGGAGTTAGCTCTGAGGACAGTTACATTTTATTTTCCAAGTGTGTTGCAAATATTAAACTTCGTTTTCTGGATACCTACCGCTGGCTTAGTGCCACCTTGGATAAACTAGCAAAAAATCTAACAACATATCCTGAAACTCTAAGTACTTTTGAGTAGAGCTTATCAAATTGATGACACGCAAGGGTGTGTTCCCCTACGATTACGTTACATCGTGGGATGTTTTGAATGAAACAAATCTTCCTCCGAGGGAGGCATTGTACAACTAGCTGAACAAAGAAGAAATTAGTGATGGAGAGTATGAACATGCAAAAAGTATATGGAGACAGTTCGACATTAACACATTAGGAGAGGATGCTCATCTCTAACTTCGGATGTTCTACTAGCTGATGTGCTTGAGACATTCAAAGACCGAACTCTGAAATCGAATAACGTTGATCCTGCCCATTATTTTACATCTCCTGGACCTGCATGGGATGTTATGCTGCTGTATACAGGAATTGAACTAGAACTGCTACAGGATTACGATCAACTACTCATGGTTGAATCAGGTATAAGAGGATTATGCCAAGTATCTCATCGGTATGCAAAGGCAAACAACATCTACCTAGAACAGTATGTTTCAAGTTAAGTCCTCTCAATATATTACGTACGACGACGCAAATAACCAATATGGCTGGGAAATATGCCACGCTCTTCTTCTTGGGCTTTTTGAGTGGGCTTCTAATGCAGATATTTAACTCTAACTTAACTCGCAAGTATGACTTCATGGTTTCATTGTACAGTCTGATGCAAGTAGATAAGATGTGCTTCCAGCACATAGCAGATAAGAAAAACTTGCAAGTTAAGTGTTCACAAATTAAAAAGGGTAAACCATTCTACAATCGTAGAATTCTGCGATTTCCTAGCCTTTTTGTGGCCAGGTGGTATAAAATATGACAGTGTCCTGTTATTTCTTATAGATGCCATACATTGTAAAAGAGGCAAATGCATTAAAAGTTTTATTTCCCAAACTAACACATTTGACTTGTTTATCCCATGGGCTTCACCGCGTAGCAGAGACAGATCTCAGTATCTAGAAGTTGATCGTTGTGCATTCAATGTCATTAAAGTTTTCATTAAAGCACCTGCTAGAGTTCCAAATTTCAGCGAATTTGCTCCAAAGTTAGCATTGCGTCCTCAGCTCATTTTAACACACTGAAGTTCGTAATTGGCAGGTACATGTTAGTATGCGAAATAATTCAATGATGTGAAAAGAATTGTAGATAGTTAGAACCGAAAGATGCGGCTCCTACGAGGGCGGTCTAGAAAGTAACCGCCGTTTGTGCGTATCGCAATACCCATCACACAAATCACACAACTACATCACTAACAACTTTTTATACCCCAGATATTGCTCAAGAGTGCAGTAGACCGTTCGATAATAATCCGATGGTAGCGGGAATTCCAGATTTATCTGTGTCTCCTTCTCTCTCGGCAAGCGTCTAACTCGCGCGCCACTGTCTCTTTCTTTCCTCTCCACGCATACCAATTGTTGTTCCAACCAAACAATGCGATCGGCGACACTGATCCCTCAAGACTGGTAGTCCCGAACAACATCATTGTAACGGGCCAGGCGATACAGTTGTAACACCATTATCTTTCCTGAGGGCACCTTCTGGATGCTGTAGACAACGTCGTTAATTCTCTTTAACACCCGGGACGACCCTTGCCACGGTTGAAGTTTTGGGCAGCGTCCCTTGGTCCGGGTAGGACGATACAACCAGACTAGGTCAACCTGCTGGATTTCGTGGTTGTTGGCTTGCATGTCATAACGGGCCTTCACACGCTCACTCGGCATCTGGATGTCCTATAGATGGTACATAGGATCTCCACATACTCGGTTGCTGAAATAAAAATGTGGCTAAACCGGGCATGAATGAGGATGTACCCTACGACTGCCTCGAGACTGCAGTGCATGCCGTTTTTCAAAATGTCTAAACAGATGTGATAATGGAATTTAAAGTATGCCCCCGTAACTTTTGTTATACATGCTGTGACTTCTTCGGTGAATTGAGCCAGATAAGTGGTGAAATCACTGATATATAAATTCTATGATGAATTGGACGGTCTGGGTACCAATGAAATGTAGGGCTACAAGGAAACCCGTTGCTTATGTCATCTGAAAACGTGGTGGATTTCATCAATGTTAATTAATACGATGGGATCCTGACTAAAGGGATTTTGTTAAACACACAATAGGACGATCGACCATGAAGAAGTGGCTTATTATGCTTGCAACTTAAATATAAAATTTCCGAAACTCATTCCAACCTTCTCTACCCGTTTAAAAATTTATGACAGTCACTTGCTAATCATCCACGTGGAATATGTTAACGAGCTTAACGTATACTTAGCACAACTCTCAGAATGTTATTTAGGAATCAGAAAAAAAAACGCTGTGAGAGCATGCAATTCAAATGACCCGACAATTTAAGTTTCTTGAATTACACGTTATCCAATTTAGACAAATGTGCTAAGTGATGACGTTAAAATAACTAATGGTGAAAATTGTGACTCTCACCCATGGAAGAATGAAATGCAGAAGCATAGTTTTTCTATGAGTATTTGGAGTTGTCGAAAACCTTTAAGAGCTACAGGTATGGAATACCTTTCATATAAAGAATCTCGGAGATTACAGGGAGTTTTATGTTAAAATGAATTCTCTGCTTTTAGTAGGCGACTTCAAAACATTCAAGGACTAGTCGCTATGTGTAGTAGACATGGCCTATTAATACAGGCTGTTTTCATTAACCTTCGACTCCATAATGAAAACTAGAAAAGCAATGCTCCGGGCTATCAGTGACTCCAGAGTTTTCCTTCGTATTGTTACCCAATCGGCAAGCCCTACGCTGCAGATCAATAAATGCAGGCGAGACAGAGTGGAGGGAGGGGAGTCCACGGGGGTAGCAGAGTCTTCGTTTCCCCCTCCTCCTGCCGCCCGAAGGAGGGCGAAGCATCGAGAATGTTTTCCCCCCATAAAAAGGAATTCTCGAGAAACTTCGGCCCGCCGATCAATACAGGAGAGGCAACCGTGAGTTGAGTTGAGGGAGTCGTGGCGAGCAGTGTGTAAGGAGCGCCCAGTGTACGTGGACAGACGAACGGGCGAAATTGTAATTGTGTACATTACCAAATTCTATGTAATTGTGACATTGGAATAAGGTAGAAATAAAGAACATTTTGAGTGGTGTAATTGGACTTTTTATTTCACGAACCCACAAGTCACAACTGGTGTCAGAAGTGGGATAACAGCCATGGAATCGGTACTGGAAAAGATTTTACGCAAAATGGAAGAAATGAAGACGGCCAACGACAACATCGCCGAGAAGACGGATGAAATGAAGGCCGAAATAACAGCGAAGACGGAAGCGGCAAATAACAACCTGGCCGCGGAACAGCTAAGACAGAGGCGGCAAATAACAATCTGGCCGAAGAGCTGAAACAAATAAGGACAGCTAACGATACCCTTACCGAGAAGATGGAAGCTACAAACAACAGCCTGACCGCGAAGATGACCGAATTGACCACAGAGATGAAAGCAGCAAACGAGGCCCTTGCCGTGAAGTTCGAAGAGCAGCTGACCGGCGTGAGAGATGACGTCACAGAGCTCGGCAAGCGGATGGATCAAGTGGACGAGCGCGTTGAAGATTTGGCAAGCCGCGTTGACGAGCTGGAGGGAAAGGCTGACAGCAACGCAAAGTCCCTGAACGCCATGGTGGAGGACGTAGTCGGCAGGAGGTTAAAGGATTTAAAGAACGACGCACCGGGACGTGACACATCTGCACGCATCAAAGCTCCTAAATATGACGGCGCGTCAACGTTTGAGGTCTTCCGCCGCCAATTCGACGCAGTAGCCAAGCACAACAAATGGTCACCAGAGGAGGAGGCCACATAGTTAATAGCCAGCCTCCAGGGTCGGGTCGCGGAAGTCCTGAACGCGGTACAGACAACGGTGGTGCCCAAGGACATCTGGGAGGCCCTGGAGAATCGTTTTGGAAACCACCGCTTAGCCGCAGCGTACCGCAGCCAGCTAAAGGCAAGGTCACAGTAGCCAGGGGAGACGCTGCAGGAGTTCGCCCTGGCAGTTGAACAACTGGCTAGCAAGGCCATAGTCGACCTCCCACCAGAGTTCGTATTCCGGGAAGCTGCCTACACATTCGTTGACGGGGTACGGGACACGGAGATTCGTCAGCGCCTAATGCTCTGCGATTACAAAACAATCCACGAGGCGCTAACGGCAGCATTAAGGATAGAGGCGGCCAAGGTAACAGCTATCCCGTCGTCGAGAACGAGGAGTGTGCGCTACGCCGGAGACAGAAGACCAGCCGAGGGACGCCGGCGAACACCTAGTGGCCCGTGTTGGGGGTGTGCACAGCCCGGGCACCTGCAGAGAGACTGCCCACACCAGGAAGAGCAGCCGGAAAGCGAGTAAGGGCCGTCGTGGAGAGGGGCACGTCGGCGCCATCACCACCATCCCCTCGAGTGACACTGCGCGCCGTCAGCCGGCGGATGGATGAGAGCCTCATCGCGGACGGCTGGGTAAGAGGAAAGCCGTGCCGCGTGCTGGTGGACACCGGGGCGACCGTGACCATCATCAGACCTGACGTGACGAAGGGTTTGCCGACGAGGAAGCCGAGCCGACCATACCAGCTTGTGACGGCATCGGGCGACACCTTGCCTGTGGAGAAGGAGGCCCTGCTGGAGCTGAACTTGGGACGGAGTGCCGTGCGTCTGTGGGTGTTCGTCGCTAAGGTGGCTGAGGAGGTGATTCTGGGACTGGATGCCCTCAGGAGCCACGAGGCGACGGTCGACGTCGGCAGGAAGGTCCTGCGGCTCAACGGAGAAGAGGTTATACTCCGTCAACCCGAAGAGCTCCTTGGAATCTGCAGGGTCATCTTGAACGAAGACGTGGTTGTCCCCGCGAGGAGCGAGGTGGTGGTGACAACGCGACTGGAAGGCCAGAGAACCAGCAACATGATGCTGGACCAGAAGACGCCTGTACGCGGACTGTGTGTAGCCAGGGCATTGCTGCCGTGCCGAAGGGAGGTGCCAGTGAGACTGCTAAATCCAACGGCCACCGATCACGACGTCCAGGCCGGGACGGAGTTGGGAACGTGCGAGCCCGTGGTGAGCGTAACAGCAATCGACAAGACACAAGAGCCGGTGCCGACGCAACACCTGGGGCCCCGGCTAGAAGGCTTACTAGAGAGGGCGGCCGACCACCTGTGTGGGCTCTTCACAGAATAAGAGATATTCCTAAAAATCAAGCACGACTGCATGTAAGACTAATTCTGCCGGACCAAGGAATGTACTTTCATGCTGGAATATGAACTATTTGTACGGCTAGAGAATTGTGTTCTGAATTCCGAAATTTAACGTGGATTTAGACAGGTGACATGAAGCAACGTCACAAATAACAAGACCTCCCAACAAACCTTTGCTCAGTGGGACGAGCAGGTAGGCGCGGCGATGAGCCAGCCCAATAGTACAGTTACTTTAACGTGATGACAGCTTGGAAAAATGTGTTTGAAATAGAAATTTAATAAAATAAAACTGCATCAAAAGATACCACTTTAGCTCACTAAGAATTCAGTGTTGTGTATTTATTAATAAAGTATTACGCTTTAATATGTTACAAAGTTTTTGAAGACAGGTTTGTATAACAAACTGGAGATAGGACTGCAAGATAAGATAAGGTTAGGCAAAGGAATTATAATATTATAGTACAGCTGAAACAATTGCAAAAGATTTTATACATTCATGTGGTGCTGCAGGTGAATTAACTTATGTGTCGTTAATTATTTTTGCGGAACCAGATAAATAGAACTGGGTTTCATAAACGCTTACAACTAGTGATAGGGTTAAGCTTAATAATTCACAGATGCGGCATCAGCATGCAGGAAATTTAACGGTATAAAGCATAATACAGCAAATAATACCTAAGACGTTTTTTACAGTGCACAGTGCTATCATTTTCACCGGCAGTGGGGTCCTCCGGCAGTGTACTACGGTGGAGTACAGGATGGAGGTGGTCAGGCTCCGCATGCCGACTCCAACGACCGTAAGCCGACTAAGTGACATTTTAACAATGCCATCTTTCCATCAGGTTAGCTACACAATTCGAATCATCAGGTCGAATGCACACCAGACCAGAAAATCGTTCGGCGAAAATCATTATCGGCGATCGCCGGAATCACCCGCGCTACCACTGTTTTACGGGAGGTTGTAAGAGATATACGAAGTCTATTATTTATCGTTAAATAACCTTACCCTGTCCTTGACATCTAGTAGCAGAACATGGGACACTTTCACCCATGGGAGTAGGGTGTCTGCCTCACATTCGAAAGGTCCCGAGTTTGAAGTTTGGTTACGATGAGTTATAAAGATAAGGCATTTGTCCGGGATTTTCCTTATCCTGAAGGATGAATGTTGTGTAAATGCACCTCCATGTATGCTACGCTCATTTAAGCACTATTCCAGACATTTCATTCATCATTCGATACTACGTTAGAGAGCCTTAAGTTAAAACATTGGAATGTGCAAAATCATTCTATGTGCGTGCTGACATATGTAGGTTGGTTTTTTTAATTTACCTCCGCCCCAACGTTAAGTTGTATCGGACGGTGAATGAATTGGGTGAAATGATGCTCAAATGAGTCCAGGGTCCATGGAGCTTAGAGTTACCCGACATTCGCCTTGAAGGATAAGGGAAAATCCCGGAAAGAACCTTATCTAGGTAACTCACCCTGACCGAGATTCGAACTCGGGACCTCTTGAACGTGAGGAAGACATGCTACCATCTACGCTACCGAGGCGGCAGACATATATAAGTTAGGTACGTCTGTGTCTAGAAAGCATAACCTACTTTAATCATAAAAGGTAGGACTGCTGTTATACACCTTTTTACTCTTACTCACTTATTTATAAATATGCAAATATGAAATAACAGTGTAACAAGTCATGTTAAAAGATCTGGAATACCTCAGTGGCCAAGTTATGAATCCATCAGCAATAATAATTGAAAAAACAGTATTTGCGTCAGAAAATAAGTCTAAACAATTGTTTACAGCACTAATTACAACATAAATGTAAACCTTTTACATGTATTTCCACTGTAAGGTTACAATTATATCCACTAAGGTTTAGTATACATTGTTAAATGAACTTCATGTCCATAGAACAATTTTTATCTCGGCATCGTCCTTATTATTTACACTAATTTCACTTCACATGAACAACCGGGAAGATCTAAATTCTGGAGCTAAAGCTGAGTTCAAATCCCTTGTCAAAACGTCGTTTATGCTTGCTTGGTCGATTACTGATGTAATAACCCACATTAAACTTCATTGTAATCCTCTTATAGGCTGATCATAGTAGCCCAATTTAGGTTTAACGCGGATGCTTCAATGACTACCGTCAGTGTATTCTGAAACTTAAACATTAATGACTTCTATAATAATTGAGTGTTAAATCTCGATACATCACGTTGTTTAACATCCTTATTAGCAGTAGGAAACCGCAGTTTTAACACTGCTGAACATTATGATTTCAGAATAGTTGTTATAAGAGCATTTCCCATTATCACCCTGCATGTTCTTAGGTGATGTTTCCAAGTCTTATATCCTACACAGGTTTTTAACTTTACTCCTACTTTTTTCATATCCCATTGTTGAACAGATGATGTAAATAAGGATTTTGTCAAGTTTGCATGGATGTTATTTCATCCAACTAAAATTGTGTCCAATCGTTGAGCTCTTTGCCGATGAACTACGTAAGACGCATTTTCTGAGAGCGGCATGAACTTCTGTTATACTTTAGTTCACAGTCTCCTATAATCCCATATTGATTTCCCGAATTTCTTATGTACGGTTGTTACTGCCGGCGTCCTTGGCCGCAATAAGCAGCCTTGGGCGATCAATAGAATATTGGATCATTCCAGTAAATCTAATCTTGTTGCCTCTCAGGACGC